>ML677363.1:4249475-4321008 GCA_007922305.1 Dermatemys mawii
TACAGTGCTTCCTTGACTCAGAGGGAGCACAGCAGAGGAACACATTTCAGGGAGCCTATGTGTTTTGCCACTCTGAATTAGCAGTGACATTAAGGTTGGTGATCACATTAGAAAGGGCAGCACTAAGGGTATGTTTCATTGAGCAGTTATCCCAGGTGTTGCCCCTAATCTGCCTCTTGGTCACACCAAAACCTCACCCAAGTGTAGTGCTGCTCTTTCACTGGGTCTGATAACCTGCCTATTTTGCAGTAAGAATGCAGGCTAAATCATTTGTCCCCCATGTGCCCGGAAGGGAACAGGACAGAGTGCTCCCACAATTCCCTGGGAATGAATCAGAGGAGCTCATCTTACAGGATCACAAAGAACCATGGGAGATGCCGCCACATAATCCTAACACCTCACACAGGCATATGCAGCACCATTGAGGAGCCAGTAACTAAGGGAAGGCTTTGCCGTGTGTCTGCTCAGGCACAGGCGCGGCTAACCCAGGTGCCAGTCACTAACGTTAACTGCAGTGAAGACGTGCCCTAAGATTTGTGGTCACTATATGTTAAGTTCCTAATTAGAATGTAAGAGTTAATAAATAATTAACGCATGTACTGATAGATGGCTCATTGTCATAAATGGATAAACAGGATTTAACAAGTCAAATAAGCATGGCCCATAGCCACTTAGCACTTTTTCTGTGCATATAACCTTTAACACATACTACTTGTATTTGGAATATGCTTATAAACTAATTCATTTTATTAACCTTTTATAAGCCACTTGGAAATGTAACCTTAATATAAGCTGTAACCAGATTCTTTAAGAAGTCAGCTCATTCAGTATTCTAAATTTCACTTCTAGACAAAGGTGAAAGTAAGCCAGTCTGGTCCGGTATGGTGTACTGATAACACTGGTCTACAATTTTTTAGAAGTCATCTGCTTCAGAGATAAAATGTGATATTTATTATGTATTTTGATGTGCTGAATTCAAATATGACAATTAAAACAACTGATTGGCTACTGTTTCTAAGATATTTAAGTTTTTACATTTTATGTCTATGTATATTGTGTAGATAGTAGAGTTTTAATCATAAATTGTAAACCTAGGTCTTTTCATGTGTTTATGGTTGCTTTACATGATAATATTTCACCTGTCCTGTTTATGTAACACTTTAAAAATCAGCAAAAGGGTTCTATAAATAAAATGTATTATGAAACAAAAGGCAAAAAACTATTATGTACATAGTTTAGTCCTATTCAGTGTCTACTCGGCGCTTCTTGGCTTGTCTCTTGTATTCATTAAATGGAGCATCTCTTGTCACTGTCCAGCAATAGTCTGCAAGCATTGATGGGCTCCATTTGCCCTGATAGCGTTTCTCCATTGTTGCAATGTCCTGGTGAAATCGCTCGCCGTGCTCGTCGCTCACTGCTCCGCAGTTTGGTGGAAAAAAATCTAGATGAGAGTGCAAAAAATGTATCTTTAGTGACATGTTGCAACCAAGGCTTTTGTATGCCTTAAGGAGGTTTTCCACCAACAACCTGTAGTTGTCTGCCTTGTCGTTTCCGAGAAAATGTATTGCCACTGACTGGAAGGCTTTCCATGCTGTCTTTTCCTTGCCACGCAGTGCATGGTCAAATGCATCATCTCGAAGAAGTTCACGAATCTGAGGAGCAACAAAGACACCTTCCTTTATCTTAGCTTCACTTAACCTTGGAAATTTTCCATGGAGGTACTTGAAAGCTGCTTGTGTTTTGTCAACGGCCTTGAAAAAGTTCTTCATCGGACCCAGCTTGATGTGTAAGGGTGGTAACAAAATCTTCCTAGATTCAACAAGTGGTGTATGCGGAACACTTTTCCTCCCAGGCTCCAATGACAGTCGGAATGGCCAATCTTTCTTGATGTAGTGGTAATCTCTTGCACGACTATCCCATTCACAGAGAAAACAGCAGTACTTTGTGTATCCAGTCTGCAGACCAAGCAAGAGAGCAACAACCTTCAAATCGCCACAAAGCTGCCACTGATGTTAGTCATAGTTTATGCACCTCAGAAGTTGTTTCATGTTGTCATAGGTTTCCTTCATATGGACTGCATGACCAACTGGAATTGATGGCAAAACATTGCCACTATGCAGCAAAACAGCTTTAAGACTCGTCTTCGATGAATCAATGAAGAGTCTCCACTCATCTGGATCGTGAACGATGTTGAGGGCTGCCATCACACCATCGATGTTGTTGGAGGCTACAAGATCACCTTCCATGAAGAAGAATGGGACAAGATCCTTTGGACAGTCACGGAACATGGAAACCCTAACATCACCTGCCAGGAGATTCCACTGCTGTAGTCTGGAGCCCAACAGCTCTGCCTTACTCTTGGGTAGTTCCAAATCCCTGGCAAGGTCATTCAGTTCGGCTTGTGTTATGAGGTGTGGTTCAGAGGAGGAGGATGGGAGAAAATGTGGGTCCCGTGACATTGATGGTTCAGGACCAGAAGTTTCATCCTCTTCCTCTTCCTCGTCTGACTCAAGTGAGAATGATTCTGGTGCATCAGGAACCGGCAGTCCTTCTCCGTGGGGTATTGGGCGTATAGCTGATGGAATGTTTGGATAATGCACAGTCCACTTTTTCTTCTTTGACACACCTTTCCCAACTGGAGGCACCGTGCAGAAGTAACAATTGCTGGTATGATCTGTTGGCTCTCTCCAAATCATTGGCACTGCAAAAGGCATAGATTTCCTTTTCCTGTTGAACCACTGGCGAAGATTTGTTGTACAAGTGTTGCAGCATATGTGTGGGGCCCACATCTTGTCCTGATCTCCAATTTTGCAGCCAAAATAAAGGTGATAGGCTTTCTTAACCATAGCGGTTATACTGCACTTTTGTAATGCAAAGGTCACTTCACCACAAACATAGCAGAAGTTATCTGCACTGTTCACACAAGTACGAGGCATCTCTGCTCACTTTGGCTAAACAGAAATGTGTCCCTTTGCAAAATCAAACACTGACAAATAAGAGAACATGACACTGTATGATTTCTAGAGCTGATATAGGGCAATTTGTTCAGCAGAGTGATGTAAGCTTCGTTATGATTGCATCATCCATGACTTCTAGGAATAACATGATGCAATTCATATCATGTATGATGCAATACCAGCTTCAGATTGCATCATTAATTGTTTTGCCTAAAAAGCAAGTACTGTCCAAACCCAGTCATAGATTTATTCATAGATCCAGTCAAAGATGTATTTTAGTCATTTCTGGTTTCAATTGAGATCTCTTCCCTTTATAACTCACTTATCCTCCGCCATTCCCATGTCAAGGGTCGTATATACTGACCCAATAGCATATCTTGAAAACTAGAGCCAATCAACAATTTTAAACATCATTTTCGTTCTCAGTAACCCAGAATTAGTAAAGTTTGACTGCATTTATTTCAGAAGCATTTTGGCTGTAGAGCGGTGTAAGTGCTGATACACAGCTGACCATACTGGCAGGGCCACTGATGGGAAGGGAGGGAGGGGCAAAAGGGGCAGCTTCCCTGGGGCCTGGCAATTTAAAAGGACCCAGGACTCCCAGCAGTGGCCAAAGCCCCTGGTGCTTTACATTGCTGCCAGAGCCCCAGGTCTTCTGGCCACCTCTACCACTACTGTGGGACTCCAGAGGTGATTTAAAGGGCCCGTGGCTTCCGGCCACTGGTACCACACCAGCGTCTTGAGCCCTGGGCTCTTTCAATCACCTCTGGAGCTCTGGGACTTCCGACCACTGCTGCTACCCTGGGGCTCCAGTGGTGATTTAAAGGTCCTGGAGCTCCCAGCTACTGCTACTGCACCAGCAGCCAGTGGTGCAGGCCAGGCAGCGCTGAAAGGCTGGTTGGGGGAGTCTGGCCTCAGTCCCACCCCTTCCACCTGAGGTCCTGGCCTTTCTGGGAGCTCAGAGCTGTGTCTCCTTCCTCCCCTCTTGCTCAGGACCCCAGCCGCCCTACGTACTGGTGAGTCCCTTAAGTTACTTTCATCCTTGCTTCTAGAACAAGTGAGATTAGTATGTTCTTAAGAATCGGTTTTCAACGGAATTGTCGTGTTCTGAGGACACTGGACTTTTGAAACATGCGTGCTAAATGTCAGATGCCCATCATTCCTTCTCCCCCGAGTTTAGCAGCCAGCTTGTGAACCTTCAAGATGTTCTCTGTGCAAATACCTGATATCACTTTGACTATCTGGCAGGCTGAGAATACTGAACCTGAGACATGGAGCTACACTGATGCAAAACTGAAAAAATGGGATTTATCATAAAGCAAGGCTCTGGCTGCATGCATTTGGTATGCACCATTGCAATAGTGTGGTTATGTTGTGATTTACATGCAAAAGGTATTCAGATCTTACCTTGTAAAAGGCAGAGAGGCTCTAATAGGTTTTGGACTTCAGTAAGGTGTAGCATGTATTAGCTTAGCCATAAAATAAAAATCTCCTGCCATATTTGTTGTTCTTTCTGCACTTTGGGATGGTTTGTTCCTGTGCCCTTAATAAGGCTTCTTTAAAATACAGCCAGCTCTCCTGGACTTCTTTTCCCCTCATATTAGTCTCCTAGGGGATTCTGCCTATCAGTTCCCTGGGAGAGTCAAAGTCTGCTTTTCTGAAGTCCAAGGTCCACATTCTGCTGCTCTCCTTTCTTCCTTTTGTCAGGATCTTGAACTTGACCATTTCTGCAGGAATGATTGGCATGGCTAGGTATGTCTGAATCCCTGCTCACGTTGCCACCCACCTCTACTTACCCTACCAATTCTTCCCTATTTGTGAGCAGCTGGTCAAGAGGAGCACAGCCTCTAGCTAGTTCTTGTACCAGGAAGTTGTCCCCAACACCCTCCAAAAACTTTCTGGATTGTCTGTGCACAGCTGTATTGATTTCTCAGCAGATGTCAGGGTGATTGAAGTCCCCCATGAAAACCAGGGCCTGTGATCTGGAAACTTCCGTTAGTTGTCTGAAGAAAGCCTCCTCTACCTCATTCGCCTCGTCTGGTGGTCTATAGCAGACACCCACCACGACATCACCCTTGTTGCTCTTGCCTCTAAACTTAACCCAAAGACTCTCAACAGGCCTTTCTCCAGTTTCGTACTGGAGCTCTGGAGCAATCATACTGCTCTCTTACACACAGTGCAACTCCTCCACCTTTTCTCCCCCACCTGTTCTTCCTGAACAGTTTTTACCATCCATGACAGTGCTCCTGTCATGTGAGTTACCCCACCAGGTCTCTGTTATTCCAATCACATCATAGTTCCTTGACTGTGCCAGGACTTCCAATTCTTCCTGCTTGTTTGCCAGGCTTCTTGCATTCGTGTCCAGGCACCTAAGATAACTAGCTGATTGCCTTACTTTCTCAGTATGAATCAGGATGAATCACATGCCCCATGCATTGTGCTGCCTCAGCGCTAAAGACTGGTGTGTGGGGGCAAGGCCAAGGGTATATCTCTATCCTGCATCTGCAGATGCAATTACCAGTTTCGGTAGATGTACACCTGCTAGTTTAGATTGTAGCAGCAGCTGCAGGAATGATTGGCATGGCTAGGTATGTCTGAATTCCTAGGCGCACATTGTGGGCAGTCAGCCCGTCCCATCCTCAAGCAGTCACAGCTACA
The DNA here is from genome assembly GCA_007922305.1 of Dermatemys mawii. Classification (NCBI taxonomy): domain Eukaryota; kingdom Metazoa; phylum Chordata; order Testudines; family Dermatemydidae; genus Dermatemys; species Dermatemys mawii. Next base: position 4,255,091 of record ML677363.1, read on the forward strand.
CAGCTATGTTTGGCTTAATCACAGGAGCTCCAGAATGGACATACTCCAAGGCTTTACCTACTCCCTGCACCTCCCTCTGCTCCCCCCCCCCCCCCGTTTGCAATTTAGAGTGATTGAGACAAAGGGTAGTACTAGGCGGGCAACTTCTGCTCCCCCTGGCCTCAAGCTAAAATATAGGGGGCTCTAAAGTAGTGTGTACTCCTCTTTCCTGCTGGGTGGCCATGTTTGGCTGGTTGCAGCCAGGCCCATAGGTTTCCCCATACTTGTCAGTATTCTTTTATTTTCCTGGTCCTTCACTTTCTAGAAACAAAATGGCCTGAATTCTTAAGGCCCCATACTACAGGAAAAATAGCTTGGCTGTCTGCTGTTTAGTGCGGCTGCATTTTTGGCCAGCCTTCTGCTAAGAGTGAAGAAAAACAGAGATTCTGTGAGTTAAAAACCAAGGTGGTTAGAAGTTGGAATTTTGAACGATTGCTGATATGAGAAGAGGTACATGGAAAGGACAGCTACACAGTTAGCTACTGACAACGTGAAAAGGGATTAGAGCTTGTCTCTTCTGACAAGAAACAAGCAAGTGAAAGGAATGAATAAAAGAGAGGACAGTTCAAAACAAGCAAGGATCAGTATTCAAAGTTAAAAATAGGAGACATCCAAGGTAACATAAAATTAGACAACTGCCAGGGACAGCACATGAACAAGTGTCAAATTAGCTGCTCTTGGCTTTATGGTACTTTTTATGATACTGAGGAGCTGGGCAATTCAGGGGGAAATAGGATTAAGCATTTCACTTGGCAGTCACTGGTTTGACTCAAGCCAGGTGAATGATGACTTGTGTAAGTGATGGCTGCTTGGTGACCTTTCTGAGACTGTTGGTATTCCAGCTCTTAGATGACAGGTCCACATTAACCACCGCTCTAGTGAGGTAGATACAGAAGATGGAGGGGCAGATTGTGTGCTGTATCTATTAAAAGATGCAACCAAGAAAGATGTGGGGGCAAGGGTAACTTTATATTGCCTGGACTGTGCCTGAGCAAGAGGTCAATGCAAGACCTAGCCCAAGTTAAAGTAGGTCCCAACAGCTTTAGCTTGGCTGCATTGCAACCCTGACTCATTCTTAGTGCTAAGTGCAACGTGCATGCTTCATCCCCTCTATGCCTGAAACTGCAAGGGAGCCAGCATAGCATTGCTTATGTCTGCTCTACAGAGGTTCTGTGGCAGGTGGGCTTTCTTTCCCCACCCTGCCCATAGCAACACCTGTATGATGTTGGAGCAGCATCAGCCCCTGAATCTCAGTCCTAGGGGAGCTTCCTCACTTCTTGACATAGGCCCATGGGTAAAACATGATGGTGAAGCTCCACCCTGCAGCGTATGGACCAGGCACTGCTGTTCCAGGCTCCCCCCATCCTTTGCCACAGCTCCCTGCTGGGGGCTAGTTTCAGCCTCACCAACCCTTGGATCAGGGACCTGCCTCTTTGCAGCTGGCTCTTTGCTCCCTGCCCACCCGCCTGTTCCTGCCCCTTGGCTCGAGACTTCCTGCAGCACCAAGAAACCACCATGGGTTCCAGCAGGAGGGCCCAGCAGCCAGAGTGGGACCCAGTCATACTCTCTCCAGATCTCTACAGGGTCTCTGCCTCCCCCACTCCCTTCTTACCCCTCCTTCCAGCTGGTCCCTGGCGCTGACAGGAGCTTCCATGGGTTCCAGCAGGTTGTGGCCTGAGTGACACCCATGCTCCCAGCCACATGAGATGCAGATTTCTGCATCTTAAAGGGAATATTTTTGGCTGCACCATCCTCAAATCTTACCTGCAGTTAGCGTGGGCTCTGGCCTCCATGTTGCCCCAACCCCCTTCTGTCCACACCCAAAAGCCTCTAACCCAGGTTTGCAGGTGCATTAAGCCGAAGGTAACAAGCACAGCTAAGGGCATTAGGTTGATCTTGTGTTTTGCTTCAACCTGGGCAACAACCTACTTTGTAGCAGGCTAAACTAGCCTGGTGCTCTTAGTCCTCCAATGCTATCCATTTCTGCTGCGTTTCCACCCCCTCAGAAAAGAGACACCATCCAAGAAATCCTTCTTCCATGTTGCCAGTTGGCTAGAAGCCCTTGGACCAGCCTTCTGGTAAAGTGGTGGTAGGATATCAGCAAAAATCGTAACTGGGGGAAATGTACCCGAAAGGACAGGCAGAAACGAGAGAGGTAGAAGTCACTCGGCATACTGTGGATCACACTGTGGTTTGCAGGCTGAATTCTTTTAATGACAGTCTCATTGAAAGTTTTTGCTGCTAAATGCTATTTGCTTTCTCCTTCAGAACAGCCTGCATTAATAATGAGAAGTAATTTACCTAAAGGATTTTTCTCCTGTCACTGCCCCAGACAGCAGCTCCATGTTAGCTCAGAGAGTGAAAGTACCCCGCAAATGAATTCACAGAGCAGCCCAGTTTAAAGCCCACTGGTCTTAGTGGTGCAATCTCAGCACATGGGCTAGTACAATGCTGTTGCGGATGTACAGGTAGCTCTTTGTAGTGGGGACGTTCCACCTGAGCTGGGTGAGCCCAGCCTAATTCTGCAGTGAAGACAAACTGAAGGTAAGTTAGTGCTTAAATGGGGTAGTCTGGTGCGTAGAAATGGTAGGTGAGAAAGCTCCAGGGTGGAGTGTGAAATGACTATGCATAGAATCACTACCACTATCTGATATTCAGATAAACCAAGAACATAGCATTGGGGAGGCACCAATACCTACCTATATAGCACTGGTAGATCCACATCTGCCACTGATCCCAGAGAAGGCACGTTTATGTTACTTATCCTTTACACTTTCTATATTCTAATCTGATTGGAGGAGATGATGTACAGAAGCAAACCAATCTCCATGTGGTTTGGAAACAAGAAGACAATAGGGGTGATGAAAGGGTTGTAAAGGAGGGTGTTCTTCCTATTATTTGCAAGTGCAGGTACTAAGGGTCTTAGCTAAAAGCATCAAATAGAGGCTAGACATCAGGAAAGGTATCTTAACAGTCACTATATAAGGCATTACACTGGGCTAAGGAAGGAATTTGAGACACTGTAGCTACAGTTGCTCGGATTAGTTAAGATGCTAATAAAAATAATGTGGGAAAGTGATTTGGAAAAAATGCAAAGTCAGGCTAGATATTCTGGGGCCTATTACCTACTGCTCTAAGATCTAAATGGTGTTTCAAGGCAAATTAGAGCCTATATCAGGAAACAGATTAATAGACTTGGGAAAACTGGAGTGGCCTTAATCCTCCAATTGGTGTAAGTCTGTGTAGCTTCACTGAAATCAATTGAGTAACACCAGTTCTGGGGCTGGCCCATTTGATAAGGGCATAATTCTGTCAAGTTCTGAGTGGGTCTTTTTGACTTTAGTGTTATTGAGTGCGCCTCCAAGGAAGCCCTTTGCATCACTTCAGATGGGGCCCTAACAGCAATATTTAATTTTAAAAGGACTGAGTAAACTTGTTAAGAGTCCAGAAAAGTGGGAGATTAAAACTCAAAGTATGTTATGCTAAATTAATTTACAAAACGATATCCTAGCATTCTTTTGCAATAAACCCTCCTTTATTTTAGCCAGTTATACAAACAGGTGTGACATTTACATTCTAACTCATTTTATTTTCTTCATTGATCTGATTTTGAACCTGTTAATCTTTTGTAAGGGGTCACTTGGCTTTATTTGAACTGTTTACTCTTCATATCAATCTTGTGTTTCAATGGCTGAATCTGTCTCTCCCACCTAATTGTTCAGCACCCACACACAGGATTTAGATCCTGGCTGAAGAACCCCTTTTGTGCTAAGCAGGAAAGATATCTTGCAGTTATGGCACTCAGTGGGGAGTCAGTTCTAGATTCTATTCCTAGCTGTGCTACAGAGATCCCATGAGACCTTGGGCAAGTCCCTTAATCTCTACCTCAGTTTCCCCATCTCTGACAGGGAATGATGATGCTTCCTTTCTCCCACTTTGTGTCAGTCGTCTATCGAGATTATAAACTCTTCAGGGAAGTGAGTGTCTAGCTCAATGATGTCTTGATTTCAAGGGGGGCTTTTGGTGCTGTTGTAATACAAATACAATGTGGTGGCATGTCCCTACAGCACTGTGTAGGGGATGATGGAGTGCAGAGCAGCACTACTTTAAGGGGAGCTACATGAAGTGTATTCCTTCCTTGAGGGGCAGTGCACATGCTGTGGATAGAGGAGATTGAGAGAAGATGGGAGCTATAAGGAAGCACTGTGTACCCAAGCCCGGGAGAGGAGTGGGAGTTCCCTTTTGCTTTTAACAAAATGAGAACGACAATCACCATTTTCCCCTCTAGCCTTCCGCTGTTTGCACTAAACCTCCACAAGTGTCCAGTTCCAAATGCTGTTACAAATGAGGATGGACCATAACCCTGTCCCTTTCCAGCCTCTTTGGGGGCACAGGTATGCCTGTGAGTGCGTGGAGGAAGCACTCCCAGACATTGTGCAGCGTACACAGAAGGACAAGGGAAAGCTGTGCGATATAGGAGGGTGCATATGTCTAGAAGGGAAAGTTGAACAAAGCAGACTGATTGGAATGAGGTAGGATACATGAATATAGGGCAGCTCTGAAAAGATAGGCCAATAAATACGAGCTTCTCCCATCTCTTCTGTTAAGGCTGTAACATGCTGCGGTGAGGAGAGGGGGTTCCCTCTGAAACTTAGAATTCAGTGCTGGAGAGCAATATTCTCTTATACAACAAGGCCTCTAAGGGTACGTCTACACGGCAACTAATGTGGCTGGCCTGGATCACCTGGCTCAGGCTCACGGGGCAGTAAAACTGCTAAGTAGATATTCAGGCTCAGGCTGCAGCCTGGGCTCTGGAGGGGGGCTAATCATTCCAGCCTGAGCCCAAAAACCTACACAGCAACTTTTAGCCCCACAGCCCAAGCCCAGTGAGCCCAAGTCAACAGACCTGGGCCAGGCACAGCTGTGCCATGATTCTTTTATTCCAGGATCCTAAATTACTACCCTGCTGATCATGATGCTCATCTCTTCTGGACCCTTCCTTCTTGTTCAGCCAGGAGGATACTCCTTCACCCCTCTGTCGACAGTCCCAAGTACATGACGTTTTGTGAGACCCACCAGAACTACGAAATTATTTCAACCTCGAAAAATCTTTTTGCTTCAAACAAAAGATTGACACAGCAGAAGTCCTAAAAATAGGTCTTCGAACATGTGCCTTTCAGAAGCTCAATCAATATCAAATGCCCAGAGAGATTTTTAAACACAGGCACTTTGAACTGGAGCAGTTCCACAGGCAAAAGGACTTATTACACTTGGGAACAATGGTAGATGCTGGTTGTTTTTTGCATACCCAAAGAGGAAATGCTACATAATGCTGTCATGTCAGATTACCCAAAATCAGTGCTCTGATGTGATTGTTTTGATTTGAACCACCCCATCCAACCCTAAAATGTACCAGTAACATGGATGTTAAAGATAGATGATTGCTTTGAAGTAATTTAAGTATGGCCTGTACAGTTATAGATTTGTGCTGAAATCCAAGCTTTTGTTCACAATTGCTGAACTGACAGATCTAATGGCTGCATTCAGGAAGGTTGCATCTCAAGGTCTAAAACATGATGCATGTCCGAAGGTTAACTTCCCTTTACAGGTTATTCCAAAAACACATGAAAACGGACAGATGTGATGCTTTGGACACATGGACTATTCAAAGACTACTATATTGAGATGTGACAGATGCTATGGACACACAGAATATTCAAAACTACTGTATAACTTTTTTAATGTTATATGGATCTTTATGGGCTGACTAGTGGTTGTACTGCTTGCTCAATAGATGAGCTAAAGAGTTCCCCCTAGGAGCTAAAGGCAGTGTGTGTGTGGGGGTAATTTATGCAAATTCCCAGTACTGAATACAAGGCAGGGAACAAGTCCATGGAAGGTTCATCACCTGGGGAAATAGCATAAACTGGTTTCACATGGATCAAGAGGCCTGGCTGACAAAACTTGATATACAATTTTTATAAAGTGACTGCCCTGACCTAGGGAACGGGATCACTCACACTTGATTCAAGAACTAGCATGGGACTGTGACTGAGAGACAGGCCCTCTGGAAAGAGCCTGAAGGACTTTAAAGTTTTCAGGGTCTTCATGTGGAACACGAGTCCTACCTGGCAGGCTAGACCAGCCACTCAGCTAAGTGTTGTTTTAAGATTGTATTTTGCTTTAGGAAGGCTGGCTGGTGATAGTTTAACCCTGTTATTGCTCCTCAAAGATTCTTGCCCCAAGGAAGGTGATGGTTAGAATCCTGAGATCAACATGGGATGCCCTCAAGAAAGCTATGGTGGGGTCGGAGGTGCAGTTAATTCTATAACCGTGACACACAAGCTTTGTGGCACCTTGCAGTGTTAGTGCTCTTTCCTCTCTGATGTGGCAGTATTTTGCTTTTAAGACCAGGGGTTGATGCTGTTCGGTTTGTTTTTGCAAGTCTGCCATATCTCCTGTCACCGTGATGCATGGTGTGTAGTACTGAGCAGCAACAGAGCATAACTGTAGGGTCAGGTAGCACACTGCTACACCAGTGTGAAGAGAGACCCTAGAACCATTTCTCTTTGGTGATAGGAGGAAACATTAGAGAGGAGGCAGGGAGATGACATGAACCATTGGCTGGGGAAGCTGAGTGGACTATATATAGGAAGCAGCCCTGGGTTAGGGAAGGAAAGGAATTGGTAGAAGGGCTGACTGGTAAGCTTGGGTGGGACTGGGCCTCAGCTTTAAGGTGTTACCCTCCATGCCCACTTGTAAGTGGAGGAACAACTTTGGAGAACAACTCCTGGGAGTTAGGGAAGGTTTCAAGATGGATGCCTGTTGTCCGCCCTTCCCTGCTAAGCCTTGGGAAGTGCATTTGTGCCCCCTTCCCTTCCTCTTTGGGGGAGACAATGTAGGGCATGCCCATGTGTTCAACTTTCCAGCTAGCTAATACAGGACACTTTTCTATCAGGAAGCTTTCACGGCTCCCACTTACTTCTCTGAACTCAAGGGAAAGGCTTGAATAGGGGACTGGACTAGATGAGTTCTTGAGGTCCCTTCCAGTTCTACAGTTCTATGATTTGTTCTTTTGGCATCTAATGGATAAATCTAAACAGCACACGTATGAGGTGAGGTGACTGATTGCACTCTTTTTGAACACTTCCAGTTTTCTGCAGTGGGGCTAACAGTTGCAGGGAACCAGTTCTTAGGAGCAAACACAAAGGTGGTTAGGGAGTTTGGAAGGAGGTGTGGAAGACAAGGTTTATCTATTTACCATCCCACTTAAGCAGTCTATAAAGATAAAGTGGCTCTCTGTCATGCATTATTTATTGGGTTCTCTGTGGGGGTTTATTGCCAAGTGGAGTTGCAATGTGGAACAGCAGTCTTGCTGAGTGTGACATGGGGCAGAAACTAATTTTTTGTTTCACTAGGAAATTACTTGTTCAATTAAAAGCTTCATTTTCAAGGGCTCCTGGCACAAGTATAGTGGCAGCATCAGCCGTCAGAATAAAATGCCTAGACATTATAATCGTCATAGGCATTAAAGATAAGATACTATTGTTCCTCCTGCTCATGCAATTAGAACATTCTAACCTTGTTCCAAGAGAACTGAGTAATTCAGACCGGTGTTCTGAGTTGTTGTAACAAAATGACCTGTGTCTGTTATTGCCACAAACGTGAACAGCAGAATGCCCAGCTCACAAACACAGTGGCCTCTGTTGTGATAGGTTGTGTCTGTGAATAAAGTGAGGGCACAGTGAGATACTGACTTTCTATCCTGGAGGTAGGTAGTCAGAAGACATTACCGCAAAGGTAGGCCATTACAGCGTGAACCAGCTTAGACTACAATTAGTTCATTCAAATGAAAACCAGCTCTCCGTGTGAACCTGAAATAAACCTTTCTGAGGACTATAGAGAGAGTGGTTAAGAGCAAGTGTAAGAGGACAGCCTGTCCCTTTAAGGAGCAAGAGGTCTTTGGCCAGGTGGCCCTATTCCATTAGTCTGCTTGGTACGTCTGTGTCCACTTAAGTGTTTCCCAGTTGGGTGGGGTCAAAATCACTTGGGCCTTATGGAAATCACGAGGATGAGTGAGAGAGGGGAGTAGTGAATACAGTTCTGTAAAGTCAGGTAAGAGGGAAGCAGTTCTCTGGTGTAGAATGAAGTTACTGCAGGAGTCTGCTGGAAGCAGCTGCCAGAAGCCCAGAGACAGCAAAGGTAATAGGAGCCTGCAGGGAAAGGAGCTTTGAGAGGGCCTCTGGGGGCTGCTGTGAGAGAGAGGAGTTAGCTGTGGTGAGAGGGAGAGAAGACCCTGATCAGTAGATAGTCTGAGGAAACCTGCCTCCCCTGGAAGCATGGCTCTGGCTGAAGAGTGAGCAGGCAGGAAGAAAATTGCAGCCCTGGGAGGGTCATAGTAGCACCGGATGGTAAAGCCCCAAGGGGTGACTCCCTGCATGCTTGTTACCTGGGTGGAACTTGGCTAAAGGAGAGTTGGGAAGAGCCCTGCTGGGGATTCTACAAACAGGATTTGGGGTTGTAAGTGATACTTGGAACAGACTTTACAATTGTATTTGGGTTTGGAGAACATTCCCTTTTCATGTTAGTGAAGCCTGGCCTGAGTTGGGGGTGTTCTGAGGCCCTTTAAGGGTTTGCTGTGCTCTTGAAAGGTCTGGAAGGAGGAGCAAACAGGAGTGGAATTGCTGCTTCCTGGAGGCCCAGTCTTGTACAGCATGGACTCTGTCCCTTATTGGTAGCGACAACATTCTTGGGGGGGAGCAGGCTGGTCTGCTTTCTTGCCATTATAGAGGCACATCCTCTTCAGCGGTGGCAAGTAGTTTGCTGCCTGCATTCAGTCTACTTTCCCTTGCCTGGCCAACCAGATTCCAGACAGTAGGATGCATTACCCTATTATTGTGACCTACTGATCTGACTGAAAGAGGAGGGTATTCTGGGACTTCCTCCCAACTTATCACAGGGGGCATCTGTATGTGGGGTAATAAAAGCTGGAAGCACACAAGACAAGTAAGAGTCATGTGTGTAGCCCTAAGTGTACGTAACACTTCACAGGCATGAGTAGGACATTCCCTGTGGCAAGCAGTTCTCCCTCTGTCCCTCACTTCATAGACATCACCATTTCATAGGACGACAGCCCAAGCCCAGCAGTCTAAACAGCCCCACAGTCTGAGCCCTGTGAGCCCGAGTCAGCTGGCACAGGCCAGCCACAGGTTTTCCTTTGCTGTGTAGACATACCCTGTGTGTCTTGAAAGCATCTCTCTCTCACCAACATATATAGTTGTTCAAATATATCATCTCATCCACCTTGTCTCTCTAATAGCAGGAAATAGTCATCGTTCTGAGGCTTCGCTGTCAGGCAATCAGAGTGACCCAGGATTGGCCATTACTAGCAGGACCTGCTGATATTCAGGGTCCACAGTTTCTTATCCAGGATTGCTTTGAATCTGAGCATCTCCTGGTCCTGTGAAGCAAAAGCAAGCTTGTGTTCCTTGCCTAGGGAAACGTAGGGTATTGCCAAAGGAATTGTAGCAAAGAAAATACTTGAGAGGGGAGTTTCTGACATGATTTTAAAGGAAAATCTCAGGCTTTTCTGAGAACCAAATGAACTGCATTCCTGGTGTGGAAAGAGGAAACAAAAATGGAGACTGGGGCTGTCTCTTCCCCTCCCTACCCCCCAAACCTTTTCCCCAGTGCAAGAGCAGCCTAGAGCCGTCAACATAGGGGTTCCTGGGAGTGGGAGAGAAAGTGAAGGGACCACAAAATGCTCCAGCTGTTCTGGGCTGTAGAGTACTCAGTAGGGAGCTCTGGGGCTTCTGTAGAAAGCACAATGGTGGTGCAAAGCCACCTTTGCTCCCTGCATTCCTCCTACACTGGAGACCAGGTGCTATATCTCTAAATAGCACAGAAGTTAGCATCAGGTCTAGTTGTATCCAAAAGCTAGATGGAACAGGCTTGATGTACCTATCACTAAGTTACAGTTTCTAGAGGCTCTTAATAATTGAGACTTCCCCACCCACAAATCTCCAGAAGAAAATATGCAGCAGTATAACGATCTCTGATGCTTGCTCTACATCTCCAAGAGGAAGTTTCTTTGATAGCTAGTATGCTGATATCCTGTGAGGTATTTTAGTTTTTGTGGCAGGACTCTGAAGTGTGCTTAGTTATAAAATACTCCTGTTAGCCTCATATCTTTTTAAATCAGATGCAGCAGGTAATTGTTTTGCTCTATTTGGCACTGATGAGGCCCCAGCTGGGGTACAGTGTCTAGTTCTGGGCACCACACTTTAGGAAAGATATGGACAAATTGAGAGAGTGCAGAGGAGAGCAACAAAAATAAAATGTTTAGAAAACCTGACCTGTGAGGCAAAGTTACAAAAATTGGGCATGTTTAGTCTTGAGAAAAGATGACTGAGGAGAACTTATTGTCCAATATGTTAACGGCTGTTTATAAAAAGAGTTGATAAGGTCATTGTGGGATAAGATGGTGAGGAGGAGAGGGCCAAGGACAGAACCCCCAGAGATACCAATGGTAAGCAGGAGGATCGGTGTGGCGCAAGAGGATGTAGAATCATTGATGAGATGCTTGAGAAGCCATTGGTGAAGAGTCAATTAGGTGGTAATTGAAAGGAATTATGTTGCTGACTCATCAGCCCACCGGTAATCTGAAGTTTAGTGAAAGGGAGGGGAAAAAAGCAGCCATCTGAGAACGTTAATTTTCACAGTATATAAACACTGTGTGGCTTTATTGGAGAGAAAACAAATGGATGGGGTTAGTGGGTACAAAACTTTTGAATTTCTTTTCAGCCCAGAAATTCTTGAGAGCGCATAGGCAACTCTGCTGCAGAAAGTGATTTTTAATTTCAGATTTATTTGTATTGAACCTGATGTCGAACTCCCGGGTGCAACCAACAATAAACTTCAGTCATGATGACATTAAACAGCTGTACAGCAGATAAATGTTGTATGGCAGGTTAAGAGGGGAACCCACTCCAGAGAGAGTCCGCAACATTACATAATGTTTTCATGGAATTATGGCCCACAGAGTAAAGGACAGACATGTATGCCTCTCAACTAGCCAAGGCCCAACTGTGGGATGAAATGTGACAGACCTATAATTAATGGTGCAAAGAAGAATATTCATGTGGGAAATTTACAATGCAGGGGGATTAATTATTTTAGTATAATGAGCTTCTGCTTCATGACTTTGCCAAAAATTCTTTATAGCACTCGGTAGAAGTGAGAGGACACCAAATGGTGAATGTAGGTATCTATTTATAAAGTATGTCCCTCAAAAAAAGGGACATTTGAGAAGTATGTAGCAATTAGTTGTATGCACGGATACCTTTTTTCTTTCTACTGTCTACACTTACGTGCCAATACCCACCCACTTCCTGACTCATGTCTTTTTTCTCTTCATCTGGATAAACACGGCTATGCATACTAGTAGGTCAATTTGAAAATAAGACTACACAACTTGAATCACCCTGATTAGTCAGCTAAAATAGGGATTAACTATTTTGAAGGGACCTATATTTCAGGAATGCAATTTCCATGCAAACAGCTACATGTGAGATCCTTGTGTGTCAGATCCACTAGCTCTTGTAAGTAACAAAATATGTGTTACTGGAGCAGAATTACCATTTAATCTGTTTGGTAGATACTGAACCAGGGGGAACATAGCAGTAAATGTCAACTAAAATGGCATCAGTTCTGTCTGAGAAAGTGGCTGTTCATACTAATAATATTTTGTATTTTTAAATAACCTGTTTAAATGATAACATGTTTATTGTATTTTTTAAATGTTAATCTTTTATGGCTGGCCTGATACATAATCTAATATTTTCCCTTTGCCAAAGAGAAACCTTCTAGGCGGAGCTGATCATCTGCTGTCTTCCCAACTTCTATAGTCGGCCAATGAACTGTTTAAATTCCAGCAAATGATCCAGATGGATCAGCTCCTGTGAGATCAGTATAGATTAGGAGCCAGATCCTCAGCTGTTGCAAATGAGAGAGTTCCATTGCAATTCACACTCCATCCCTCTGCTTTGCAGATAAGCTTAATATGATGTAGTACCTAGTGCAGTAGACATCAATTAGTCTTTTATAATTTACAAATATTAGACCTCTGAGCCAGACTTAGCTACATGTGGGACCTAGCCCAGCACTTTAGTGGAGGAGAGGGATGCCCCTTTCCTTTCTATCCGAAGTACTCAGCATGCTGCTGCGGTGCTTTGGGAAATCTGTGTACAGTTTATGAATTCTGATTGGTTTTATGAACTCTGTGTATAACTCTCACCCTCAGTTTATATTAAATCAGTCACATGCTAACAGGGACCATATCACATATCACACACACTGTGGAAGTAGCTATAGGACAATCAAACAAGTCATTAATGGGGAATGACTGCACTGGTAGAACAATTTTGTTGCCCAGTCACCCAGTTTTGAGAGATCCCTGTAACTCTTGGTAGTCACGTTTGGACTTGGCTATCTTGAGTAATGTCTACAAACGTTGTCACCTCACTGTTTACCCCCCTTTTCCAGATCATTTATGAATATGTTGAACAGCACTGGTCCCAGTACAGATCCTTGGGGACTCTGCTATTCACCTCTCTCCACTGGGAAAACTGACTATTCCTACCTTTTGTTTTCTTTAACCAGTTATTGATCTGAGAGGATTTTCCTCCTTATCCCATTACTGCTTACTTTGAGACTTTGTTGAAGGATCTTGCCAAAGGCTTTCTGAAACTCCAAGTATACTATATCAGCTGGATCATCTGTGTCCACATGCTTGTTGACCCCCTCAAAGAAACTGAACAGATCAGTAAGGCATTATTTTTTTCTTTACACCAGCTGTTTTGACTCTACCCCAACATATTGTGTCACTTGTACTGATAATTCTGTTCTCTACTGTAGTTCCAACCAATTTGCCTGCTACTGAAGTTAGGCTTGCTGGCCTTTAATTGCCATGGTCGCTTCTGGAGCCTTTTAAAAAAATCACCATCATCACATTAGCCATCCTCTAATCAACTGGTACAGAGGCTGATTTAAGCAATGAACTGATTTAAGGATCCAGTACTTGAGTCCAAACACAGTAGCCTAGTGAGGGGAGCTTAATGGGATCTGTGACAGCAGCTCTCTTGTGTGCACAAGTTCAGGGTCCAGCCTAAACACCCACAGCAAATGTAAGACAGGCAAGATCATCTCCTTTCTCTTAATGAAATGGAGGAAACTGTATGTTTATTTCACAATGTGGCAAGAAACTCCAGTCTTGAATTTTCTAGGTGAAAAATATTGCATAGTTAATCTTGGTGTAGAGTTACTCAGGAATGGGCATATGCATTATCCAACTAATACCATTGTGTGGGTAAAACCCAGCATGGAATTCCAGGCTGCGTCTTCTTGGCTTTCAGATATTCCCTTGGAGAGTTGGTGGCATCCTACGATTTTATGATGGTAGGACAGATTTTTATTTGCCTTAAGAAAGACAGGCATAGCTTTCAAAACCTAAACAGTTCTCCACCCTTTGGCAATGAGTCCCTCCACTTTGGCAAGTTTTGTGAAAGTTGCCATCCAGCACTAAGCATATAGCTCTTTGATAGTAATATGCTGGTGACTAAGCACTGTTTAATGAAAAGGTTATTTCCTAACCTAGGCCTGATCCAAAACCCATTGAAGTCAATGGAGGGAGATTCGCTTTGACTTCGCTGGGCTTTGGATCAGACCCCTAGTCCATCATGTTTCTGAGCTCTGTTGTGCCATGGGACAGCAGCGGAGCCCTTCTGAACAGCTTTTCAAGCTTCTTGAGTAAAGAAGCTTTGAAGTAATTATAGTGTAAATCAGTTTCCTCATCTGTTTGATGTGGATTTAAAAAGAGATTTTTTATTAATGCACCAAGAGTTTAACAGATAGAGCAAAACTCCTTCTTTTTTACTCCAAATATCTGCATTGCTGAGACGTGTCTGCATACTTCAACTCCTGGTGACAAGAACTGCAGAGCAAAGAGGAAACTCCCTTGATACCAACATTCCCCAGTGTATTATATTTGAAAGCAGAATGTATCTGCCATTGGGATATTTTACCAACTTTACAAGTCTAATCTGCTATACCTTGAAATTAAATGTACTACTTTAAAGTAATAGCAATAACAGAATATTAGTCCATATATGTAAAACTATCTGTCAGATGAAATAACTCCATTTCTGAAATACTAGTATATCTATAAATCACTAAATATTTGGGAGGTACTCTGCCATTGTGAAAGCATACAAACACCTAGACAGTTTATCCCTTCCTAGCGTGGGTATTATGTTGACATGTTAGATTTTAAAGGCCAGAAAGTTAAAAATGAAGTATTGAAACAAGTTTTAGAGCTTATGAAATAAGCTATATTTGAGAGCAACAATGAGTGTACTTACTGTATAGAATGTCAATCAGAAGAGTCCCAGGGTATTTTATAATTCAGGAGCAGCTAAAAGCATCATCAAAAATAGCTCCTTTTAATGCTGATTTTAAAGCTAACGGATTCCACTTTTCATATTTCAAATGGGTAAATTCTGTAGCTTTGGAGCATAATTGCTGAAAACTCATGCAAAAATAAAATCTATTTAAATTTAATAAAAATATACTTCACTGGCATACTTGTTAGTCTTCTGTATTCATTTGTATGCTAGTAACTAGCATGAATGCTCTTAGAAAGCTCATTTCAAGAATGGTTTAAGATTAGCAGCCTTATTAGTCTGTATCTCTGTTAGTCTGTGGCTATAGCCCACGGAAGCTTATGTTGAAATAAACTAGTTAGTCTCTAAGGTGCTACAAAGTCTTCCTCGTCTCATTTCAAGAATGGTATATTAGATACAAATAACAACTTTGTTTTCCAAGAGTATGTGCACCAAAATTCGGACTGTGTTAAGCTCACAGCATCATGTGGCTTGTGGCCACCTATAGTTTAAAGACAGTTTTGAATATTGAATAGTCAACCAGAAAGGAAGTCAAATTTGCAACATTTTTGTTGAATAACTTTGAAAGATAAATAAACCACAACCCAATTATGAATATTTTGATTAATTGTATCTCTGTTCACAGGTAAATTAGGTCTCAATTCTATCTGCCTTCCATTGTGGAGCCCTTTATGCTGTGATTTCAGTTGGGTTAATCAGAGTAAGGTGATACTCAGCACAAGTCAAGGTGGCAGAACTCAACCCTTAACTGTTGTGCATTACCTGCTCAGCTCTAGTAAATTTTATAATATACAGTAACTAAAAAACTCAAGGGTCTCGGATCTCAGCAAGTGGCTTCATTATTATGGAAGCAAATCACAAAATATACACTGGGCCAATAATGTAAGTAAGCATTTTTAATTTTAAAGGCATTTTATTTAGCCATTTAGAGACAGATCATGCCATTCAGGTACAGCCCTGTGTCAAGCCGTGGGAGGAGACCCAGGCAATCATCTGAGAGGTCCCTTGCGTGCATGGAACAATGTATACTGCAACACTCCTTTGTAGGGCACATCCTGCTCTGTGGCCCAATGCCCAGCCTTCTGCCTAATCCTTTTAAGGGCCATGTGCCACCAGGAGAATAGAACTGGAAGATAACCTGCATACCTTTTGGGTACAGGGATTGCAATTCTGCCTCACCTGTGCAAGAGTTGGGGGAGGGAGATGGTAAATTCCTTAATCCTTCCACCAGGTAAGGGTACAGTAGTGATGTATGAACATCAAACAGTTTGGAAGTCAAGTTTACACAAGAACTCAGCAGTTGTGCTACCTCTTGGCACTGTAAAGCTGGGCTAATGATCTCACAGGGCAAACTTCAAGCCTTTCCGTTGCTCTGGTTCTGCTCAGGTCAGTAACAGCACAAAAACAGCTCTTCCATTTTTGGTCTTGGACAGAACTTGGAGATGCAAACGGGAATGGTAATGGGAGAAGAGGACATGGAACTTTCACTGCTCAGAAAGGCTGTAGCTGGGAGGTCTGCTGGAGTGGTGCAGGTAGGAGTTAGATTCCTGGCATGTTCAGCAGGTCTGATTAATTTGCAGAAGTCTTTGGATGCTAATTTTGTATACAAGCCTCTGTTACTTCAACTTCTGGAGGGAACCATTTTTGTTCAAACCTTTTTGCAGAAATTTTATTTTTCAACAAAATCTGTTTCAAATCAGTTTTAAGGAGAGCATCCGTAGCTCTTGAATAGGTGGGAATGGTCTGGTGGTAGCCTCTTTGTTCAAATGAATAACACAAATGGACAGGTGGGGTCAGTCATGGTCATCAAATATATGATTTGCAGGGTATGTCTACACTGGAGCTGGAGGGGGAATACAGGTGCAGTTGCCCTGAACTGTGATAGATGGAACATACTCTTGCTAGGTCTGTTGGAGCTAGTACGGGTATATCTACACGGAAGTTGTAAATTAGTTGGGATTATTGTTTTCCAGTGGTCATTAGTTTGCATTTGTCAATACTTAATTCATCTGTCCTTTTGTTGCCCAGTCATCCAGTTTTGTGAGATCCCTTTGTAGTTCTTCATAGTCAGCTGTGAACTTAACCGTTTGGAGTTTTGTATTAGTGGCAAACTTTGCCACCTCACTATTTGCCCCTCACTATTTGCCACCTCACTATTTACCCCTTTTTCCAAGAAAGCCCTTGGTCCTTTTTTAGACCTTTAGAAAGTCCAAGTATACTATATCAAGTGGATCATGTGCTTGTTGACACCATCAAATAATTCTAATAGATCGGTGAGGCGTGATTTCCCTTTACAAAGACTGTGGTGACTCTTCTCCAATATATCATTTTCATCTGCGTCTGATAATTCTGTTCTTTGTTACTGTCCTCAATCAATTTGCCTTGTACTGAAGTTAGGCTTGCTGGCCTGAAATTGCCAGGATCGCCTCTGGGCCCTCTTTTTTTTTTTTTTTTTTTTTTTTTTTAAATTGGCATTTCATTAGCTGTCCGCCAGTCATCTGGTACAGAAGCTGATTTAAGCCATGTTACATACCACCATTAGTAGTTCCGCTATTTCATATTTGAAACCTTTGTTCACAATACTTCTCATAAAGGGGCTTCTATGGTCTGTGAGGCTTTTGCACTGGGAAGGTCTCTCTCTCTCTCCCTCCCCCTCTCTCCCTTGGTCCTCATCCTTCCTACTCTGTTTGGAGCCTGCTCTTGATTTGGGGTCTCTCCTGCAGGCTTCAATTCCAGTGCAGCATCTGCAGTAATCACGGACCTGAGGCTTCCATTGCTGTGTGCCCCTGGACTTCCTCAAACTTTTGTCAGCTCCCTGGCTAGATCTGGCTTTTAACTGGATTCCCCAGAGACTTGCTTTGAGTTCACCTCTTCAGGCTGCTTTTCTTGGGTTCTTAGTTACTGGGTGGAACTTCTTCCTCAGGATGCACTGATGTGGCCTCCCTTTCTAACTGCATAGTCAGAGAACTACCAGCATAACCTCCTGCTCACAGATCTGGCTTTCTTGTAGTGCTACTGGTTGGTTGAAAAAAGACATGTTAGCTGCCTGTCAGAACATGATCTAACCAGCCCCCAAGTTGCAGCGACTCCCCTCTGCTGGAAAGACAATAATGGCTCTTTCAGGGCCCATTACAATAGATTCAGGAAAAAGGCTAAATTGTGAGACTAATCTGTTAAAATAGATATTGGTCTCTAATAAATAATGCTTGTTATAAAATGCTGTGGGACAACAATGGTTGTGAAAAGCACTATAAAAATAGAATATTATATATAAAAACTATGGGGCCCAAAGCAGCAAAAATATAGACCTTGATAGTGCTAATAAAGTAGAGGAAGTAAAATTAACTGTTTCTGTGGAGTTTATATTCCTGCCTTTGGAACCAGGCTTGTACCTGGGGAGACATATGTTTTGGCTGCACAAGTCTTAATCTAAACCAAAATCTCAGGCTCACGTGGACAGAATGCTGTTTAAAGATTAGAACCTAGAGGGTTGTGTTTTCAGGGCAGTGCAAGGAGACTTAACCGTGAGTCATCATAGCTGAATTCTTAAGAATACCCCTGAATCATAGAGTCATTAGGTTATAGAAGGGACCACAAGGCTCATCTACTCTAGTTTATTGGTTTTTTGTTGTTGTTGTTTTTGGTTTTTTGGACTTGCATGTGTAACTGAGCGTTGCCTATGAAATGTAGGGGAGGAAGGATGGTGGGGTAAGATGATAGATGGTCCCGTGGTTAGAACACTATCCTGGGCTGCAGGAGATCTAGGTTCCAGGCATGTTCCTCTACAGCCATCCTGTGTGACAAGTCACAGAGGGTCTATCTACCTGCAAAGAAAAATCTGTGGTATTGAGTCTCAGAGCCCAGGTTAATTGACAGGAGCTTGTGGGTCTTGGGCTGTGGGTCTAAATTTTTAACAAAATCTGTTTCAAATCAGTTTTAAGGAGAGCATTCTCAGCTCTTGAGTAGGTGTGGAGGCCTCTTTGTCCAAATGAATAACACAAATGGACAGGTGGGGTCAGTCATGGTCATCAGATATGCAGGGTATGTCTACACTGGAGCTGGAGATGTAGTTTACAGTGTTAGTGTAGACATACCCACACTAGCTCCAACAGACCTAGTGAGAGTATGTCTACTTGTCACAGTTCAGAGCAACTGCACCTGTATTCCCCCCTCCATCGTCCCTCGATGGCACCAGTTCTTGGCTCCTCAGCCTTCACTCTCTTGGGCATAGACCCACTTCCCTCCCTCTCCTGAGTGGAATTTTTCCAGGCTGCACAGTTCCCTGCCTGTGATATTCCTATTCTTAGGCAGGTAGCCTAAGAAGCCAGCATCTGCACTCCACTTTCTTTCAAGAGACTATGAACAGCATAATGGGTGCAGTTACAAGTTACCACACAGCTCTTTCTAAGCAAGCATGTTTATTATTTGAAAGCATTTCAGAGAAAACCATTAAAAACAATGAAAGAATCTACATGCAGTCTAAGAAGCGGTGTAGCCAATATCCAAACCCCCTCTTGGGCTCTGGTGGCTGTCAGTCCTTCAACATCCACAAGTGTGGTTTTTCTGTGGTTATAAGTTCATAACGGTCTCAGATTCAGAACCAGAACCCAGGATGGGCAGTGTAGCCATTTCTTTCAACTTTGGCCTCTGATCTTGGCCTTCAGGGACAGGTGATCAGCAGACAGACCTTCTCCTCAGAGTGTAGCTTCAAAATGCTAGGTTTTTGCATAACCCGAGTTGCTTTAAATGCTTCCTAGGGAATTCCAAGGAAACCCACTTCACATGTGTTGACCCAAATTCCTTTTGGCATGCTTTCAATATAGTTCTTTGAACTCCCAGGCCTCACATCACATCTTCCTCCAGAGAGATTACATACAGTCTTGGGTTCACTGTACCATCTAAACTTGATGTTTAATACAATAGACCCCAAGGATACCTAAATATAATTTGGTAAGTTCTCCCAAGGTCTTACAGGGAATGCTGTATCTGTCTTAGTACTCATAGGCAATGGTGAATTTATCTAGTAAAATGAGATCTCCTCAGGGCTCTGGTTGGGTTTGGAGGAAGTGAGGGAAAGGAAAGGCCATCAGAGAAACATGAGTATGCACCTCAGGAAACTGGGGCAGAGCCCTCCAGTTATTGTACAAATGTATTCTTATGCCAGCTGAAAAAAAGGGCCACTTTCCATTCAGAGGCTAAGAAAGATGAATCATTCAAACATAAGTACCAATATCATTTCAAGAGAGATAATTAAATGTCCTTTGTATTCATGTCAGTTGTTTCTTTAACAATTTTCAAATGACACTTTGCATATATTAGATGTGTTGCAAAGCAATGCAAACAGAATCTCACTCTGCAAATGCTTCCACAACTTGGATCACTATTGTATTTATAATTAAATTTATTTATTGCACTACTGAGCGAATGGAAACTCAGTCATCATTGCAACATATCCAAGGCCATCATTTTAAACTCCTGCGCCCCTCTTGCCAAATCGTCACCATGAACAATTCCCTCTAACCATCTTCCAGTTGGACACAGAAGTACACATCTGCATGCTCTACTATTATATTCATCGAACCAAACTATCTCAGATTTTCTTCCAGTCTCCAGCAGGAATGTTCTCCTTCACTATCCACAATGCAAGTAGATGACAAGTAAAATGCTTTACACATTTGGATAAAAGCACAACATATTTCTTAGATCAGATCTACATTGCAAAGCTTGCGGTTTAATTATACTTATGTATTTAAAGTGGCAAAACCCTTCTAGTGTAAATGCACTTACCGGTAGATGTACTCTCATACTGATGTATAGCTTATGGTTACACACCGAACTGACATAGCTGTGCTGCTAAAAATTTTAGGTGTAGATGATACTGTAGTTTTATGTTTTATCTCAACCTTCTGCATTAGATACCTGAGTTTCTGACATAGAGAACATCTACTTTGATGCTCAGGAGCTAGACACACTTAGTCCTGGTCTACACTGGGAAGTGGGGGTCACCCTAAGATACACAACTTCAGCTACGAGAATAGCATATCTTAGGTCGACTTACCTTGGATCCTCATGGCGTGGGGTTGCTCCCCCGTCAACTCCACTTTTGCCTCTCATTTTGATCGGTTATAGGAGTTGAAGGTGGAGCGATCAGGGATTGATTTATCGCATCTACCCTAGACATGATAAATTGATTCCCAATAGATTGATCACTTTCTGCCGATCTGGCGGGTAGTGAAGATGAACCCTTACAGTAGAGGAAGGGCAAGCATTTGCTTTTGTTTACTGATCATGTCCATAAGTTAGTATTGTTTATTCTGGCCTTAGCAGTTGGGGCCTGAAAATGCTGCACATCTCGCAGATTGTCTGATCACACTGTTCCATTACTAAGCAGTATTCAGCCTCTCAGTTGAGTGATCGTCACAATAATTAGCCATAGAGAAAGCTGAGACCAAGAAATCATGAAAATTGTTGATGAACAAACCATTGAGGGAAATAAGGGCCAAAATAAATCTTCCTTCATTCTCAGCCAAAGCCAGTTTTGATGGGGGAGGGGCTCATAGGTTCCGCAAAGACCTGCAATAAGCATCCTTAATAAGTTTTATTGGTTCTCAGTAATGGAGAAATGAATAGACTCATTAGACATAATTAGGGCCCAACCAAATTCACAGCCATGAAAAACGCATCGCAGAGCATGAATTCTGATCTCCCTTGTGAAATCTGGTGTTCAGCCGGGGGCCCTGTGCAGGTTTCCAGCTGCTAGTCCCAGCAGAGGATGGGAAGGGGCAAGACATCCTCTTCCTCTGCAGAGGTTGCTCCCGGGATGGGCCAGACCCACCTCTGCGAACCTCCCGCTGCTGCAGGAAGTTGCGTGGCTTGAGCTGTCACCTCCCCATGTGGAGAGGCTACAGTTCAACCCATCTCCCTGTCCCCCATGCACAGAGAGGCTGTGGCTCACATTCTCCCTCTCCTTCCCCCTGCCCCCCCGGTCCCCTGCACAGAATGGCAGCTGGAGCCTCAGCCTGCCCACACATGCTGCTGGGAAGACTGGACATATAGTAACCTACCCTGCGATTCTCACTTCTGCACTGCTGCTGGCAGTGGCACTGGATTTAGAGCTGGGCAGCTGTAATCTTCAGCCTTGGCCAGCATTTAGAGAACATGCTTGCATGGAAGGCACATTGGGTACCAGTAGGTACAAACTCCTGTCATAAGACAAAGATCAGGAAATAGAGGCCAGTCTCTTACCAGCACTCCTGTCCACACCTTTATTATGGAAGGCATTGCAGGAAGTGCTGCCTGGTGAATCAGTAGGAGATATCTTCCCTACTGTACTGTACTGAACTAATGTCCATGCATGGTGTTAACATGCATGTGTTGCTAGAGAAATTGTTCCAGATGAGATATAAAAATGAGGTGGATCTTAACCCTCCCATGGTCCTTAAAGCAGGGTTAAGTTCTAATGAACCATATTGTCTGGAGAAAATATTTGCCTCTTCCCCCAGTTAACTTGAATGAGTTACTCTTTCCTTCCTCTAATCAGGCATGGTGCAGTGTTGTACACCAACTTGTGAATTGTTTCTTGTTTGAATTTTTGTGAGTCTTCTGGATAGAGCTTGTGAATGATAACATTGACTAAATTTATATTTGTGTTTCATTTCAAAAAGCATTGGGTCTCACTTCCTGTTTACTGGCTCTCATTTTCTCCACTGGAGGACGGGTAAAAACAAAGTGAAGAACAAGACACAGAATATTTTTGAGTTCGAAACAAAAGTTTTTTTGAGTAAAGATGCAGTGCAAATGCAAGTTACCATCAGTGCCTGTCTGGTAGATTCAACTTGTGGCATTGTTCAAATTAGGTAGGATTTTAGTGTGGCTCTGATCTGGTTGATGACAAAAGCGAAATGCATCCAGATTAGTCCAATATCAGGAAGGCCTTTTAGTGAACCCAACTGGCTGGGGTCACAGCAACGCTTACAAGACTTGAATAGTCAGGCAGGGCTATGGGCAGATGCACAGAGTAAGAGGAGGAATTCTTCTGTCCTAGCTGTGAGATACTGTAGTATCTATAGGATACACATACAGACTCCCAGTGCAGGGAATAGAAGGAATGAGGATCTGTGCAATGATCCCAGCCCGGCCCAGCTACATCACAGTCATTTCCAGTTCCTTTCAGAGGATTCATACAAAGCAGAACTCTTGCAGCAGCTGCACTTTCACTAAACAGAGTTTCCACATTCAGCCTTTTCCTTAGATAGAGGAACTGCTCTGGTTCCAGTGCACAAGGAACTTCTGTGGCTACAGTGGATGGGACTGGGTTTGCCCTTCAGAAGTTGACTACCATGCAAGATTTGGCTACCGTTCAAGTGACAATCTTCAGTTCTTAGTGTCATTATTTAAAATCTCCAGAGCCTTGATTTGTGAGGCCAGTGGCAGTGCTTGCTTCCTTAAAAGAAATATCTGAAAAATACTCTTGCAGACATTCAGGAGGAGCCTTGTGGCATGATTACAGAACCACTGGGTCCATGACACTCTGTGCATTTAGTGTCATAAATACTGTCGTGAGTATCTTTCAACACATTGGCCATAGCTGTCTATAAAGATCGTTAGAAATGAGTGCACCTAGAAATGGAAAATCCCATATGATGGTGATCCAAAAGAAATCTTAACGGCAAAGTTACCCCTTCTGCCTGGGGCCCAATTTTTTCTAAACCAGTCCATTTCCAGTCTAGTTGCCACATACAATGGTTTGGATTCTGGTCTTTATTAAATGAACGTAATAGTTCCAGATTTACTCTAAAGCTAGTAGAGTTACCCTGGCATACCAGATCACAAGCTGGCCAAGAATCTGTCATGAGAATATGGTAATTTGTCCTAGAGCTAGTATCACATTAGAACACATGTGCATTTGCTTTAATAGTCACTGCAATGTCATCTCTTTCAGAGTATGTAATGCAAAGTGCTCGTGTGTCCTGAAAAATATATGGTTTGGATGTAGCACAAGGAACTTCTGAGGGGAAAACAGCCAATTTCCTGTTACTGCCATGTTCAATTCTGTGTGATCATTGGTCTGTTGTTAGGGCACATGGGACTCTCTCACAAAGCTTTATAACAGTCTCTAGGGTAGAAAGCCCTGGACAAAATAGCACTTTGCAGGTTTGCTCCACATGTGAATTTATGAAAAATTATTTTGGCTGACCTACAAAAATCTCATTCCCTGTTCTGTTGTACTCTAGTTCCAAAATGCCATATCTGAGAAGGAGTGCAAGGATGAAATGGGCTTTTAAACACTGCCAAAAATGGAAGGACTGTGGATTCTAGTAGACTTCTGTTTTACTCAAACTAGCTGCTCCCAGTCATATGATTCTCTTGTTTAAGAAGTGATAACAAGAGAAAATTCTGTCCTTATCTTGACAAAACACACTTTACAAGTTTGTACTGTTTTGAATGGGAGTTTTATATGTCATCAGATCAGCCAGAGGGACAGATCTCCAGATCTGGCTGAGCTGGTGGGGTGGGAAGATGGAGTTCTATGGCCTGCTCTCCTCTTGACTTAAATGGGTTCCCCTACAGACTGTGGTAGGTGGGGTGTGCCTGAGTACATTGGACTTCAGCCATACCCCTAGCCTACCTAGGAAAGCCAGTCATGGCTGAGAGGGACAGGCTATGATGCCATTGTGTCACTCAGATCTGCATCCTCCATTGCCCACCAGAGTAATGCAAAGGGGGTGAGGTTCTGACCCACATACAGTCTCCCTTCCGAATACTTGTGTCTTTGAAGATACAAAGTTGACTTTAGGCCTGGGTTATGCCACTGGTCTGAATTGGAGATAAGTGGTGTTATGATACTAGAACAACCAACACTACTCCCCATTAAAAACAGTATGGAACATTTCTGTATTGGCCCCAGGTTCCTTTTAGATCCCAGCATGAATAAACAGAAGTGACAAAGAGTTCTGTGGCACCTTAAAGATTAACTAAAGTATTAGAGCATAAGCTTTCATGGGCTAATACCCACTTCATCGGATGCATGCAGTGGAAGTATCCAGGGGCAGGTATAAATAGGTAGGCAAGAATCAGATTAAAGATAACAGGGTGGGTCCAATGAGGCTGAACCAGCTGTTTTCTCTAATCAGGGAGGGTGAGGTATTCCTCTAGCAGCTGAACTGAAGGTGTGAACAGTGAGAGAAGAGAAACTGCTCTTGTAGTTAGCTAGCCATTCAAAATCTCTATTCAGTCCCAAATTGATTGTGTCAAATTTGCAAATGAATTGCAACTCTGCAGTTTCTCTTTGCAGTCTGGTCTTAAAGTTTTTTTGCTGCAAAATGCTGACCATTAAGTCTTTCATGGTGTGTGCAGGGAGATTGAAGTGTTCTCCTACAGGTTTTTGTATATTGCCATTCCTGATATCTGATTTGTGTCCATTTATCCTTTTTTGTAGGGACTGTCCAGTTTGACTGATATACATAGCAAAGGGGCATTGCTGGCACATAATGGCATATATTACATTGGTAGATGTGCAGGTGAATGAACCAGTGATGATATGGCTGATCTGGTTAGGTCCTGTGATGGTATTGTTGGTGTAGATATGTGGGCAGAGTTGGCATCGAGGTTTGTTAGAGGAGTTATAGCGCGGTGTGCTGTTGCTGGTGAGAATATGTTTGAGGTTGGCGGCTTGTCTGTGGGCCAGGACTGGCCTGCCTCTCAATGCCTGTGAAAGACAGGGATTGTTGTCCAGGATGGGTTGTAGATCACTGATGATGCGTTGGAGAGGTTTTAACTGAGGACTGTAGGTGATGACCAGTGGTGTTCTGTTGTTTTCTTTCTTGGGCTTGTCTTGCAGCAGCAGGCTTCTGGGTACACATCTGGCTCTGTCGATCTGTGTCCTTATTTCCCTGTGCGGGTATTGTAGTTTTGAGAAAGCTTGGTGAAGATCTTGTAGGTGTTGGTCTCTGTCTGAGGGGTTGGAGCAAATACGATTGTACCTCAGTGCTTGGCTGTAGACAGGATTGTGTGGTGTGTCCGGGATGGAAGCTGGTGGCATGAAGATAGGCATAGCTGTCGGTAGATTTTCGGTATAGGGTGGTGTTGATGTGGCCGTCGTTAATTTGCACCATGGTGTCTAGGAAGTGGACCTCTTGTGTAGACTGGTCCAGGCTGAGGTGGATGGTAGTGTGGAGGCTGTTGAAATCATGGTGGAATTTTTCCAGAGTTTCTTTCCCATGGGTCCAGATGATGAAGATGTCATCAATGTAGCGTAGATAGAGAAGGGGCGTGAGTGAACGAGAGTTGAGGAAACGTTGTTCCAGGTCAGCCATAAAGATGTTGGCATACTGTGGGGCCATGCGGGTGCCCATAGCGGTGCCACTGGTCTGGAGATATATATTGTCACCATATTTGAAATAATTGTGTGTGAGGATAAAGTCACAGAGCTTAGCAACCACTTGTGCTGTGTCATCATCAGGGATACTATTCCTGACAGCTTGTATTCCATCTCTGTGTGGGATGTTTGTGTAGAGAGCCTCTACATCCATGGTGGCTAGGATAGTGTTTTCTGGAAGATCACCAATGCGTTGTAGTTTTCTCAGGAAGTCAGTGGTGTCACGGATATAGCTGGGAGTGCTGGTGGTGTAGGGTCTGAGTAAAGAGTCCACATATCCAGATAGTCCTTCAGTGAGAGTGCCGATGCCTGAGATGATGGGGCGTCAAACTCTCATTCACTCACGCCCCTTCTCTTAACCAGAGGTAATCGGAGAGTGACCCAAACTTACGCAATGTATCCCTGTTCCCCTCTAATAACTAGTTTGCATACAGAGATTTACAAGTCTGCTATACCCTTTGAGCTCAGGCAATAAAGCCTTATTCTTTTAAGGCCCAAGGTTGCCATTTCAGTCCCCACCACTACCACCCCATTCTGGGGCATTTACTTAAAGGAGGATTTGTTTTAGCTTTCCATACTCGAGAATCCCACACTTTGTAGCTTCTGTAGGCTGAGCTCAGTGTACACCAGGGGCTCCTTGCTTTCCTTCATCCCACTTTAAGTTACAGTGATCTAAGACCCCTTTACTCCTAAGTGAGAGTATCTACTGGGGAGTGGGTGTGTTACCATACTTTAATTTACGGGTATCGATTTAACACTGTTAGTTGATTTGCCTTAACTTTCCTGAGCGTCCCTGTGTAGATGTGGCCTCAGTGAGTTACAGTGAAGCTCAAGGGCCTGCTGCTGAACTGAACTGTGGCAGCCTGGCGCATGGGAAAAGATGGTCTTGTTGGCAGGTCCCATGAAGGCAGTTAGGGCTTTGTAAGGTCAAACCTGCACCTTAAACACTGCCAAGAAACTGAGTAGCAGATCATAAAACAGTATAGTGTAAACCTAGGTAGAGCCTGTGCCATGTTACCCTCCATAGCAGGAGAGTGCCTTCCTCACCACAGAGAAGGTGGGATAAAAGAACAGAAAATTAGAATATCCTTTTAAACCAGGCTGTTGGTCATAACTACAGACCCAGGTACATAGTGATTAAAGCACTACTGGCCTGTTTAGTTCTCTTTCCGTGCCCAGAGATGCTCACAAACAGGAAAACACTTACGTGTATAGCTCCAGGTTTCAGAGTAGTAGCTGTTAGTCTGTATCTGCAAATAGAACAAGGAGTACTTGTGGTACCTTAGAGACTAACAAATTTATCTGAGCATAAGTTTTTATGGGCTAAAACCCACTTCATCAGATGCATAGAGTGGAACATACAGTAGGAAGATATATATACAGAGAACATGAAAAGATGGGGGTTGCCATACCAGCTCTAAGAGACTAATCAATTAAGGTGAGCTAATATCAGCAGGAGAAAAACGCTCACCTTAATTGCTTAGTCTCTTAGAGTTGTCATGGCAACCCCCATCTTTTCATGTTCTGTATGTATGTGTATATATATATCTTCCTACTGTATGTTCCACTCTATGCATCTGAAGAGGGTTTTAGCGTACGAAAGCTTATGCCCAAATAAATTTGTTAGTCTCTAAAGTGCCACAAGTACTCCTAGTTCTATATAGCTCCAACAGACTACAGCCACCTACATCCTTAAAACAGCATTGCTGATACCCTTTTCAGTACTGAGCAACAGGTAGGAGGGCCTGAGCTGTACAGGGCCCCAGGTCCTCCTATTCATAATGTGACTTGCTGAAAGGAGATAAGTAGGCAGGCTTCTCCTTTAACCCCCTGCAGTGCATAAAACTTCCTGCCCATCACATCTGATCTCCGAAGATATGGAAAGGATCAACAGCCAAGGATTTACTTTGCATTTTGTTCCTAAGAGTTAGCTAAGGGCTGTGGGGAGAGACAGAATGAGGGGAGTGCTTCTGTCTCCTTCTTAAGGCAATAGCAACAAGCAGAATAAGTCTTGCTTTTTAAAGAGTTGCACTTTGCTTCTTAGCAGTTACTTCACTTTCCATGTAAATGTTCTTTGTCATGGTGAAATTATGACTATGGCTATATGTCAGATTGTGGCCTGGAATCCTCTGCCATGTTGAGAGAAGTGTAGGAAGAAAGATTGCATAGCAGTGCTGAGCCATCCACAGGTCCTGGGAGAGGATCCAGGGTGTTAATCCAGCCCTCATCCTGCGATT
Organism: Dermatemys mawii; assembly: GCA_007922305.1. Lineage (NCBI taxonomy): Eukaryota > Metazoa > Chordata > Testudines > Dermatemydidae > Dermatemys > Dermatemys mawii. Next base: position 4,283,203 of record ML677363.1, read on the forward strand.
TCCCCCTCACCATTGGCAGTCCTTGACAAACAGCAGCTAAGGAGACACAGTGTGCTTATATCTCCTAGATGTCTGGAGGTTACTTAATGGAAACTTAGGTTGTGCTATATGGCACTTCTCAGAACAGAACCCAGACTATAGAATGTGCACAGTTCAACTGCACTTGTGCACCTTGCCTCTTGAAAACTCGTCTGAAGAACTGGAGCTGTGAGCCTAGTATATAATGCAACTGTATGAAAACACATTCCTGTGACACAAGAACCAATCTGAGCAGGTGAACAGCATGTCTGAGAGAATGCACTGGAAGAAAATATGGTTGTGAGAAGCAATATAAAGTGGTTGTGAGATTGAGAGAATGGGATTTTAAAGTGCTTCACTGAAATATTTATTTCTTCTAAAGATTTTATACACACACACACACAGAGAGAGAGAGAGAGAGAGAGAGAGAGCACCTACCAAGCTGGGTTTAACTGAAGACTTTTAAAAAGCTACTTTTACAAATCGGATGGGGAGAAATAGCTGTGTTAGGCATTGATCTTGCAGTGAGCTTTGTCTGGGTGCATGGAGCTAGTGCAAGATTAGAGTCTTGGTGAGTCAAAATAGGCCTTCTGGTTCTTGTTGTTTTTGGTCTCTGAGCCACATATGAGGAAGGCTGAGTGGAGTGGTGTTCGTTTAAAGCAGTAGAGGGCAAGACAGCTGCCTCCCACATGTCCTGGAAGGGCCCACATACCGCTCTCTGTTTCCTATTCTCTAAAATCTGTTTGAGAGAGAACAAGGTCACCACATTCCTGTTTGGTTCCCATAACAACTCACCACTATGGTCAAGGCCATTCTGAAATTGTTAAATATCTAATTTGTGCCAGCTTTTAGTGTATTTCAGCATTAGCTGAAAATCTTTCCCATGAGAGTTAACAGCGTCAATACAGTCTGTCTGTTTCCTTTTGGATTTCAGTCTCCTCTGTGCCAAATGCAAGAGTCACATGACAAGAAGCTCTTCCTGGATGTTTGGGCATGGTTCTTGAGTTCTAGAAATAGACACCAGATAGAAATAAGATCACATTCTTTTTTTTTTTTTTTTGGGGGGGGGGGGACTTGTGTCTAGGTCTTTTCTCTGCTGACCTCGCCTTCTTCCCACTCTGGATATTTCAGTTATCCAATTGGATGCCTACATTAAGCTTGTAGAATAGTTAGTTATGCACTTAATAAACATGTGCTGAACCCCTGCATGTCCCATTGAAAGTGGATTGTCTTGATCTACTGCCCCCTGAAGTCCCCGGAAAGGTTGTCATTGTCTTCCTTGGGCTTTGGTTTGGACACTCAGGGACTTCCATGAGCTCCAGCTCTTGGAAATCATGCTAATGTTTGTTGCGTTCTCCATGTGGATTTAAGTACCCAGTTTTAGGCATCTGTATTTGAAAATTTTGAGCACTATGTTGTAGCATGTCAACTGGTATGCACATTTAAAGATCTAGTAGATCTAGATCTACATTTCTTGCAAAACTTAAAATTATTTCCAATTTAAAATCCTGTTTAGTGAAATGTTTTCCTTTTTTTTTTATTATTATTATTATTATTATTATTATTACTGGAGTCACTCACATGAAACTATCGGTTTGTTAGGAGATCACTTGCACTTACCTCCTGTATCTCATTGAAGATTATATTTCTTGATTTGTAATATCAGAATTAATTTTAGTGGATCATATGTGCCATTGTCCACTGTCTTATCATACCATTTCCTCCATAAACTTATCAAGCTCAGTCTTGAAACTATTTAGGTTTTTTGCCCCCCCCACTACTCCCCTCAGAAGGCTATTCCAGAACTTCACTTCTCTGATGGTTAGAAATCTTCATTTAATTTCAAGTCTAAACTTGTTGATGACCAGTTTATAGCCATTTGTTCTTGTCAGCACTGTAGCTTAACTTAAATAACTCCTTTCCTGTCTGATAGATTTATAGAGAACAATCATATCTTCCTCCCAGACTTTGTTTGGTTAGGCTAAACAAACTAAGTTCCCTAAGCCTCCTCTTGTAAGATAGGTTTTCCATTCCTCTGATCATCCCAGTATCCCTTCTCTGCACCTGTTCCAGATCAATCTGGCGGGTAGTGATCAATCTTTTGGTGATCGATTTATCGCGTCTCATCAAGATGCGATAAATCAATCACCAACGGCGCTCCCGTTGACTCCAGAACTCCAGCTTGCAGAGAGGCACAAGCTGGAGTCGATGGGGGAGCCCGCTGCCACCATGAGAACAGCAGGTAAGTCCGCCAACGATGGGCCGACTTCAGCTATGTTATTCACATAGCTGAAGTTGCGTATCTTCCATCGACCCCTCCCCCTAGTGTAGACCAGCCCTATTGGAAATACCTTGCCTGATGCATCCTAGGATTGCACAAGCCTTTTTCACAGTCACATCTCATTGGCGGCTCATAGTCCTCCTGTGATCAACCAATACACCCAGGTCTTTCTCCTCCTGTGTCACTTCCAACTGGTAAATCCCCATTTTATAGCAATTTTTTTTTTTTGGTATTAATGCAAAGTCATGCATTTAGAGACTATTACATTTCATCCCATTTCTATCACTCCAGCTTTTAAAGTCACCAAGATCTTTTATGATATTCTGGTCCACCTCCATATTTGCAACACCTCCCAGCTTTGTGTCATCTGCAAATTTTATTAGCACACTCCCATTTTTTGTGCCAAGGGAATTAATGTTCAAATAAGATTGGTTCCAAGATCAATCCTTGAGGAACTCCACTAGAAGCCTCCTTCCAGCCTGACAGTTCACCTTTCAGTATGACCCATTGTAGTCTCCCCTTTAACCAGTTCCTTATTTACCTTTCAATTCTCATATTAATCCCCATCTTCTCTAATTTAATTAATAATTTCCCATGTGGACCTGTATCAAATCTCTTACTGAAGGTGGACTAGATCTACTGCATTTCCTTTGACTAAAAAATCAGTTATCTTCTCAAAGAAAGAGATCAGGTTGGTCTGGCATGATCTACCTTTTGTAAAACCATGTTGTATTTTATCCCAGTTACTGTTTATCTCTGTCCTTAACTACTTTCTCTTTCAAAATTGGTTCCAAGACCTTGCATGTAATTGAGTCAAACTAACAGGTCTTTTTCCCAGATCACTTTTTTTTTTTAAAGGTTCTTTATTAGCAATTTCCCAGTGATAGGGCACAACCTCTGACTTTGCAAATTCATTAAAAATCCTTGTTATTGAATTTGCAATTTCATTTGCCCCCAGATTTGATCCCATTAAACTGCTTGAATTTGACTTCCACCTTAGATGTGGTAATTTTTACCTCCATATCTTCATTTCCATTAGCCACCCCACGCTTATTAAAAATAGAGGCAAAGGCTTCATATAGATGTTGGGCACTGCCTAGATTATCTTTAATCTCTAGCCCATCCTCAGAGGTTAGTGGTCTCGCTTCTTCTTTCCTTGTTTTTGTTGGTTTTAATTTCCTTTGCAAGGTCCAAATCTGTTTGGCTTTTGGCAGTTCTCACTTTTCCCTACACTTTCTGAAAGTAGGTTTCCTTGATGATCCAATCCATCTTCCTTTCCTTGTAGGCTTTGTGCTTTCTATTAATCACCCATTTAAGAATTTTGTTCATCCAGTTTGGTCTGCCACCCTTCCCTATTAATTTTTCTCCACTCGCTTGGGTTGCAGGCTTCATATAGCTTCTGCAATTTTGACATAAATAATTCCAAGCTTTCACCACATTCAGATCCTTGAATTCTGCAGTCCAGTTCACTTCCCAAACTAATTGCCATAATTTTTTAAAGTTTGCCCTTTTGAAATCAAGGATCCTAGCTGCAGATCATTTTTGTTTATCCATTGAGTTTAAAATGAATTAGCTCATGATCAGTCAACCCAGGGTTGTCCCCCACAACCAGCTCTTCTATGAGGTCATCACTATTCACCAATACTAAATCTAAAATGGCATCATCTCTTGCTGGTTTGGTTACTCTTTGGTGAAGAAATTTGTCAGCTATCACATCCAGGAATAATTGGGTCCTACCATTATTAGTAGCACTTGTCTTCCAACCTATATCTAGGAACTTAGTCTCTCATCACACAATTCTCAGTAATATTTATTTAATTAAAAATATTAAAGGTCTTTATCTGTATCCAGACTGGATCTTGGGGGTCTGAGGCAGACTCCAAGCACTATTCCAGGGTAGTCTCTGGTAGCTTTCTTCTCCAAAGTAATTTTGACTCTGTTTTATCCATTCCATCACCTCTAATTTGTTTAGTCTACTTCATCACTAACATACATTATGTGTTGACAGTGTTTGTCTAGAGAGCATTTATAACTATTTGTAACATAAAAAATTATATTCTGCATAGATCTAGCACAGCAAAACACACTCCTTCACTTCTAGATGTAAAAGATCTGGAAAGTGCAGGTGGCTTGCCAGTATTATGGCAGAATACTTTCCCGAATGTGTGACAGTTGGATGTACTGACCTGTTGACAGAACTGATACAACAGTGACCTCAAATTATTTTATAATAATTTCAAGTTTGAAGCTGGAGTAGGTATAGCTTTTTGGTATTTCCTGGATATGGATGGGAGCCGTATGGAGTGCTGAAGTACTGTAGGCATATAAAAGTGGAAAGTCATGCACAAGTTTTATTTAAGATATTACCAATTTTTTAAAGTTGCGGATGGTTGTTACGTGTCCTGCCACAATGTTAACAGCTACTAAGTGTAGTGTTTGTTTGCTAATATGTAATTACAGCAGTGCTTAAAGTTAGGCAGGTGTTAGTGTTTCCACAATAATGGTTTTCAAACTTTCTGGCTGAAATTTAGAAAGCCTGGTGCCTAAAGATTATTATTCTTTTTCAAGTCCTCTAGAAATAACTGATGCAACAAATGAGAGAAGGGAAGCAAAATAGACTTCCCCCATTAAACAACTTTTCTTCCTACCATATTTTGAACAGCTCCTACTATGTTTTGAAAAGTTGGCAGGGGATTACTCCTTGCTGAGCAGAAGCATCTTTGAGTGATCTGCTGAGAACTGCTTTTAGATTTGACCAAGTAATAAGAATTTGAAAATCCTACTTTGAGTGTATTACTCTGTGGTGGGCTCAAAGAACTTTTTTGTTTTGTGAGTGAAGGAAGGCTCCACTGCCCATGTCCATGTATCTTCGAAGATGTGCATTGAGAGCCAGATTTTGCCATCCTTATGCTGACTAGTACTTTGGGTGGCCGCCTGTAACTAAAGAGTTACGTGTGACATTAAACCAGGGATTGGCAACTTTTGGCACGCAGCCCACCAGGGTAAGCCCCTTGGTGGGCTGAGCCGGTTTGTCTACCTGCCACGTCCATCGGTTCAGCCTATCGTGGCTCCCACTGGCCGCGTTTTTCCACTCCAGGCCAATGGGGACTGCGAGAAGCAACACGGGCCGAGGGATGTGCTGGCCGCTGCTTCCCACAGCCCGCATTGGCCTGGAATGGTGAACTGCAGCCAGTGGGAGCCGTGATCAGCCAAATCTGTGGACGCTGCAGGTAAACAAACCAGCTCAGCCCGCCAAGGGGTTTACCCTGGCAGGCTGCATGCTAAAGGTTGCCAATCCCTGCATTAAGCACCATTTGGTGTGTGCAAAGATGGGAGAACTGAGTTAGTTATTTTTTCTTTCTTTGAAATTATTATACTTGCCTTTTAGTATGCATGGTGCTTTTCATCTTCATAATTCTTTGCAGACATTAGCCAGCTACTGCACACACTGCTCTTAGGAGTTAGGCAGCTAGCTGCTGTGGTGATGGCCACAATAGAAATACCTTAGATGCTGTTATCCTGATGTGACAGATGAGGAAGTGTAGAGATGTTCATAAGCTTAGGCTGAAGCCCTTGGTCTTCTGCTCCGGGTGGTGGGGCTCAGACTTCAACTTTAGCTTTGGCCCCAGGTGGTAGGGCTTGTGCTATCACCCGGAGTCCCAGCAAGACTAAGCCAGCCCTGGCAACCCCATTAAAGTGGAGTCATGACCCACTTTGGGGTCCCAGCCCACAGTGGGAGAACTGCTGGGCTAGAGAGACTAAGTAGCCCAGTACCACATTGTTCACCAAAATTCCCAAACAAGTTCCTGAAAATGAGCAAGAGAAGCTGTTTCTGCTCAGTTCCTGTGAGGTGACTTTATAGAACTGGATTAATGGTGAGTGATGTAGAACATGAGGAATTCCTGCTAAGTACAGAGAGATTTTGGCCAGTGCTGAGCTATCTGATACAAACACCCAAAAGGGAAGGGACCCCTTAGCCTCTCCCAGACACTCCCTTAATCCTTTCAATGCGGCTTAAAAATCAAAACCACCTGCATCAAATATTTATTCACTTACTAATAACGGCAAAAGAAAACATAATTCACTTGATTTTCCCTGAGTTACAGGAAACATTGATTCTTTGTTCAAAACAAAAACCTAACTAGCCACGTGTCTCCTTCTGCTGTGAAAGCTGTATGAAGGGGCTAACTGGAAGGGAGGCGTGGCATGGTTTGCTCTCCTGTAGTCTATGGTTCTATGGCTAATCTCACCATTTCATGGGACTCACAGGAGGGCAGAGTCTTCCACACTGAAGTCCTTTTTCTGCCCTGGCTCTGGGTCCCTGGGGTCTCTGAGCTTAGACCCTGACAGTCCATTTCCAGTAGAGGTGGGGACTTCTCTGGCTGTGACGTCCTTTACCTTGTTGTTCTCCAGTTGCCAAGAGTGTCTTGTGAGCAATGTGCCTAATGCAAAAAAAGGAGAAAAATGCCACTTTTCCCAACCATCACCCCGCAGAAATAAACCACAGAATCTCTTTTCTCTTTTGAGGTCTTTCTGCACAAAGAAGCAGAAACGGCAGATCCATTTTTTCTTTGCTGGCCACCTTTATGTTACTGATACATATTGAAATATCTGAATTACACAGTCAGGTTTTTGCCTGATAATAAATATTGTATTGGAGAAGCAGTAGATGATCACACTAGTAAAGATTATTTGTCATTAGGAGGAATGACTAAAGCATTGTCTACTCAGTCAAAAAATTAATCCGAATTAACAAAGGATGTGAATTTAAAGAGTACGCTAAACTGCATAAAATCCCTGTGCGGACATTCTCATTCACAATAAAAGTGGCCTTAATTTGGGTTATTTTAAACTAAAATTAATTAAAGTCACATCAGTTCTGAATGCGAGTGTCTACACACCGGTTTCATGCAATTTAACTAGTCCTCTTTAAAATAAACATGTTTAACTAGGGTTAGTTATTTTAAACATTCAGAAGTCAGGAATTGTGAAAACTGAGGCAGAATGTGCAATCTCTTAAGTGTTATCTACAAGGGGACACTCAGGAAAATTAATCTGAATTAGCTAATGGTGTGAATTGAATCTCCCTATTTTCTTCAGGATCTAAAGAAGCCCTGTTCTTCAGCCTTTGTTTCTGAGCAACTTTCATGCTCAAGAATATCTCAGGCCTGCCTGACTTGTGGGCAGCTGAGGTCTTCAGCTAGAGGAACACCATTGAAATGAGTGGCTTATTGCTAATTTACTGCTAATTTATTGCTGAGGATCTGGGCCATATCTGACAAGTCTTGCAGAAAATAACAGCACCACAGGATGCTGGCAATATTCTTCTAAAGGCAGCCATTTTCTGATGGGATGAGCAAGACTCTTGGTTACTTGTGTCACAGTTCTCCCCTTCAAAAGAGTTTTTCAATTGATTTCAGTGGGCTCTGTATCTGGTCCCAGTGCCTGAACCTGCCAGCACTTACTACTACATGCATTGCCTACTACTGGGAGCAATAGCTTTGATGCTGGTGAGAGTACTCATGGTAGTTAGCATGATGCTTAGTAACACTGGTCTACAATTTTTTAGAAGTCGTCTGCTTCAGAGATAAAATGTGATATTTATTATGTATTTTGATGTGCTGAATTCAAATATGACAATTAAAACAACTGGCTACTGTTTCCGAGATATTTAAGTTTTTACATTCTATGTCTATGTATATTGTGTAGATAGTAGAGTTTTAATCATAAATTGTAAACCTAGGTCTTTTCATGTGTTTATGGTTGCTTTACATGATAATATTTCACCTGTCCTGTTTATGTAACACTTTAAAAATCAGCAAAAGGGTTCTATAAATAAAATGTATTATGAAACAAAAGGCAAAAAACTATTATGTACATAGTTTAGTTCTATTCAGTGTCTACTCGGCGCTTCTTGGCTTGTCCCTTGTATTCATTAAATGGAGCATCTCTTGTCACTGTCCAGTAATAGTCTGCAAGCATTGATGGGCTCCATTTGCCCTGATAGCGTTTCTCCATTGTTGCAATGTCCTGGTGAAATCACTCGCCGTGCTCATCGCTCACTGCTCCGCAGTTCGGTGGAAAAAAATCTAGATGAGAGTGCAAAAAATATATCTTTAGTGACATGTTGCAACCAAGGCTTTTGTATGCCTTAAGGAGGTTTTCCACCAACAACCTGTAGTTGTCTGCCTTGTTGTTTCCGAGAAAATGTATTGCCACTGACTGGAAGGCTTTCCATGCCGTCTTTTCCTTGCCACGCAGTGCATGGTCAAATGCATCATCTCGAAGAAGTTCACGAATCTGAGGACCAACAAAGACACCTTCCTTTATCTTAGCTTCACTTAACCTTGGAAATTTTCCATGGAGGTACTTGAAAGCTGCTTGTGTTTTGTCAATGGCCTTGACAAAGTTCTTCATCAGACCCAGCTTGATGTGTAAGGGTGGTAACAAAATCTTCCTTGATTCAACAAGTGGTGTATGCGGAACACTTTTCCTCCCAGGCTCCAATGACTGTCGGAGTGGCCAATCTTTCTTGATGTAGTGGGAATCTCTTGCACGACTATCCCATTCTCAGAGAAAACAGCAGTACTTTGTGTATCCAGTCTGCAGACCAAGCAAGAGAGCAACAACCTTCAAATTGCCACAGAGCTGCCACTGATGTTGGTCATAGTTTATGCACCTCAGAAGTTGTTTCATGTTGTCATAGGTTTCCTTCATATGGACTGCATGACCAACTGGAATTGATGGCAAAACATTGCCATTATGCAGCAAAACAGCTTTAAGACTCGTCTTCGATGAATCAATGAAGAGTCTCCACTCATCTGGATCGTGAACGATGTTGAGGGCTGCTATCACACCATCGATGTTGTTGGAGGCTACAAGATCACCTTCCATGAAGAAGAATGGGACAAGATCCTTTTGACGGTCATGGAACATGGAAACCCTAACATCACCTGCCAGGAGATTCCACTGCTGTAGTCTGGAGCCGAACAGCTCTGCCTTACTCTTGGGTAGTTCCAAATCCCTGACAAGGTAATTCAGCTCAGCTTGTGTTATGAGGTGTGGTTCAGAGGAGGAGGATGGGAGAAAATGTGGGTCCTGTGACATTGATGGTTCAGGACCGGAAGTTTCATCCTCTTCCTCCTCCTCGTCTGACTCAAGTGAGAATGATTCTGGTGCATCAGGAACCGGCAGTCCTTCTCCATGGGGTATTGGACGTATAGCTGATGGAATGTTTGGATAATGCACAGTCCACTTTTTCTTCTTTGACACACCTTTCCCAACTGGAGGCACCGTGCAGAAGTAACAATTGCTGGTATGATCTGTTGGCTCTCTCCAAAAGGCATAGATTTCCTTTTCCTGTTCAACCACTGGCGAAGATTTGTTGCACTAGTGTTGCAGCATATGTGTGGGGTCCACCTCTTGTCCTGATCTCCAATTTTGCAGCCAAAATAAAGGTGATAGGCTTTCTTAACCATAGCGGTTATACTGCGCTTTTGTGATGCAAGTCACTTCACCACAAACATAGCAGAAGTTATCTGCACTGTTCACACAAGTACGAGGCATCTCTGCTCACTGTGGCTAAATAGAAATGTGTCCCTTTGCAAAATTAAACACTGACAAAATAAGAGAGCACGACACTGTATGATTTCTAGAGCTGATATAGGGCCATTTGTTCAGAGGAGTGATGTAAACTTCGTTATGATTGCATCATCCATGACTTCTAGGAATAACATGATGCAATTCATATCATGTATGACGTAATACCAGCTTCAGATTGCATCATTCATTGTTTTGCCTGAAAAGCAAGTACTGTCCAAACCCAGTCGTAGATTTATTCATAGATCCAGTCAAAGATGTATTTTAGTCATTTCTGGTTTCAACTGAGATCCCTTCCCTTTATAACTCACTTATCCTCCGCCATTCCCATATCAAGGGTCGTATATACTGACCCAATAGCATATCTTGAAAACTAGAGCCAATCAACAATTTTAAGCATCATTTTCATTCTCAGTGACCCAGAATTAGTAAAGTTTGACTGCATTTATTTCAGAAGCATTTTGGCTGTAGAGCAGTGTAATCAGTGTGCAGGAGCAAGCTCTGATTCTTGGATTCTGAAACTTTAGTGAAGCAAACCCTTTTTGGACTAAGACTGAGGTGGGTGTGGGGGGGGAGAGGACCAAAGAGAGAACTAGTTGAAAAGTTCCTCTTTTCCATATTCATTTAACTCAGGGAGCAGGCAGTTCTGTGGGAAATAAATTAAAGAGAACTTATACCAGGATGACAATGGAATAGCTTGTTTTAAACATGTTCAAAGCAAAGTTAGCTCTTTGAAATATTTAAAAAACAAAACAAAAACCCACTGAAAGAGCATCTTCTTTCTAACATGGTTGCATTTTTCTCTTTCCAGGTAAAAAGTTTTAACGGTAACATCTGAAATAACATTTCTGACTATTTTCTTTCTCCAAAGCAAGAAAGATTATATATTTTTTCCTAGACATGATGGTCTTGCACCAGAGCCCATCAGCACTAGTTATTTTACTCTGTTAGAAGCTTTCTAATCTCTTATTTCATTAGACTGATACTCTGCAGTTTGTACTAATGCATGGGATAGGAAGAGTTAAATTACACAGATCTGCAGCACAGCTGGGCAATCTTGGATGTTTTCATTTTGAGGGTTTCCCCTCATCACACCCTGTAAGTGGGGCAGCAAATAAATCTCACTGGTTAGACTCTGAGGAGAACATATGACATTGGGGGAAGTATTCTCTGCACCCTTTTGAGGACTGATTGTTTGAGAAGCCCCAGAGTTGCTCAGCTCTGAACACATTCCAGTGATATTATTGACACTTCAAATTTATCCTTTGCAATACTGCCATGTAATGGGAGGAAAATGAAACATGCAGTTGGCAAACTGATAATTGAAAGTAATAAAAAATAAGTCTTAAGCAAATACATAAAAATCTTTCCAATCATGGTATTTATGGCCCTAAACTGTTACCGGGATATTTATAGGTTCGATGGAAGTACAAAACATATGGCGCTTTCATCCGGAAACATTCTTTCAATTACACCCCGTGTGGCACTCATAAACATCCTTCTTTCATCTAAAAAAAGTACATTAGGTAAGAGACATTGTTCCTTTTTGCAGGGGGACGTGGTAAACAAACATCTTGCTCTAGCAGATGTTAAAGTGTAGTTTATAGAATATTCCTCTTGTTGATTGAAATCTTTTGGCTCCAGCAACTCTCAGTATTGCAGCTGTTGGGCCACACATTCTGTGTTTTGTTTTTCTGGTGGGTGTTTTGGAGGTTCTGCAGGATCAGTAGAACGTTGCTTGTTTTCTCCTCTCTAAAGATCAAGGGGGTCTGATCAGAGTTCCATTTTGAAATCTACCCAAATTCCCCTGGATTGCAGTGGGAGCAAGACAATACCCTACTGTATCCTCTGACATCACTTTTAAGGCATTCTGATCTCTGGGCCTGGTCCATCTCCCACTAAAGTCAGTGGAGAGACTTTGTCAATGGAATTCGTTCAAACTTTTGCTTGTGATAGACCTTGGTGACAAAATACTCTTTTAAACTTGGTAAGTCCTTTCCAGCACTCATGGCCAGCTATTGAACATGGTCTTATGCATGTAAATGGGGAAACACTCAAGGAAGATGAGCAAGGGCCAAGTAAAATTGCAGCTTTTTGCATTTAAGGTCTGATTTGAGTGCCGATTACCTTTGTCTTTACAGCTGCAGTTGCTGTCTCTGAGGGGAGGTTTAGCACGCACCCCCTCTGCACTGGCCCTTGCAGAGGGAATGCATCCTGCAACCTCTTCAGAGAGCATCAGTACCCACCAGGCTGCTGCTTCATCACAGCACACCTTCTGTCAAGTGAGCCATAAAACTGCTAGCCTGTCCTCCTACAAATCCCTCCTCAACTCCCCCTCTCATTGTTGTGGTACTTATGAGTGATTAATCAAAGCAGCATGCTTTATCTTTTACCCACCCTGCTCCCTCTGCCCTTGATTGCTTTATGTTTTGAATTGTTTGTGGGGACTGTGGAGTGGAAGCCACCATTATAAAAACAATTGCTGTGAAATGCATACCTTGTGATCTTTGTCCTGTCCTGCCTGCTTCCTGCTGAGTCTTGGGAAAAGAAGACAAAAGGGAACCTGATGACATATTTGGAGACTATTAAGGGCTGTTATAAAGAGGATGGTAATCAATTGTTCTCCACATCCACTGAAGTTAGGACAAGAAGTAATAGGCTTAAGCTGCAGCAAAGGTGATTTAGGTTAGATAATAGGAAAAACTTCCTACCAATAAGGGTAATTGATAACAGGGTTCAAAAAAAACATAGATAAATTCATGGAGGATGGGTCCATCAATGGCTATTATCCAGGATGGGCAGGGATGGTGTCCCTAGCCTCTGTTTGCCAAAAAGCTGGGAATGAACGACAGGGGATGGATCTCTTGATGATTTCCTGTTCTGTTCATTCGCTCTGGGGCACTTGGCATTGGCCACTGTCAAAAGACAGTATACTGGACTAGATGGGCCTTTGGCCTGATGCAGTATGGCCGTTTTTATGAGCTCTGGAATAGGCTTTCAAAGAAGATTGGGGAAACCCCATCACTGGAGGTATGAAGCACAGGTTGGGCAAATATCTGTCAGGGATGGTCTAGGTATACTGGGTTCTGCACCAGTGCAGGGGGGCTGGATTTGATGACCTCTGGAGGTCCCTTCCAGCCTGAGATTTCTGTGAAGTGTGGAACCCAGCTTGTGCTGGGCTTTGTTCATAGCTGCCAACACTTGAAAAACTTTTGCAAGACCGAGTTATCCAGATAAAATGGGGGGTGGGAGGGAGGGTCTCAGAGTCACTTGGTCCCCAGCCACTGGAAGTTTGTGGGCATTCTGCCTGAGTTCTAAGACTTTACAAATATTACCTAGTCAATGACTATCACATCCCCTCTGAAGTAGGTAAATTCTGATGGTTTCATAGATGGGCCAAATGAGGCACAGCAAGGTTAAGGCCAACATTCTGAAACATGGGCATTTATAGTTAAGCACCTAAATCTAGCTCTGACTAACTCTGGGCAACCAAGGCAACAGAGGGAGTCGTAATCAGCTGAGATTAGTCTATTTCTCGATCAACTAGATTGTGCTGCCGAGCTGCCTTTCTTTGTAACTAGAAGTCAGATTGACTAATAGAAAGCTTGCAGGAGCCCTACTGCCATCAGACTGCTTACAACTTGAGAAGCTGATCTGGGGCCTTTCCCAACATCAGACAGAACTATGGCTGTCATCCTTCTGGACAGCTGAGCCCAGCCTTGAGTGGCTGTGTGGGGAGTGAATAATCTTCATGATGGTGATGATGATTATTTTTTTTAAAAAAAAAAAAAATCCGTCACAGATTTTCAATTCTAGTGTGTGGCATGCCTCCGTTGACAGGGGTTTACATTTTCCAGGCTGCCTTCATAAGGAAAAGGGCTTATTTTCCATTGTCAGTTCTCTCTCACGGAAAGATAACGGGCTGATCATGGGCTTGCGAATGCTAGCTCTGTTATGGATATGAAATGCTTCCCATTGGGCATTATGTAATATGTTCCTTAAATCTCAACAGACCTTATGAAGGACAAGGCTGGGATCCAAAAGCTTCATGACATTTTTGTGCTTCATAAGAGTGTTACTGAAACACATGGGCAACCCTTAGGTTAAATGGGAAGGGCTGTTTCCAAATGCTTTAGTCACATTAATGACAGGATCATTAGACAGAATAGAATGTGGCTTTATACACTGCCTTTCAGACATCTCTAAGCACTCTGTAAAAGTGATTCATTTATTTTTTCCGCCTCCTGCTACAATCTATAATAAATTGTTAGCATGAGCCCATTCCTGCTCCCACTGAAGTAATTTGGGCCCCATGTTAATGAACATCAAAGCTTCATTGGAATGGTACAAAACACTGTATACAATGTGGACATGATTAATGCTTCTGCCTTTTTTAATTCAGGATTAATCTTCTTCTAAGGAAAATGTATAAAATGCCGTATAGAGCCATACGACCTAATTAGTTAGAAAGATTGAGATTTTCCAAGCAATTTAGGGCATTTTGGCATATCTTCTATTAAAAGTAATGGAAGATAATATGTCTAGATTCCTTATGATTTGATAGAAATCAGAATATTTAAATTATTAATTTAAGAGAATTCTCCCACGAAGTGTTTAACCCAGCCTAGAAAGCACCAGGAGCTGTGTTATAAAAGATGCTAGTATTTTGTAGTGCAGCAAGAAAACCCAATACTGCTTATAAGGGTTTTCTAAACAGTATCTGAATGGCTTGTTTAAGATCTTTCATTATGTCTTTGATTAGGGATTCCCCAGGGAGTCCACATTGACAGTGTTTTGTAGATGTTTGCATCCTTGTGCAATGCTGCTAAAGGGAGTCTTGAAAGGTGGGCTTAAAAAGACACTTTTAAAAAATGTCTGGGCTAAAATTGGCACATCTGAGTTTACAGTCCCCCATGCAGTGCGAGGTGCTGCCGCTCTATTGTGTGAAGAATCATGTTACAAACCCTGGGCTCGGGTTGTCCCCACAGCTAGAGAATTATCAAGTGTGTTCTCAGACACTAGAGACGTTCTTCCAATCCCCTCTGTGAAACGTTTGAAATTGTTTTTCTCCTAAAACATGATTTTAATAGGAAAGCTTGATATTTTCGCTAGACATCTCAAGGAACAGTGGGAGTGAGATTTTCTTTTCTGACAGTCTTGCTTTTTTTTTTTTTTTCTTTTAAGATGAGGTAGAGGGTGGGAGAAAAGTCTTATCTGACACATTTTCAAGGAGCATCCAATTCATACAGTACTCATTGGTTCAGGGGAATTGGGTCCTTTTTTGAAAATTAGTATCCTCTCCACATCCCCAAAATCCCACACCTTTCCAAGGAAAAGAGATGGCAGTGAGATCAGACGCTCCCGAAATCCCATCAGCAGGGAATATCTTGCGCTTTTGAGAGTGCTGGGGTAACACAGGTGAGCTATGGTTCTCCATTTATTGAGAGTGAGGAGGGAAGTTCCTGCAGTGGGAAATACCATTCAAAGATCTCATGGCTGTAGGGTGAGATCCATAGCTGGGTGTTTTATATAGTAAAATCTGATTCTGAGAAGTGCAGAGCAAGAGGTAGTTGCCATACATCGTGAATGCAAAGATCCTCTTAGCATCAGGCCCATCTTAGAGCTGTTCCTAATGCAAACCATAGGGAAAATAGATAATTGGAGAAAGAAATACATTCTCTTAAAGGCAAGGAACACAAGAGGGACTAATTTCCCAGCTTTCCTCTGAAGCCCAAATCACTGATAGCTGGCTAAATTATTTAGATGCCAACAAGATAACTGCTGTCAATATGAAAAGAGTTTGTAGCAATAATCACAACAAACCAATATTACTAAATTACTGCAACTAATTATTCATGTCACCATCCTGCAATTCTTTGTTTGACCTTTTAAGCCTTGGCATGTCTTTCTATTTAGAATGCTGCCATGGGAATGCAGTCTGTGATAATTGAGGAGCATTGTATCTGACTCAGGGCTAGGGGTAGCGTAGCTAGCAGGAGATTTCACCAGAGTTTATGGTTTCCCATTAGTCATCTACAGACAGGGTAAAGTGCTTTTCTAATGCCTTCTTTCCACTAAAAGTGTATGTTCTTGTTATGAAAGTATGAAATGACTTTGAGGGAGAGAGAATGACTAACAGCACTCCCCAAAATGTATGGTGAGAACCGCAGAGTGATAGAGAAGTGGTTAAAGGTTATAGGGTGCATTCTAATTTCAGTTAGGTGCGATAATGCCAGACTATCAGTGGCCCACTTACAGGCTGGGATTTCATATCATCTGAGGCCTGGTCTCTGGCTTCATGGGCAAATCATGGAGAAGAGTCTTTGGGGTCTGGTAAAAAAGAGGGTGATGCTGCTGAAACAGATTAGTCCTCTTTCTGGGCAGAATGGGGAGACCTTGCTGGCTACATCTGTTCTATTTCTACAAAGAGCATGTTTACACACAAACTGCCACAGCGGTGCCACTGTAGCGCTTCCTGTGACGATGCTTCCTACACGGGTGGGAGGGGTTCTCCTGTTGACATAGGTACTCCACCTCTCCAAGAGACGGTAGCTGGGTCCCCCTAATGCTCCTGTCGACCTAGTGCTGTGTACACTGGGAGGATAGGTGGGTTTAACTGGCTTGATCGGGGGGGTGTTTATACTTAGTTATACTGATCTAATGTCTTAGTGGAGACCAGGCCTGAGTCCTTCCACCAACATGCAGTTACTTTTTAGAAATGCAACTCGCTTTAGGGTCTGAACCCAATAGCTATTCTAGCACCTTTCAAGTGCCACTACTCCTACCAGGTGGACATGCATCCCTGTTACTGGACTGCTGAATTCTTTACTAAAGAGTCCTTATCTAGAACCTAGCATCAAATCCTTCCCTTGTCTTCAGTGGATTTTCTCCAAGAATGAATTTGGCCCACTTATGGTTTTTGTAGGGGAGTGACTCCTGCCAAGGGTAAGTGTATGAAAAACTAAACAACATGTCTAAAAGAATCCTTAGAGAGAGAGAGAGTGTCAGATTCCTCAAAATAAGAGGGAGGTGAATTAAGAGTTGAAATTTAATGTAGTGTATAAATGGCATCTCTAGCAGTAAAAACTCAAAAGTTAATTTATTATAGATAATTTTGATGCTTTCTGAATTTCCATATTAATGAGAAAGTGAAATGTCCATTTGTGCTATTATCTCCATATATGACTTATTTCCATAAGTATGGAAATTTGATAATGATTCCTAGAATTACTATGTTTTCAGATTGTAGCAAAAATCCCATTTATTAAGTTATATTGCAAATAATATCTCCTTAAGCATCCCTCTGAATCTGGCTCATTGTATAGAAAGGCAAATGTATACATTTAGCGGTGTGTGGATGTAAATGTATTCCAGGTTAGATAACAGCTGTCTACCTAGATAGCCAGTAACTAGTTTTTTTGCTCTGTAAGTGTTGTAAGGTTCCTGGCCTTGCGTTATATCAGGTGTTATTGAATTGTTCATCAGTGATGCTTCTGCTGTCACTTTCGCAGGCACCTATTTAACATTGTCCTAGTTGTATGAACACAAGCCTGGGCAAACGATACTGGAACTAAATAATATTCCAGTCTCCTTTTCATGTCAGAATCTATAAATGATAAAATAAATACCAGTCCCTATGTTACTGTTAGTGGGACAAATCCTGCCCTTATTAGGGAAGGTTTAGGAATGGGGTACTGCTGGCCATGCATAAGTGCCAAAGTCTGAAGTTCAGAGAAAGAGAGATCAGCACTATTTGTGAGAAGCACAAATGTATAAAGCTTCCATTGTCTGCCTCTAGCTAGTGCAACATATAATATGCATTATAGCATACAACGTAGCATATGCATTGTCAGGCTGGGGTTTAGTTATGTCCCCAGCCAATAATACCATATTACTTTGAGATCAATATGCTAGCAAGCATAGTACCTGAGCCCTCTTCCTAGAACTTTCTGGAGTATTAGCAAGGAATACTCAGCTGAACTCTTGTGCATGTGCACTTAGGCTCCATTTGCTATTCCTTCAATCCCAGTACATTTGTGTAGCACACGGTAGGATGGGGACCATAGGGGTGAAGTATTGCTAATGAAGAAGCCCCATGTTTCCAGTGCAAAAGGAATGTAGGACTGGATGGCTCAGGGATCTAGTAAAGGAGCCTTTCACCTCTTGATCACATGGTGTGCATTCAGACCAGGTTAGCAGTGAGTGAAATTTGTTTGGAACATGTGAAATGAATTCTTCTTGTTTCAGTTCCTGCCAAATGGGTGTCAGTACCTTAAAGGCCCTCCCCATAATGGGCACCCATGGGCTCTCCCAGGAGACTGGCAAGAAGGACTGAACATAAAAAGAGACTTAGTTCCCCTCCCAACCTTAGAGGTGATTCTTCCATGGTTGAGGCATTTTAGTGGAGCAGTGTGGTGCAACTTGAGGTACAAGCTTCTCCTCTTGGTGGCTTTCCTGTGAGCAAGTTGGGAACTGTGTTCTCCAGAAGTGTCACTCTGATATCTTCCAAGAGCACTATATACAGTCTAGACAGGAAATACAACACATTACAGAAGGAAGCATGGTATTCCAGAGGAAGCCATTTCCAATTGGAGCAGAAGGCCTTACAATATAAATAAAACATGGTTGATGATTTTCTTAGGTGCTTGACTTCTGATTAGGGTGTAGCCTCTCTCCTAGCCTACATTATATCTAGCCCAAACTTCACAATTCAGTATAGATCATAAAAAATCATTCAGTAAGCAATCGGCCAGGACTGGAAGCCTGTGAGATTAATGTATCTGCTTTCTCCATCAGCATACTCTCATTGGGACTTCAGACACTCTCAATGGACTTTGTAATTGTTATACATATTAATTGCTGGTTACCAGTTGTGACGCCTCCCAAGAGTACCCAGCGTTGTGAGGCACCTCACTATTACCTGCCCTTAGCGTGAAAAAGCCTTGTCTGCGCTGAGGGTAGCTCTCCAAGGCCACAGGCATCACGAGCGCTCCTCGCTAGCTCCGGCCCTGATGTGAGGCTGCAGGTTAGCGATAGGCCCCCTCCAACTTTCAAGCCCTCTGAGCACCTCCTTGAAGCATCCAACCCCTGGTCCACTAGACACTCACAATGTTAACAGATGTGGCTGCTTCCAAAGAAACCTCACAGCCCAGCTTACCAGTTCCACCTCAGATCACTACTCCGCTCAACTCACAGCACTTAGATGTGTTCCTAATGAAATCAAGAATAACTTTATTGAACAAAGCAGAGAGATTCGAGTAATAATGAGTAGACGTATTGGAAACAAATGATTGTATACAAAACAAAATCAAACACACATTCTGGAGTCTAGATTTCATTAACTAGATCGGAGTGGCCAACCTGTGACTCTGGAGCCACATGCAGCTCTTCAGAAGTTAATGTGACTCCTTGTATAGGCACCGACTCCAGAGCTGGAGCTACAGGTGCCAACTTTCCAATGTGCTGGGGAGTGCTCACTGCTCAATCTGGGACTCTGCCACAGACCCTGCCCCCGCTCCGCCCATTCCTGCCCCCTCCCCTGAGCCTGCGGTGCCCTTGCTTCTCCCCTTCCCCCTCCAAGCCTCCTGCATGCCATGAAACAGCTGATCGGGAAGAGCGGGGAAGGAGGGGAAGGCACTGATCGGCAGGGCTTTCGGTGGGCTGGTGGTGTTGGAAGGAGGGTGGGGGAGCTGATGAGGCGGCTGCTGACGTATTACTCTGGCTCTTTGGCAATGTACATTGGTAAATTCTGGCTCCTTCTCAAGCTCAGGTTGGCCACCCCTGAACTAGATATTCTCATGTCTTGTAGAGTGATGCTCACTCAATGTCCTTTCAGTGTTTTTACAGCCAGGCTGGCTGTGACCCTCCTTCCATGAAACAGCCCCCACCCCTCTTAACTTGTCCCATAGGTGAAGGACCCTGTGTGTTTCTTTGCCTCCCAAGATATTCAAATCCAATCCTCTATGGCTGAAAACAAACAGAACACCTCTGGCTGTGTTTTTCCTTGTAGATTTCACAACCTTTCAACTGGCACCTGGCTCAGTATGCAAGTGTGTTCCCATTGTGAGGCAGACAATATGATCTGCCTTAACTGCAAGCCCTTCAGAACGTAACTTTCAGCATAAATAAATAACTCCTTAAATATTATCCATCCATACATTTCACCATGATTATGATCACTGGCAGGCCACTGGCTCTTAATAGAGACCTCACATGACACCCTTGGGTTAGATATTCTGCATATACCTAACCCAAGGGATGCCTGCAAAATGCTATGCACCCTGTGTGCCCTCTGCCAGTTGGCACCAGAGGTTCCTGGGTCACAAGGGTTCCTTTCCTTTGGAAAGACAAAACGCTGTAGTTGTTCAGAAGGGAAAGGAAAACAAGGGTTAATTGAGTGCTTTTCATGCACAATTCCCCTCATGCACAAGTGATTTCCTGTGTAGGAAAGAAAGTGACATTCAAAGGGGACCCTTCGTGGGGTCTTGTCAGAAGGAATTGTGCTCCTGGCCTTCTCCTTCAGAAGTTCCACCTAACAAAGGACTTGATTGCTCAGCTAGTATAAATCACTGAGCTCCATTAGCTTCATGCTGACTTATGCCAGCTGAGAAGCTGACCCCAAAACACAAGGTGGGACAAGAAGAGTCCATCTCTGCCATGCAGTTCTCTGAGCACTTCTCCAAATGACAACAAATGGGAAGATAATTTCTTAATCAGATCATTCTCTATGGGCCAGATCCTCAGTTGAAACACATTATCAGAGCTCCATTGAATTATCAAATTGTACCCATTTACACCAGCTGAAGATCTGGCCCAGTATGTAGAGTAGTAGTAGTTCCTTCTCTCTTCTATTTTATTTATCTTAAGTTCTTCACAAAAACTAAAGCGCTCCCCTGGTCATTGTTAATGTTCAAGAGCAGGAGGAGATTCCAATAGAATGTGTAACACTCAGTTGAACACATCATTTTCCCCCTTCCTTTGTGTTGGCCTCATTGGTTGCTAGATAGTTTGCCTCCCACCCTTTCCCTTTTATATGTTAGCTCCAGCTAATGAGACCCGAAGAGAAATAAGAACCAATGACCTGAAATTAACCCTGGGATATCCCTGCAGTGCAATCCAAACCATTTATAATATTGATCAGCTAAGCCCCATGAATTCTTCAAGTCAGTCAGTGATGTGAACTGACAAGTTAAATTATTACACAGAAAGCCCTGCTGTGCTAACTTAATTTATGTTGCATGGTTTCAGAAAGGGGTTTGCTCAGTTTTCTAAGACTGCAGTGAAAATAGCCGTTCTGGAGAAAACAACTTCTTTAAGAACGTATACAGCTACTGGACATCTGGCCTTTTTCTGCAGATTAGAAATAATGATCCCATTTGCTCTAAAGTTGAGACAGTACAGATGTCGGGGGGAGTACGGGGGAGGATTATGAAAGCTTTGTACTTAGCATATGTAACCTATGCTTTCTTGGATCTGTTATTGTGGCCATTTTTAAGACTTTGAACTTGAAGCAATGAAATGGAGCAGAAATCGTTGTTGTATGTAATATTCCCTCCTGTGGAAAAATAAATAGGAAGATGAAAGTTTTGTGGAAAAATACCCAAACTGAAACTTGTAGAGCTCTGGAGGCTCATCATCATATGGCGGGGAAGGAGCCCATCCTCCCAACAGCACAGATTGCCCAAGATCCTCAGGGAAGTTCCAGGATCTTGTGGCATACAGTGCCCACTATTTTGTAACTTCCTCCTGACAGCACATTGGTACTGGGCCAGTGTGACAGGGTGCTGGGTAAGGAGCTCTAAGGTTAAAAGTGCTTAACCAGTCCCATGCCACACCAGCCCCAATTAAGGGGAGTAGATTGGAGCTGGATGAATAGGCCTGTGCCTGCCTGGCAACTAGCAACAGCTGCCAGCCTAATTAGTCAGGGGCTATAAAAGGGCTGTGAGGCAGGAGGCTGAGGGACAGGGGGAAGAGAAAGGGAGAGGCTAGAGGGGCAGGTTGCTCTGGTCTGCTGCTTATAAAGCCTGGCTGTGAAACAAACCTGTATATAGATAGTAAGATGGTGGCTGGAAATCTGGTAGTCCCAAGCTGTAATCCTGGCTGTGCCATTGAGTTGCCGGGAGGCTCATGCAAGTCACTTCTCATCTCTGGAATCATTTCCCTATCTGCAAAACGAGGATAATGCTTAGTCCCTGCTTTATGGAAGTTGTGAGGAATAATTTACTTATATCTGTACAGTGTTTTGAATGTGCAAAGTGACATATAAATGCCATGTGTTTTCCCTTTTTGCAAATTTTGCCCAGATTGGCACACATCTTGAACACTCTTTCCATTTATGTCATGCAGTTCCTAGTAAGGTCTGATGGAAAGCTCCCCTGTATTCACACCCTACACACTCTTGTCATCATCTTTGTACAAAATAGGATTTCTGAGGTATCATCTGAAAACTAATAACTTGCTGGTCAATAATATCATAGTGAAGTGTATGTAACAACAATATATGTAAAGTTATGAAATCCCTGTGTATGAGATTCTCCGCACAAGTTCAAAACCACACAGCCCTGCCTAGGCAGAAGGGTCCTGAATGAAGAAATGTGTATTTACCTCAATTTACAGATAAGTAATAAACAGGGTCCTCGAGACTGCAGGGGGAGGAGATAGCAGGAGACAAAGCACATTTGCATTTCAGTGAAAACAAGTGAGAAGAAAGAACATGGAGCCTCCTTTGCCAAGCTCTCATTCACAGCCTCTCAGGCCAAAGAAGGGTTTGACTCAAGCTCCTGGTGGCAGAATAAATGTTTAGCTCCATGGAGAGAGGTCAAAATAGTTATGGACGTGGTACTTTGTTAATTTGTGTCACTTAGCCAAAAGGGTTGATTCTCTCAGCCAAGGCCTTTCTTGGCTCTAATAAGGAAGATGGGGGTATTAACATAGACAGATTTTGTAAAACTTTAGAATAATATGTGACTGATGCCAAAAATGGACATAGCTCAAACCCCAGTCAGAGAAGGAGTCTGCAAAGCCATTTCTGTCTCTTGCTGACAGGGCCCATCTGGAGACCCATTATTGTGTGTGAGTGGGTGTGGGTATTTTGGGGCTCCTGTATGTCATTACTTTAAAAACAAACAATGTTCGAGGAGTCCAGGGGCTAATGAGACCCTGTTAAAACTTGGATTTTAAGAGTTTTCTAAAAAGAATAAAATTTGGCTAATATTGTTAGTGTTTGCTGTGATTTGTAATTTATATAAAGGATGAAGCTGTTGCTGTTTTAAGCATCATTTTCCCAAATTTGGAAGAAAAATTCAAAATGAACATAGACTTCAATGAAATATTGACAATGTTGCAAACTGTTTTGTAATTTATCTATCACTGCCTTCCCACCCCTCTCACCTCCAACCAACCCGACTCTCCTGGAATCCCTGCTTACTCTCCTATGGTGAGCCCAAAACTCTTGGTGGATGGGTTGATCCTGTTTCTTGTACCTGGATGGTCCCGGTGCTAGAAGGGAGTCACTAAACAAGGAGCTCATTAGTTGCTCGTGTTTCATATAATGGTGCTTACTCCAGCACTTCTGCTCAGTAAAAACCATTACTGACCAGGGCAGGTACCACTCTCTGGGGAAGAGTGATGAAGGAAAAAACATTTGTCAACAGATATTTAATCCTTTGGCCACGGAAATGTTAAATGATCAAAATCCCCATCCAAGGAATGGGAAGCCAGCTTGTCTAGCTGGGTGATTCCTTGGGATTCTCCTGAACGTGTCCCTGTTAGTAGCTTTTGTGTCACCTTTCCTGGGCAAGAGGACACTCCCCAGCAGCTGAGTTATTTTGCTTGTTATTGACTGACTCTGTTGGTCTCTCTCAACTGGTAGGGGGCTGGCAAGGGGTTTCTGGCTGTCCTGGTTATATGGGTCAAGGCTGGGGTTCCCCCTCCATTTTCAACTGGCATTTGGCTACCACTCCATACCTCTCTCTGGCAGCACGGCCCAGATTCTCTTAGCCCCTGTGGGGGCGTCCCAAGCAGTGCAAACCTGCCTCTGCCAGAGAAGATGTTGCCTTGAGAAAAGGCTCCTGTAGAACTTATTCTGCATTGCCCAGGAGGGGCAGTTTGGTCTCTCCAGCCATAAATAAGGTTATTCTTAGTGTCAATCAAATCCCACCAGAAGGTCACCCCTCTCTTAAATCTAGGCCTCAGCTCCCAGCCAGCAAAACCCCCAAACCGCGCCTGGGATCACTAGAGGCTTTGTGGCAATCGCTGGCTCTGAATTCTCTGAAGTTCACTTTGAGTCTCTTTGTCAGCCTGTGCACGCATTTTGTCTGCCTGGGGCTTACTGCTTTTGGGAGGAAGGAGGCTGTGATGGGGGGAATGGAACAGGTGGGACGTATGCATTGCTAGACAACTCCGATGACAGCCCTGCCCCATGTAACTGGGACAGCCAGAACCGGGGTGCCTAAGGGCTCGGGGGGGGGGGGGGGGGGGGGGGGGGGCGCCCCCAGGAGGTAGCCCACTGGTTCAGTGTGTGGAGCATGGGAACATTAATAGTAAGCTGAGTTGTGGGCTCATCAGCAACTGCAGAACCCAGTTCCATGGAAACTCTACGGTGTTAATGCCTTTCTGGGATGTGTGTGCAGAGATCACATCACAGCTGCAAAATATGTCCCTCTCCATACAGGCCTGGTGAAACTGAACCTGGGAAATTCCAAAACAGGATTATCTTTTCCATTGCAAGTAGTAGAGCTAAATGAATTGTCAGGCAGGGCAATGGATAAAGTCACAGGCAAACAGGGTTTGTATGAGGAGGGGTTGATGCTGCTTGGGAAGTGTGCATTCAAACTAGACGTATTTCTAGTATGGTTGAATACAAGCTAAAAGCTGTCTATACCTCACCCAAGATTAAAATTGACCAGTCAGCTTTTTTGCTTATATCAATGTGTACCTTTCTTATCTTTTTTGTTTTGCAGTGCTAGGGGCTATGAAGGCACAGATCAACCTGTACTAGAACACACTGTTCATATATCTTGTCTTTTGGATAGGTTTTGTATTGGCTAATGCCAAATGTTACGTTTAGCTTAGCAGAGCATTATATACACACGCACACCTTGACATGAGTGAATAGAATACAAGTCAGTTAACATTACTACCCAACGTTCCTATTTAATACAGACAATAATAATACAGTGTGTGTGCATGCGCGCGCGCGCACACACACATGTAACATATGAGCTGGCCAGTAGGCCCAAGGCATCTAAAACTGGGCACCCAAAATCTGTGGCCACTTCTGAAAATTGGGCTGTAAGGAATTAGTCAAATAGCTGGACTGGTGAAACTTCCCTTGCCAAACAGTTTTGGGTAAAGTCTGGTGGAATATTTTCTGAAGGAAATTAATGTTCTGTTCTGATTCTGAATGTCTGGGGTGAGAGAATGCAGACAGTAGAGAAGGAGTGAAATTTCTTGGCTTTCAATGTGCACATGTGGTAAGCTCCAGCGTGAGAAAGCTGAAAGGGAAAAACTTTCTGCTCCCTTTGAAGAAGAGGAGAAAAAGGCAGTTTTCCTATATTCCGTCCCACTTTGCTATGGTGCATTGCTAGGAGTTTGTGTTCTGCTTTGGAAATGATTTTAAATGATGCCTGCAAATATATTTATGAAAGTGGAGAAATTGTTAAAAGTCTGGGGAAAGTGAGTCCCCTTGAGCCGACAGGTAATGGACTCTAGGTTGGGAGTCAATTCAGTCTAGTAAGGGACCATCGAAGGCTCTATCCAGGTATCTTGCATTTCTCTGGGTTGCCTGCTCAGATTCTGAACCTTGGATGCAACTGGTTTTCGTGGTTTGGACCTGGATTAGGTAGTAATGAACCTGACAGATCCACAGAGTCAGGCAGGGGCAGAGCTGACTTTGAGGAGCTCTGCTGGACTGCAGCACACAAATGAAGGAGAGCCATCAGCTGTCACCCACTTGAGTCCTGTTAGATTCAGTGATGGTCAAGTGAGGTTGTAGGTGGTAGAGATTGAGTCTCAACAATTAATGACAGACTATAGGGTTGGCCAAGCCGCTCACTGTGTTTTGGGTTTGCTAGTTTGATTCTATATGTTCTTTTTCCCAGATGAAAGGTATTTCTGTCCTCATATTCCGAAGACCTTGCACATGGAGCCGAAACCTTTCTAAAGATAATCAGGGGGTTTAAAGGGAAGTTTTTAAAGTTAGGAGTGGATAAGATTTTAAGTGGTATCCTGAGTCAGTCATTCTGTTTTATAGAAGACCCAAGGAATTGACCTCTGGTTTCCTGAGCCCAGTTCAGTGTCTTCACAACAAAACCATCCTTCCCCTGAGGAGAAGGCAAAACAGTACATTGAGATTTTATCACCATCATCAGATTTTATTTCATGTAACTCCTGCGGCTAAATCATCCAACCTCTCACCAGCAAATGTGCACTATTGTAGACTAATGTTTGAAAACCAAGTTAATACTTTCTCAGTGTAATCCCCTGCTGAGTATATGCAGTAAAATTGAGATACACGTTGCTTTTCCAATGCTTGCCCATGTTAGGGTTTCCATACTTAAAGGACAGGCCTTCTTAATAGTAATGTAATTACCTTTATTCCATGACCCAGAGTCCCCCTTTCATCCATAAAACTCCCTCGAGAATTCTGGCTACTCTATGCACTCATATAGACTTCAAATCACACCATAGTACAGAACAGCATGCTGGAAACCTGCCCAGAGTCATCCAAGGAGCTTTAAGGCTGTATTTAGCCTGATTTTATGGATTTTTTTTTTGGTATTTTTATTGTCTTGTGGGTCTCTGCATTTGCCTGGGACCAGCTGCATGCTGCATATAGTAAAGCTGTAGCTGCTGAGTTGTTCACACTTAATATCTCACATGCACACTCACTTGTATACGCACACACAGTATATATTTTTGGTTATCATCTATCAAAGCCAGAGCCACAAACTTTTGCTCTTTTGATCTTTCCCTTCTGTAGACACTGCCCCTTTTTGTTTTACTAGAAAGAAGAAAATATCTGTTGTGGAAGTCCTTGTCCTGGGTGCAATGTTTGTATAACATTAACAAATGCATTTCAGCAATGTTCAGATCATGACATAGCAGCACGAACAATTCAAAAGCAAAGACTGACCCTCTGATTTTGACCATTTTCATTGAACTGAAGTAATTCTGCGCTCTTTAGATGGCAAGTATGCCACACATTGAGTCTCTGTGATGCTTGGGTAAAATACAGGGGCACAAGTTAAAGACGGAATGAGAGGGTTAAAAAGCCAGTCTATGTCCCCAAAACTGATCTAGCTAGACAGTGTTTTGAAGTCTTCACTCACAGACAGTGGTTTGCAAACTACTTTTTTGTCACCAAGCAGTTCTTGCTGGAGAGGAATATAGGTCAGGAAGGGGCATGTATCAATGCAGCGCTCTCCAAAGAAAACAGTACACCCCCAGCTGTTCCTGCTCACTAGAAGTCACCCCTGGGTAAATTCTCAGAGCCCAGAACCAAATCACATGGCATCATGTTATTCCTGTAAAGCCTTAAATCTTCTGTTCCACCTGCACCTCCACACCCTTCCCTCGCCCCGGTGTATCCAAAGTATCGTCACTCATGCCCTTTCTTTCACCAGATGCCTCTTTCCAGGACGTCACCCACTTCTGCCCAGTGCTCAGTCCTTCTCCTTCCCTGCATTCTCGCCTGAAGCCTGTTTCAAAGCCCATGGAAACGGATGGCTCTGGCTCTGTTAATTTCAATGGGTTTTGGATCACGTGCCTAGTTCATGGGTAGAAAATGATCAAGCCATCTCATCAACCAAGTCATCTCTCTGCTCCTTGCAGGAAACCTCATCCCTGGGCCCAGTGAGGAGTTGAGTCCCTTTGCTGGTCAGAACAGTTCCCTACCACCTTATTCCAGGCCTAAAGACACTGTCTGCAAACATGGCCTCACATATCACACGAGTCACAGACGAGGGCGCTGCAGTAGAATCATAGAAATGTAGGGCTAGAAGTTGACCTTGAGAGATCAACTCATTCAATCCCCTGCACTGAGACAGACGATAAATGTTGCCTCTTTGATGATAATGAAAAGAAAGTTTGAAAGTTAAGATTCCTATAATAAACTTTCCTATTAAAATAGAATGTGATTTGTGGCTGAAGGCTTCCAAAATACACCGTGCTATTGCTAGATCACTTTTACTTTAATATAATGTAAATAGACTAATAAGATATCCCACTGTGTTAGCTTGGTGTGTGTGTGTGTGTTAAACATGCCCTTGAAACCAAAGACAAACTTAAGCATAATTAAAAATCTTGTAGAGTCATCATCCTAGGGCATAGCTGCAGCTCCTTGCAATGCAAGGGATTGGATTTTAAGATGGAGTTGACCTCACATTAGGAAGCCTGGAGCATCTTTAGTAACTGCCTGTAGGTAAAATATGATGAGTGATTCCTGGGTGATGGCTAGAGGTCAGCTCAGGATGAGTCACAGAACCTAGTAGAGGGAAAAGCTCTGCAGTACAGTAGGACAAGTTACGGGATTGCGTGGTAGCCTTGAGAAGGCATAGCTGAAGTTTTTAAGGCTCCAAACTGCCCTGCCTAGAATGTGATTTTATCCTTAGTCTGTGTGGTAGACCCCTAGTTAGAGTTAGAGTGCCATGTAGTACTGATGATCCTCAGAATGAAAAGTTGAAAGGCTCTCTCCTGACTGTCCTTCGACTTGGCTGGGAAGATATGCTAAAAGATCAGTTGCTCTTTGAAAGATTCCAGCTGCACTTATAAATTGGTAAATATGCAATTGGAATGGAGCTGTGCAAGTTTCCAGTTTCATTTAGAATTAATTCCTAAGACAGCTGCACAGTAAATTCATAGAGTTTAAGGCCAGAAGAAACCATTAGATCATCTAGTCTGATCTCCTGTACACGATAAGCCATTAATTTCCATCCACTTATCCTTGCATTGAGCCTCAAAACTTGTGTTTGACTAAAGCATATTGTCCAGAAAAACTTCCAGTGTTGATTTGAAGACACGGAGAGGTGGAGAATTCATCAGTTCCCTGGAGTAGTTTTTTCCAGTAGAGAATCACCCTCACTGTTAAAAACTTTTGCTTAATTCCTTATTTGAATTAGTCTGTCTGGCTTCAGGTGCCAGACACTGGCTCTTGTTACACCTCTCTCAGATAGATTAAAGAGCACTTTCCACCCCTCTTTTTCTGCACCTTGTCCAATTTTTCAACATCCTTTTAAAAATTTGGGCACCAGAACTGTACACAGTGTTTCAGTATCTGTCTCACCAATTCTGTATTCAGAGGTACACTCATCTCCCTACTTCTATTCACTACTCCCTTGTTTATACATCCAAGGATTGCATTAGCCTATTCTGCCATAGCATTGATCTGGAAGCTCATGTTGAGTTGCTTGTCCACTATAACCCCTAAATCCTTCTCAGAGTCAAAGCTTACCATGATACAGGTCCCCAATCTGTCCTCATTCCTTGTTCTCAGTTGTACAATTTTGCATTTGGCTGTGTTAAAATGCATTTAGTATGAATGGCCCAGCTTACCAAGTGATCCAGATCACTCTTTATAACCTGCCCTGTTGTCATTACTTACCACTCTGCCAGTTATTGTTATCTGTAAACTTTATCAGCAGAGATTTTATATTTACTTCCAAATCATTGATTTTAAAAAAAGTTGAATAGTGCCTTGTAAAAGTCTGTCACATCTGCACAGTTACCTTTATGACCCAAGCTTGTAAATCTCATCAAGGAATGACTGACATCAGTTACACTTCTGTTCTTTACTTCATAATTGAACCACATATCAGCTTTTCCATTATTTTGCTTGAGATTGATGCCAGGCTAACCAACCTGTAATAATCTAGGTCTTCCCACTTACCCTTCTAGAATATTGGTGTGGTGTTAGCACTCTTTCAGTCTTCTGAAATTTCCCTGGTATTTCAGGATTTATTAAAAATTAACATCAGCAGGTCAATGATCTCCTCAGCCAACTGTTTTAGGAATCTGGGGGCAAGTTATTGTGGCCTGCTTGTTTAAAAAATGTATTCTTTATTAGATACTGTTTAATTTTCTCTTTCAGTAGGATTTTTTCTGTCCTTAATATACTTTAAAAACCTCATCACCGTCTTTAGCCCACCAGCTATGGAGTTTTCCTTGAGTCTTTGGCCTCCCTTATCCATTTTCTACACTTCATAATTTCTAATTTATATTGATTGCTATTTATTCCCCTTTTTGCATTTGTTATGTTTTTTTTTTTTTAATTTCTAATTGCTACCTTCATTTGCCAGGTAACCAAGACGGGCTGTTAGCTAAATTTGTCCTCTTTTAGATTGTGGAATTGTGGATTTTTGGCCTTCCAGTAAACTCTTCTTAAAGAACTCCCAATTTTCATTCACATTTTCTATTTTTTTCTTAATTATTTTCGCTCATAATTTTCCTCAGCTTTGGGAAATTAGCCCTTTTAAAGAACCAAGTGTGTGTGTGTGTGTGTGTGTGTGTGTGTACACTATTGGTTGGGACTGTCCTGTTTGCCCATAATGAATGTAATCAGGTCATGATAATTGGTCCTGAAGCAACCCCCAACTTCCAGTCCAGTGATTCATTCATCTTGATCTGTCATAGTGAAGTCAAAAATAGATACCTTGTGTTGGGCACAATATCTTGTGTGTTAGAAAATTATTATCTGTAATTTTATAAACTCTAATGATGTTTTATTTTGGCTGCGTGAGACCTCCAACATATGTCTCTCAAATGGAAGTCCCCCCCGTAACACAATATATTTCCAGGTGCTTAAGGGGTTTAGTTTGACCCCTACCAGTGCCTTCTCCTGGGTTTTGTTGTTTAGGACATTGATCCATGTGCATTCAAGATCCTATGGCTCTGCACAGAGTTTTGAGGAACAAGGTAATTCTGTTTCACTGGAGGATTTAGGTATTTTGACATTTGGTTTCATTCTGATTTGGAACAAACCTGAAACTGACATTTTCCAGGAAAGGGAATGGAGACCTGGCTCAGGGGTAATCCATCTATTGGAGTGCTGCAGACCCAGGAAACCCTGGGGCCCCTGGCTCAGAGGCATTTCGCCTGGCACACTGCCTCAGAGCTGGGAACCCCTGCAGCCCAGGTTGCTGTGGATTTTGGGCTTCCAGGTTCCCAGCTCCCTGTTAGTCTGCCTGTTGGGCTGAAGGGAAGCCAGGAGCCTGCAAGTTCTGTACAGCCCACCAGGCGAGCTGTGGAGGAGACTCAGAGCTTGGATGCTGTGGCTTCCAGGTGCTCTGTAGTGGCTTGGTGGGGGTGGGGAAGAATGTGGATCCTAGAAGCTCAAACTACAACAATCCAGGCAAGGGAGCTATTAGGAAACCAGGCAGGTATTGAAACCTGCTTGGCAGGCAGGATTCTATTGGAATCAGTGCTTAAATTGTAATGAAAGAGGTGCTGGGACTCAAGCTTGGCAGCCGGAGAGTGGTGACTACCGGGTAGGAGCCCAGCTCTGAAGGCAACACTACAGTCAGCAGCAATGCAGAAGTAAGAGTGGTATGGGTATGGTATTGCCACCCTTACTTCTGCGCTATTGCTGGCAGCAGTGCTGCCTTCGGGGTGGGGTGGCTGGAGAGCAGTGATTGCTTGCCAGGAGCCCAGAGGTATTTGGGGGCGGGGGGTATGAACTGCCAAGGCTGGAGGTGCCAGGGCTCCGCTCTGGCAAGCCCTGGCACAAATGTAAGCACTGATTGGAATGCTGGTTAGATTCCATCTCCTATTCATTGAAATTGAACAGTGCCCATGACACATTTTGACTTTGACATGTAGGCATTCTCTGATGGGAAAGGTTCTGTTGGAGATTATCCGGCCAGTCCTAGCTCTGAGGAACTGATAACTCTGAAACTGGTAATGTGTCCTCAGTGTAGAGTGCTCCCCCGACCTCTTTTACCTGCTCTGTCCCTCGTAAATAGGTTATAATCAGGGATTTCAATGTTCCAGTCATGCAAACAGCCACCCAAGGGGTGTGTGTGTGTGTGTGTGTGAGAGAGAGAGAGAGAGAGAAAGAGTGGGAGGGGGCATGCTCGAATATTCTCATTGCTCTGTGGGTGCGGAGGGAGTAACGTGCATCAGGTTAACACGAAGACACCTACGTGCATGTTATTTATAGCTTGACAGAGAGCTCGGTAACAGTATTAAATTGTATGCAAGGTACAGCATAATTTGAAAAAAAGAAGTAACTGTATGAGCAATGATCTGAAAACAAAGTCAGAATCTGTCTATGCAAGACTCAGTTCTTCATGTACTAGACATTATCCAGTGTTCCAGATTGACTTCCAAGTAATCAACCCTTCTTGATAGAAATTAGAGGCAAAAAAAACATCTGTCCATCTTCCTTCTGCCAGTGCAGGATTTTACTGTAGCATATTCCCCAGTAGTTGATACACATTAGGTTTTTAGTTCTAGCTATGTACCATAAGGGAACCGGGGCTGTCAAAATACAGGTTCTTTACATCATGGAAATGGAGCAGCTGCATCTGATTCAGTTGTGGGATGGGTAAGAAGCCAATAGAAACTGAGTTCTGGAGAAAGGCATGCTGTGTCTGGGGTAGTGATAGGGCAGTTTGGCCTAAAAACCCTTCTGATAAAATTGAAGTCCTATTGTATGCTGGTGCTTCTCTCCTTGAGATTCAAAAATGGATAACTACTGGGGACTCCGAAAAAGTAGACACCTAGAGTTATCCAACTTGAGAGTGGGTCTGTTGATAATATGTCCTGGAATTAAAATAAGAGAGAGCCCAGCATCACCACCTCAGCTAAAGCAGAGGGAATTTCCCTTCATTTCCCTGAATTGGGTATATAGCTTTCCTCCTCCTCCTCCTCTTTCAGTCTACTTACACCACTGAAATAATCTATTGAAATACTTTTGGAGGAAAACCAGTAATGAACTGCTTCAAGTTACTTTGAGGTGCATTTCTAGTACAGTCACATTACTTGTGTACCATGAACCAGCATTTCCATTCTTCTGTCTCACTGGTTCTCAAACTGGGGGTCGCGAGCCTCCACCCCAGTGCGTGGCTGCAAGTTGAGAGCCCCGACTCTTGCACTGGGCTGTGAGCCCCAACCGTGACGCATGGCTACGGGCCCCGACCGGGGTGTGCAGCTGTGAGCCCTGACCCTGACGCCAGGCTGTGAGCCCCGACCCCAACCCTGGCCAGGAGCAGGGCTGTGAGCTCTGGCCAGGCATGGGGAGGTGAGCCCGAATCTGACCGCCACGCGGGGTTGTGAGTCCTGACCCCAACCACGAGAGGGGCTGTGAGCCCTGAGCTGGGGCATCCAGGATGCTGCGAGTCCCAACCTCTACTGGGGTTGTCAGGCAGAGACAGCCAAGCTGAGGGTTTATCAGCCATTAGCGAGCGCAGAGTTGTCAGCCCTGAGCCTCACCATCCGCTGTGAGCCTGGCCAGGCGCTTGATTGTGAGGCACCATCATCACTAAGTGCCGACCTCAGATCCCCAACTCCTCCAGCCCAGCTCCACCCCCAACTCCACTCCACCTCCAAAGAAAGGGCACCAAATAGAAGTTTGCCCAGAGCACCATTTTTCCTATGGCTGGCGCTGCTACTGAGACAACATTAGAGGGCTTGATTCACAGCTAAACAAGTACTTTATTAATTAACAGTCAGACACACAAGTGCAAAATTGTCCTGAAAATGATGGCCAATCTTACTGCTAAAACTGCTAAAAAACGAAAGTATTGCAAGTCTTACATTAAACTTGGTTTTATCACTATCCTCACCTCTGCTATTGAAAAACCACAATGTGTCATTTGCTGTGAAGTTTTGTCTGCTGAATCAGTGAAACCATACAAGCTGCACTGACATCTTGAAACTAAACATCCTGAGCATAAAAATTGAAATGTGGATTTTTTCAAACACAGAGAAGAAGCAACAAAGAGGGCCAGGCTTGATGCTGATGGAAGTTTCTGACAGCAAAAGTCCTCAGTTGTGGAGGTCAGAAGAAGTAAATTCATTTTAAGCAATAAGATTTAAATTTATAGCGTTAAATATCAAATATGTTTTTTTTAATTTCTAAGGGGAGGGGAGGTCTCACTCCGAGACTTGGTGTTTGAAAGGGGTCACCAATACAAAACATTTGCAAACCGCTGTTCTATCTCTTGCTGTTCACACAATCCATAATGAAGTATGAATAGCATTGGTCTCAAGCCCCTCATGTTGCTTGAGAAGCTACCTTACGCCAAGGGGAGCCAGAGAGACTGAGGAGCATGGTGGAACTTCCTTCTATCATGTGTCCTCCCGTCTTGGCTGTGAGTTCCATGTGACTTGGGTGGTCTGTCCTGGAACAAGCATGAAGATGGACAAACACTTGCTTAGCACAGTTGTTGGCTATTACTGGGGCTAAGAAGTGTGCAATTACTTTTATTTAATTTTTCTCCACTATAGTAACATGGAATTGTCTGCACATTTCCAAGGATGTCCATTTAAGAGTTATCTGCTGTGGTTCTCTAAAGTTCTGCTCCTTTGTTTTTTTGTTTTAAAAATATGCCGTGGCTTATTTAGATCAGTAATATTCAGGGTTGCACAGTAATTAGTCCTCTGAAGCTGTCTGATTTTGAGTTTTTGCAGTTCATCTTCAAGTTTAGATATTGTTTGCTATGTCTGTTCACCATGGAGTTGTGGTATTCAGAGATTTATTCATAACCGAAGTCTGATCTTTCAAGACTGTTATTCAACACGCTGCTCTAATGATTGCAAATTTCAGCCTTAAAATCTTATCTACGTTAGTTTGTTCTACTTTTATGTTGCTAGGATGTCAAGGGAAAAACCAGGAGTGAAAGGGCTACAAGCCTTTGAGAAGAAAAGACAAGGAAGATGTTTACATCTACCATTGTTTCCAAAATATTTCAGGTAGTTTTCAGCCAGTTAGGCTGAACTTGTTTAGAACTGTGTTCTGTTTTTTTATGAAGAGTATTGTTTTTAGGAGGGCTGATTGCTTCAGACCTATTCATAGTTGTGAGTGGTATTTTTTAAAATCTGGTTCATTAGATATCTTTGGCTAAGCTGACCACTGATACTGGTAAGAGTTTGGAGTACTAGTCACATGGCTCCTTTCCTAAATTGCAGAAGCTTGTATCCATTTCTCATTCTCCCCCTTCTCCCGACAACCTTCCCAAATGAATCTAGAGATTAGGACAAAACTTTTGGTCAATACTGGAGATAAGTACTGGAAACTGAACACTGTACATTAGTTTATATTCTAGCAAATGAGAATAGAGAGGAAACTCTTCCTATAAATCAGCTTACCATTCAAGCCTGTAGTATGCAAAGCCCCTATTTAATGAATATTGGAGCAGATCTTTTATTACAGGAGTCTCTCCAGTGTGGGAATAAATCATCATCCAACCAACACTCACCAAGGAAACTTCCCCAGATATCTGTTTCTGCACTGTTTTGAAGTGGGTTAAACTTGGTTATCGTTTGAGTTAAACTGCTTTTGAAGCTGATGTATGAACACACTCATCAGTTAAGACTGCTGAAAGGGGCAGCTAACTAAAGACCCAACAATGTCTGTCCAGAATGAACACGATGTGAGCAGAGGGTTCCACTGGGTATTGTGCTGACCAAGGAGGCGGGCGTGGGTATGAGTGAGAGAGAAAAGTCTAGCTGGAGACATGGGAAGCAGAGAAGAAACAGAAAGAGACTCAAAGGCAGAGAAAAAAAGCCAAACAGAGTATGACCCTGGAGGAAGCTAGCCTGAGAGCTTTTTGGGTCTGGTGCTGGCTAAGGGCTGTAAGGAAATAAGCTCTCTCTTGTTTTGGGTTCATTTTGGGTTCTGAGAAGGAGGATTTTGATGTAATCTTGTTTGTTTACAAGGAATTACATGGAATTACAAAGAAAATACCAGACTCCATCAACAATTTCTAGTCACAGCTGGAAAATCCTCAAGGACCTGAACTTTGGTTAGCAGTTTGGGGCCAAAAAAGGTCACCGGTGTTTATATATTTGTATTGTACCAGTATGGAATGGAATATATACTAGAACAGACTTGTGTTTTGTTTAGCTTGAACTAAAACACTCTGAGGCTGAGATTTTCAAAGGGGGACTGGGGAGTTAGGCACTCAACTAATTGAATTTCAATAGGCTTTCAGTGCCTATTCCCCCACAGACACCTCTGAAAATCCCAGCCTTAAGAACATAAGAATGACCTTACTGAGTCAGACCAAAGGTCCATCTAGCCCAGTATCCTGTCTTCTGACAGTGGCCAGTGCCAGGTGCCCCAGGAGGAATGAACAGAACAGGTAATCCTCAAGTGAGCCATCCTGTCGCTCATTCCCAGCTTGTTCTTTTTCAAATCCTGTTATGGTCTTGGCCTTCACAACATCCTCTGGCAAGGAGTTCCACAGGCTGACTATGCATTGTGCACTTCCTTTTATTTGTTTTAAACCTGCTGCCTATTAATTTCATTTGGTGACCCCTAGTTCTTGTGTTATGAGAAGTAGTGAACAACATTTTCTTATCAACTTTCTCTACACCAGTCTTGACTTTATAGATCTCAATCATATTTGACCTTAGCCATCTCTTTTCTAAGCTGAAAAGTCTCAGTCTTATTAATCTCTCCTCAAACAGAAGCCTTCCATATCCCTAATCATTTTTGTTGCCCTTTTCTGAACCTTTTCTAATTCCAATATATCTTTTGGGCTCCATAAAGACTTCCTTCATTTTCACTTTTATCAGTCCTTCTCCAGCCAACAAACTTTAGCAGTGGAAACTAAATTTCTCCAATTATCCACTATCCATGTTCAGTGGTGAGTGTAACTTGAAAAAAAAGCCATGCTGAATCACTGTGCGCTGAACCACTCCAAAGGTCCATGCAGCCAGTGGCCCTCAAAATTCCTCATTTATTGCCTAATGTGCTGTGAGTTAATGTGACACAATGGATTGCTTTGGAAACCCTCAAATGAGCTCTTAATAGTGGCTCTCTTTAAAAATGCATTTTCTCCTGGCAAAGGATGCACTGATCAATTAATATCTTCCTTCTTGCACATATATTTATATATAAAGCACATGTACACTGTAAATGGGGACACATGACATTTTAAAAGTGCTCTTAATCAGATTATAAAAGCCACACAGAAGCTGTTTGTAGTAATGATCAAGGGGGAAAGCTTCCAATGCACCTTCGAGGTTGTATTTGTATGGTATATGGGTCATGAAATTAGAGACCATATTGTAATTAGAGGAGTCGGACAATGCGGATTCATTGAGCCCAAAAGTTTTCGCCTGAAATCTCTCTGATTTGATGAAGTTTTGGTGAATTTAAGGCAGAATTTCAAATTGGTCCTGGGAGTCTGGAAACCCTAGTGTTTCCAGCCCCACAGCAGACCTCCCTAGAGCCACAGACCTTGGGAATCTCAGCTACTGCTAAGTGACATTGACCTTATCAACTTCCCTGCTGCTCTTTCTCTCAGGAGCCGCTGGACCCAGGGGAGAAAATTTTGTTTTGGAAGCATCACATCATGGTGTTTTGGATTGAGCTGAAGTGAATTTTTTTGTCAGATTTTTACGTTTGACCCCCTTTTAATAATTGAAAAGTTATTACCATCAGAACTGAACAAATGCACATGAATGAGGGTAGAGTTAAGACTGCATATGTACCTCCAGTGACTTCCACTTACAGTGCAATTTTTGAAAATATGGACACATTCTAATTGGTAGAACTGTGAAACAGGGTATCTTCGGACCTGGGGATATCTGAGTACAACCTGGCTGCAATGCAAGCAATCACGCCCTCTTAACGGTGGGAGCCAGGAAGAAAAATGCCAATGATAAACCAGACAAAGAGTCCTGTGGCACCTTAAGGACTAACTAAAGTATTAGAGCATAAGCTTTCGTGGGCTAATACCCAC
>ML677363.1:4321408-4422877 GCA_007922305.1 Dermatemys mawii
TCGTGGGCTAATACCCACATGCATCCAACGAAGTGGGTATTAGCCCACGAAAGCTTATGCTCTAATACTTTAGTCTTTAAGGTACCACAGGACACTCTGTCACTTCTGCAATTCCATCTAACACAGCTACTTCTCTGATAAACCAGTTCAGGTCCATTGCTGTTACAGCAGTTACTCTATTCCTGCTTTCTCTGAACATAATACAGGAAGAGTTCTGTGCTGACCAACACCCTGTGCAACTGTGTTCAATTTATGGAGGTTGTAGCAGGTTTACTGTGGGTTACTGAAGAGCTGGGCCCACAAGATATGTATTATTAATCTCTAAATAAATGATGCCACATTAATGTCTTGGCTGTTGAGAAGATACTTGGTTTAGCATTTAAGGGATGGAGTAGGTCAGGCAACAGTTTCTATGTTAGCTCAAGGTATGCCATGCAGAAGAATACAAGGCTATTTTCCTGCCTTTTCATAGGGCTAGGCAAATACCAGTATGGAGCAAATGTGTATAGCATAGTGCACGTAACACATGTTGAATTGCTTTTAAAATAATCCAAAATGGATTCCAGTGCATTGTGACAGGTAGCTTGCAGTAGTGTGATGCTGGAAGTTGTGTGACTCTCAAGGAGTATATATTTGATCTATAGGTAGTTGGGAACCTTATTAGGGCTGGTAGACATGATTGCTGCTTTCCATTCAGGCTAAATGAGGGAGCAGTTAAATGCATCTTTGTTTAGTGATAGCTGAAACAACAGAAACCACTGTTGAAATCACAAAGTAGGATGGCAAATCTGGTGTAGGAGCTGAGCCATGCAATCTGAGATTTTTTTTCTCTGTGGTCTGAATGCAAATGTGGGGGCTGGATATTGTTTGGCGGAGCTGTGTATCTGAGTCAGTAGCAAACAGAGAAGACAGCAGAAAGCCAAGGACATGGCAAGAGAAGCACTGCTAATTGGAAAAAAAGCTTTTTAGGCAGAGTGCTGGCTAGAAAGAGGCTTGGAATTGTGAGCAAAGAAATTGCCTCCTGTTTTGAGTCATACTGTGTTAAGAGAAACAGGACTCTATGTACATTTTTCCTAAATAAATAGGATTGCATCCAAGGAATACCTGACTCTTGCATCAATATATCCTCCCAATGGAAACAATGAATGTTGGCCATCTACTCCAAAGGGGTTAGGTGTATTAATCTTAATATGGACAGATTTCTAATGATGTGTTTAATATTAAATATGTTAAATGTTAATTATATACACTTTAAAACTTCTTGAAAATAACTTTGTGTGTCTCTGGCTACACCTATTTTCCCCCTTTGTTTGGGATGTATGGCAAGGAAAGTATTTTGTTCAAGTCCTTTGGGTCTTTGCAGAAACAAGGTAATGTGAGAATCAAGTAAAATGAGTTTGAAGGTCTCTTCTATGTCACTATTAAGAACCTGGCACAAACTCCACCACACAGGTTGGTGTAATAATTGGTGGTCTGTTCCGTGCCAGGGATGTTACAGATCGGTACTGAGGTACATTGGCAGATGTGTTGGATCAAAGAACTAGAATAACAAGGATTGAGATGTGTTAATAGAGAAGTCTGTGGGGAAACATGCTCACCACCTGCCTGCATTATGCCTGCGTTAAGTGAATGCTGTCAGCTCCACATTGCCATAGGGTTAGCTAAACTCATTCAGTTTTGAATGAAAGAAAATGGACTGAATTTTTTTGGAAAGGGGTTTTTATTAGCAGTATGCAGAATCACTCCATCACAACTGGGGCTCTGAGAGAATGTGAAATACTCCAGAATTCCAAATTTTCATGGCATTTCTGCAACTATCCTTGTAGTTTTTTGTAGTCCCCCAAATTTATTTTTTTCCAGTAACTGTTGCAGAATTGGTAATTTGGCTCCAAACTGCGGAGCTGTGAAATATTGTTATTATTTGTATTGTAGTAGTGTCCCAAGCTCCTAGTTGGAGCAGGTCCCATTGTGCTAGATCAGGGGTCAGCAACCTTTCAGAAGTGGTGTGCTGAGTCTTCATTTATTCACTCTAATTTAAGATTTCGCGTGCCAGTAATACATTTTAACGTTTTTAGAAGGTCTCTTTCTGTAAGTCTATAATGTAGAAGTAAACTATTATTGTATGTAAAGTAAATAAGGTTTTTAAAATGTTTAAGAAGCTTCATTTAAAATTAAATTAAAATGCAGAGCCCCCCAGACTGTGGCCAGGACCCGGACAGTGTGAGTGACACTGAAAGTCAGCTTGTGTGCCGCCTTTGGCACCCGTGCCATACGTTGCCTACCGCTGTGCTAGATGCTGTATGAGCATACTCCCTGACTTGACCAAGGCCCCGTTTCCACAAGTCAGCTGAGCGGATTCTTAAGTGGTTTGCTGAACTGTGGCCTATTGTTCTTGCGCCTGTACTCTTAAAATACAATTGAACAAAATTCAAAAATTCAAATCTGAATAAATCAGGAGTATGTGCTGCCTATTTAAAACATTTTGTCTCTTTGTCAACTGGAGATGGGTTCATGCCGCAATGTTAATATCAAACACTTGCTCAAATGAACCTATTTCATTCTGGAAACTTCATAAAAGTACCAATTTCAGTTCTCAAGGCAATGCAAAAATGCTCAACTTCCAAGTATTTTTAGTCTTGCTGCATTTTACCTACCTCTAGACACTATCCTGCCATCAGCAAACACCAGCTAAAGTTAAGCCACAAGACTACTTTATACACTCAAGAAAAAGCACCAGACTTGTTGATCCTGACCAGGTGTTGTTTCATTCATCCTTTGCTCTATTAGAAAGGTGGGACCTTATCTAGATTGATGGCTCTGTTCTAAATGCTAAGGAGTTATTAAGCAACATTCCAGAGTTTACTGAATTTACGGCCATTACTTCCTAATGAATTCTGGTTGAACTGACAATTTTAATCAATTCCACTCTGCAGAAGTATAAAGGGAAGGGAGAGAAATGAGGAAAAAAATAATTGAAAGCT
This sequence comes from Dermatemys mawii, assembly GCA_007922305.1. Lineage (NCBI taxonomy): Eukaryota > Metazoa > Chordata > Testudines > Dermatemydidae > Dermatemys > Dermatemys mawii. The sequence continues at coordinate 4,324,390 of ML677363.1, forward strand.
TTGGCCACTGAGCAATGCAACGTTTGGAAATGAAGTTAGAAATGTCCAACTGAGTTGTGGTAATGAAATATCAAGTCTTGAGCTTGTAACCCTGGGCATGATGTCATAGAGCCTGATGTCAGCATGTGGAATGTGTGTTGGAGATTTCTCTTTAATCTTCTGAGCCAGCAGGGTGTGAAAGATTAAAATGCACTGGATCTATCGGACTTGTCACCTCTAGTTTGGGCTAGTTATTAATGTGCTATTTGGACAGCAGCAATGCTGTATTAATTGTATCACTGGCCAGTGATCAATGTGACAAGCTTAGCAAAGAGCAGTGTTATTCATCAGAGGGTTGTCAAGGGATAATTGTGCTCATATGCATTAGAATAAGACAGTATGAGAAGCAGAATGGATGTGCTCTTATTTTTAGGTTCAGCTCTACAGATGTCAACAAAATTAAAATCAGCTAAGGTACCAATAAATAAACAAATTGAAAAGAAGATTAGTTTTCTGTCACTCAATTATCCCACTACAAAGTAACATCAAGTGTCATAGAATCTCAGAATTGGAAGGGACCTCGGGAGATCATCTAGTCTAACCCCCTGCTCAAAGAAGGACCAATCCCTATTTTTCCCCATATCCCTAAATGGCCCCAAGGATTGAACTCACAATCCTGGATTTAGCGGGCCAGTCCTCAAACCACTGAGCTATCCCTCCTCCACATGATGGAATTTCCATTTCAAAGTATTTCTTTTGGGGTTTTCTTACAACTAATTTATTGATGCATTGTATTTCTTCTCAATTACACTTTTGCATTTACACAAACATTTGCAAAATATGCACTCGATAAATCAGAAATGAAACACTTGAAATACTTTTTTGATATTTCTTGATTTTTAACTTAACTTAAAAGTAAATACAATGGCAAAACTATTGTATTGCATGCAGCATATATTTAGAAAATTCGCCATGACATCTTTTCATGGGAAAGCACAGCAATATTAAAACATCAGTCAGTGCTTTCTCTCAGCAGAGATGAAGATACGTACACTTGAGCAGAGAATTTGCCATTACAAGGTTTGTGAAAAGTCCTCAAAGTTAGTTGTGTGTCTTATGTTATCTTTAGGTGATTGCATTATTTCCCAGATAATATAATTTTTCTACAACCTTAGATAAACTCACATACCATGGTGTACTAGTCAGCACATGCCAGACATAGTGCTGATTTTCAGTTGAGCTCTGCACTTGCAGTTTTAATTGACCTTCATGAGATCTGCAGGTGCAGAACACAGGTGGGGGGAAAAAGCACACTACCTCCATTTCAGTGAATAGGACCTCATCCTGCAAAGTACTGAAGCATATACTTATCTTTAAACATGGGAGTAGTCCCGTTTGAAGTCAGTGGGACTCGGTGTGTGCTCAAAGTTAAGTGTGCGCTTAAGTGCTTTGCTGGATTGGAGCCTAAATGTGGATTTAGGGGCATAACTTTGGTCTCCCAAGCTAGCATACTTGGCCTGAACCTAAAGAAATGGGGTGTTAAGGCTGATCTTCACTTTCAGGGTATGTCAACAGTGTCCTTCCCCACCCCCCATTGTGTTCTTAATTTGGGTTAGCTAACTCGGGTTAAAAGAGCAGTGAAGATGCAGCAACTCAGTTTTTAACATGGGATAGCAATTGCTGTGCGTTCCCTCCTATTTTAACCTGAATTAAGAACACTCCTTTTTCTGCAAGGTGGACATACCCCCATTTCCCTGACTTCTGAGTGCCTACTTGTATAACCTTATTATTCCTAATGTGGCATTATGTGTGTCTATCTATCTATCTGTCTGTCTGTCTATCTATCGTGTGTGTGGAGACCTACTCTATACATTGCATACTTTAATTTATTTTCCATTTGCCCTTCCTCTGTCCATCATGTCTCCATGGATTTTTTAAAAAATATATATCGAACAGATGTTCTTCAGAGAATCTATTCCGTGAGATAAAATTCCAAGATATGGGCAAAGCTAACCTGTATTAAGTTTACTGGATCCTTCAACAAGAAATGAGGCATTATGCTGGGTCTCCAGATCTGTCAGTCTAACACATTTCATAATGTACTAAATTCTCTAAAAATAACAAGGCATTCAAATCAATAGAGATTGGCAGAACTAGGGGATAAGGCAGGATTTGACTGGAAAATGCTGGTAGGAAAAGATCAGCAAATAAATGAGTCAGAGCTCTAGTCATTTGCAAAGGAAAAGCTGGCAGGGTGGGCAGTGTTTAAGTTTGCCCGGGATAGTCTGTAACCCCTGTTATAATGAAGCTTGTTCAGAATGGATTTCCTTATCATTCAGCAACATTATTTTTAATGATCTCATCTGGAAGCCCTGCGCCTGCCTTGATAGTGTAAATGATCCCTTCTAAATCCTGAAGGAAAATGCTGATGGTAGATTTCTTTGTTTCTATAGGCACTTTGTGCATGCTACTGAGAAGAAATTATAAATATTCTTAGGCAAATCCTCCCAATCCTAGTTTAATTTCCGACCCAGCCAAATGTGTTGGGGTGAAAGATTTGATGCGACTCTGAACATCATTGAGTTCATTTGCCATGGAGAGACTTTGAGGTGTGGGCAGGGTAGAGACACAACCCAATAAAACAGAGAGCTGGTAGTGCAGAAAGCAAATTGAAGATTAGGGAAAAAATAAGCAGGAGGGGAGAGAGTAATAATGGCTTAGCCTGCACGCCCTCTCCATATCAGGAATCCTACTCCAGCTGTGTGATATATGCAAGGCTCCATGTACCCTGAAGCAAGACTTGCCTAGCTTCATGGTGAGCAACCTGAATTGCTTGTCAGAGTAGCAGAATGGAGATTCTGCAGCACTTTCAGCTCAATTTAAAAGTGAGATTTGGTTGAATTAAATAGGAAAGTGAATATTTATTAACCCCATATCCTTTCGCCTTTAATTAGGTCTTCAGTTTATTTTAACTTGTCCCAAAACTTCCAATGATCCTTGGGCATAAAGCTGGAGTATTGGGAGGGGCAAGGTGGGCACTGCGGTCTGTGGATAAGCACAGTAGCCCGATGTTTTAAATGATTGACTGCGAAGTAATTCACAATAAATACCTTTGAAATCTAATGGCAAGAGATGACGCTTAGGGTGATCAAACATCCCATTTTGGCCAGGAAAGTCCCCTTTTTAAGTCCTGTCCTTGACAGCCCAACTTTTTTGGCCAAACTGGGCATCTGACTGATCATCAGCTGGCAAGAGCAAAGGGGACAAATGCCCAGTGTTGCAAAACAAAACAAAAATGGGGTGTGCTCCCTAAGGGGCACAGAGGAACATTTGAGGTATGTTGTGACACTGGAGGGGGGGTACATCCCCATGTGTCCCCACAGGCAGCCCAAGACCTGTGCCCCGCCCTCCAGCAGGAGGCTGTGCAGGAGCCTGGCTGATGTGTCTCCGCTATGCCCTCTTCCTCCAGTTAGGGAGCGATGCGGTGTCTGTCACGGGCTCACTCTGCAGCCCAGTCCGAGGGCGGTGCTGTCATGGCCCCAATTCAAATTCTTCTCTCGAGCTGCAACTCATGGGCCTTGGGTCTACTGGGCAACCCGTCTGGTAAGTGCCTAACGGGGTCCTGCAGCATCCCCTAGTGCTGGGGCGCTGAGTAAGGCACAGCCCTCCCTGCAGTCCCTACCCCAGCCTCATACCTCCCATCCCTGAGCAGTGTCCCGAGCACCCCACCCTGGACTTGTGTCCTCCTTATCTCCTGTCTTTCAGGGCCAGTCCCCAGAGCCCTCCTCAGCTTCTTCCCCAAAACGGCCTCTTTCCCTCCCTAGTCTGCCTCCAGGCACCCACTTCTGCCACATCCTGGCCTCCCCACACCTCCCCAGAGCTGCTAGCTAGCTGGAGTTTCATTGGTCTCTTATGCTACCCGGCGCCTCCTTCCTGACCCTCTGCTATTCCAGCCCCCAGAGGGACATCACACCAACAGCTGGATTATAGTCCAATAGCTTCACCTCCTGGCTCTAAGCTCAAAAGTACTCACACATGCTAACATCCTACTTTGCTGCCCAGATCCCAGCCATACCCATTCCTCTTCGCTCCCTGCCCCCATCTCTGCTACTTATCTCAACTGGAGGCAGGGAAGAACATTCAGGGATTGGGGGGCAGGCCGAGCGACGACACCAGATGTCTCGGCCCAGCTCCATGTGTACATTTAGGGAAATCTGGTCACCCTACCAATGCTGGAAGCTAACGTTAACAAAATTCAAGCTGTAAATAAGAAGCATGTCATTAAGTGAGGTTAATTAACCATTTGAGCAGGTTATCCAGGAGTGTGGCACATTCTCAGTCACTTGGAGCTTTAAAAATCTTGCCTTTCTGAAAGAGATTCTCTCATTCAACCACAAGTTATAGAGCTAATGGCAGAAAACAGTGAGCCAAATTCTATGGCTAGTATTGTGCAGAAAATCACATTAAATGATCCGTCATCCTTTTTCACCTTGATGTATTAATCATTTTGGAAGATTTCTTTTTTCATAATTGTAAACATTCAAAGCTTAAGGTTTTGTAAGGAAAAGCTTAGAATCTGTAGCAAATGTCTGTGCCCATAGAAACAGGATGCAGGGCCTTGGTTTATACCAGGGAACCGGTAAAAGAATATATTCCTGTAGCAGTTTATTTGTAAATCTTGTCCTATGAAAAATGGAAATCCTAGAAAATGGAAGTCCTGCAACTGTAATTCCATCTTTCTTCCCCTGGAAATCAGGAATTGACAAAGTGCATTTTGAACAGTGAACCTCAGCGAAACATTAGCAGAGATTCAAAACTAGCCCCAGGGCAAAGTCCGAGTTGCAACATTTAAAATAATTTAAACTTCTGAACTATAGTAGGGGAAAAAAGCCTGCGTCTATTGCAGTCTGTTCTGCAGAGAGCTGAAGCCCTGAGAATAACAGCTGTGCTTTGTATTCATTCCATTCCCCACAGGTCACAGCCATTTCATTTTTGAACATCATGCTTGGCTCTTACAGCGCTTGACAATATGTGACCTTCAAACCCAACTTGAACATAGTAACATTTGATGGCATTTTCCATCAATAGGCAGAGATGACTTGGTGGGCTACTAGACTGAGTCTGGGCCAAGGGGTGAAAGGTTCAGCTAAGGAATTTGGAACGATCTATCTATCAACTGAGGAGCATAATGGAAGGAGATTTGTGTGCTGGCAGAAGAACTGTGCTTTAGGTGAGACACTAAATGGGCTGCTGAATTTGTGCAACTTTAAAGGGCCAGATTCTGATCTCAATGAAATCCGTATAGCTTGGGTTATTCCACACTTACGTTGCCAATACTGAAATCTGAACTCAAACCTTCAGCTTTAAGCATCCAGGATGTCTGTGCAGTTATGGTTCTCAAACTAATTTCAGGTCAGCCACTGTGGTCCCATGAAAAACTTGCTAAATTGACAAAATGATACCTTAGTATTCCCTGTGTATCCCCTATAGAAAGTAGAGAAGGTTGTTTTAGTGAATACTGCAGATACTGAGGTAACCTGATTGGTTTATCTAAGAACCATACCTGAGTTTCATTTCCTGGTCTGACAGTGCAAAAGGGACCTTCAATTTGATGTAAGTGTAATTTACAATTGCTTTCAGACCCTTTACACTGCCAGAATGGTGTAAAGGAGCCTTATTGGCCCTATTTAAAAAATGTGTTACATGTTACTTTTCACTCAGATACATACACAGTGAGCTCAAAGCATTAAAACCAAAAAGCAATTTAAACAGTAAATATGCAAACCTTAGTACAGTGATGGGCAAACTTGGCTTGGTTCAGTTCAAAGAGGTATCCAAAAATTTAGGAGGAAATTTTTCAAAAATAGGAGGCAACAGGTTAAGTGCCTAAGAACTGGATTTTCCAAAGTGACTTAGAAACACAAGTCCCCTAGACTTCAGTGATCCTCCCAAACGTTAGCTAGGTTTTGACACTCTTGCTTCCATGAACCTATTGGTTTGCCAGCTTTTCCCCGTGACCTTCCAACCAAGAACTTGTGGGAGTCACAGAATGACCTTCAGAGCTGGTTCTGGAACTGGACAGGGAACGAGGAGGGGACTGGAGACCTGCTGAATAGCTAAGGGCGGGGAGGATCCTCTTCTATCTCCCATTTTGTCCCTACCCCAGTTGCGAAATAACTGTTTTCTCCACCATACTCTTCCTAAAGCAGGTTCCAGTGTCCCCTGTTTCCTTCCTCATGAACCAAGCTTGGTTGGTTTGGGAGATGGGCAAGAATATGTATGGATTCTACTTTCTTCTTAGCTTTCTTATTCATTCTGTGCTGTACAAGGAAAAGATGAAGTTCAGCTAAATTCTATCTATGATAGATCATATTTCTGTTTTCCCCTAAGATCAGAAAATTTCTTATTCATTTGTGTTATGGTAGTACCAACTGAGATCAGGATCCCATTGTGCTAAGCACTGTACAAACACATTAAGCCAGCCCTTCCTTAAAGAGTTTTCAGTTTAATTAGACAGAGGATGGGGTCAGGAAGTTTTACCCCCATATTACAAATTAGGAACTGAGACAGATTAGGAGAATTGCCAAAGTCACACAGTGAGTCCCTGGCAGGGTGGAGAACTAAATTCATATCTCTTCAGCCCCAGCTCAGTGCCTTGGCTATAAGACAGCCACCTTCTTGAAAGTCTTTCTTTTGTTTTGTGGTCTGAAAGCTTCTTATTAATATCATACATATGCTAATGATTGTGCCGCTCTCTAGGAATGTTCATGAACCATTATAAATGATCAAAAACTAATATATGAAAAACCATCTTCAGTGCTTTTTTTCCCATCTCTGGAGAATAAGAATTTCATTTAGCCTTAAGGGGGAAGGATATCTTTTCTTCTACCTCTTAGTTCTTTTCATGCTTCACCTTATTAAATTGCTCTTGTAAGTGGCATTACACCTTTAAAAAAGCAGAGGCTGATGACTATGATATTTCATGTGTGGTAGACCTTACACAAATTACAGCTGTGTCTGTTGAGGCTATCCGTGTTGCTGGAAAAATGCTTTTATTTGGCCATTCCACAACTATTTCCAGGATTAAATAGAATTTCTTTAACTACTAGTGCTCTTTATAACCCTGGTTCTGTTCCATTGCAGTAAATGTGACAGGAAAGCAACACAGCAAACAAACAAAAAAGGCACTGATTCTTTATAACATCAAACTTAAACTGTACCTCATCTTCAAATTAAATTACTGGGCTGAAAGGTGTTCTGCTTGCAACCATTTGTTACTATCAGGAAATTCAATTTGCATTTTAATACCTCTTGTTAACCAATGGCTAAGAAGTGAAATACAGTGTCTCTTTCTTTATACCCTCTTTATGGTTCAGTGCCTTGTTTACAAAACTCTTCCCTGTTCAGGACTGAGAAAGAAATCCCCCATTACTTCTTAAGGAGAGTTCTGAAATGCCACTGTCACTGGTGTATTTTGAGTAATATAATTCAAATAAAAATGGGAATAAGAACTGGGTATTTTGAACACAGACTTTAATCTATAAGATGTTGTTGTCTAGAGCAGTGGTTCTCAACCAGGGGTATGTGTACCCCTCGCAGTATGCAGAGCTCTTCCAGGGGTACATCAACTATCTAGATATTTGCCTAGCTTTACAACAGGCTACATAATAAGCACTAGTGAAGTCAATGCAAACTAAAATTTCATACAGACAATGACTTGTTTATACTGCTTTATATACTATACACTGAAATGTAAGCACGATATTTATATTCCAATCAATTTATTTTATAATTATACGGTAAAAACGAGAAAGTTAGAAATTTCTCAGTAATAGTGTGCTGTGACACTTTTGTAGTTTTATGTCTGATTTTATAAGCAACTCTTTTTTAAGTGAGGCGAAACTTGGGGGTAAACAAGACAAATCATATGCTTGAAAGAGGTACAGTAGTCTGAAGAGGTTAAGAGCCATTGGTGTAGAGTAGGAAAAAAGAGTTTAGCTTTAGATTACCTGGCTAAGCCTGATCTAAACTCTACCACTTCTCTTAATGTAAGTGTCCAGGGCTTTCAGAATTCAAGCTCTATTTTAGCAGGTTATGTTATAACCTAGACAGGTGCCTAGCCTAGGCTAAAAGAGCTGATAGTGTTTTATCTTCATAATTTCCTACCTTTGAGGGCTTTACTTTGCAGTTTTATCGTTATTTAACTGTAGGGTTTTTGTTTTTTTTAATGAATTAGTAGTTAGATGAACCAGAAGCAAGTATATTTAGTCTTGTAATTAGCACTTTATGCAGTTTTTGGCAAGGCATGTCTACACTACAAAATTAAGTTGACTTAAGTTATGTCACTGTACAGTCACCGGAGTAATCAAATTGGTTTTGTATGTCCATGCTAGCTCCTGTCAGCCATGCACCTCCTCAACAGGGGCACTTGCATCAGCTGTCAATGTTTGGGCATTGAGGGCCACTTACAGCTGGAGGCCTGGGGCCTATCAGCCACCCTGTGTGGTGGGGCTCTGGCTGTCAGTCGACTAGGGTGGTTGGACTCTGGCTGTCAGCTGGAACAGTCAACATGGTGTTTACACTAACACCTGTGTCAACCTAACTACACTGACCTAAGCAGTACACCTCTTTTGAGGGGTAGTTATTAAGTTGGTGTAGTGGGAGACTTAAATTGGTGGGAGCAACATTGTAGTGTAGATGCTTACAGAGTTAAGTCAATCTAAGCTGCCTTATGTCAACCAAACTCTGTAGTGTAGACCAGGACACAGAGCTGAGCAGCTGAGGTCTTGATCCTGCAAGGCCACCCATAAAGGTGGAACCTTGTGCCCAAATGGGCTCTGTTGAAATCAGCGGGCACCATGTGGGAACAGTTCTGCTTCTGCAGGAGCCAGCTTTCAGGATTGGGTCTAAGTTTCCCAAACCCCAAAGAATCAAATGCTTATACACCAAAGGGAGGTGAAAATTGTTGGGTGGGGAGCTGATGCTGGTGTCAGGAAAAATAGTTTAAATGTGCTACTTAGTGCTGGTATAGATCACTTCATTCCAGATCATCTACATTGCATTTCAGAAATGCAGCGGCTTTTGAAAAATGTTAAAGTGTCGACCAAAGGGGCAGTCAGAATGCTCATTCCGTCAGCTTTTTGTGAATGTTGCCTCATTTAATACCTGTCATTTCAAGTTGCGTGGACTGGTTTCAGTCTAATGCACTCTGTAAGCTAGGGACTATTTCTGCTGGATGTATAGCAGTGCTGGGAAAGAGCTGCAGTTCCTTAGGAGCTTCCTCTTGTTTTGTTTAGCAAGCTAAAGCTAGGCACTGCACTCCTTACCCACATCCACTGAAGACTCATGTGAGTAGGAGATGCAGGATTTTTTTCTGAAATATCAGGGATATTTAACACGCTGCAATAACTGCAACATGAGCTTCCTGTTCAGTACATAGTCAATATCTTTGACTGTAGTTTTGTGTGTGCGATTGTACTTGGCAGGGAATTTCTTGAATAGTTTATGCGTGGAACATCTCTGGATGAAGCTATTGCCTGTTCAGGGATTGGCGAGATTTCTTCTGTGACTGTAAATGAAAAGAGTTATATTACAAAAAGGATGAAAACCAGACCCCAGTCATTGAAACGAGACTCTTGCCATTACCTTTAGTGAGTACAATACAAAGAAAACTTCTAGCCAGAGTGACAGAGTCCTGTGGCACCTTAAAGACTAACAAACGTATTGGAGCATAAGCTTTCATGGGCTACTACCCACTTCGTTGGATCCCAGTTTGTTGGATCCCACTTTGTTGGATGCATGTCAACATACTGTGAGTCAATGCCTTGTAGGATGAGGTCATTAGTGTGTGCAGGTGTCTAGATTTGCCACAGAAGGAACTGGACACCTGAGTCATTATCAAAAAGCATGTAAATCTGCCTGTGACATACAGCACAAATTGTTCAGCAACTACCCAAAATACAGTCTGTCTTCTGAAGAAAAAAATGAAAGAAAACATCCATTCTGGTTGGGGATGGGTACTGGACTGGAACCTGCAATTATTAAATCAGAATTCAGAAGGTTATATAAGTGAGTCAAGAATACGTCTAGGCAGCTCTATTGGCAAAATGTCTACTGGATTGTCTGTAGGTGTTAAAGGAGAACCTGTATTAGGCACAGAGGTTGGAATAGACAAAAGAACTGGAAATATTGGACTTAATTCTGCTGTCACTTTTTCCCCCAATTTTATATTGTCGTAATGCTGGGTTACCTCTGGGGTTATCTCTGGATTTAAATGAGTGTAAGTGAGAATTAAGGCCATTTGCTTCTAACGTGTAAAATATTGTTTGCTCTGGTCTGTACAAGTGAAAATAAAATATAGCACAGTAACTCTTTTGCCCAATAGATTAACCTGTCTTATTCTCAACACGTGGAATTGGCCTTGTAAATTTCTTGGCCAGCAGTTTCTTGCAGCACAATGCTTGCTTACTATGCTATGCCATTGCTATCCGACTGCCAGCTGTTGATGTTCATTTTTTTTCTGTTCAGTGCTGTATATGATGGAGTGAAAAGAGACATGGGATAAGGAGGACAAATTTTATCCACACTGTAAATTTGGTAATGCTAAGCCTAGAAATTTACACTCTAGAAGCTACTTAACACTGAGTGTATGAACTGATCTCTGTAAGGAGAGCAGTGCTGTTTACTCCTATTTGTGCTGTAGTTAACAATGAATTCTCCAACTACCAGACTGTAGTTTTGGCTCTGATGCTGTCTGTAATATAGTGCACATCCCGCACTTTAACATTAATGGGAGCTCTGCAATTAAATTCTAAAAAGCAACACAGCACTGGACTTACTCCTATATATTCTGTGAATAGCTTAACCTGAGTATATTTTTTGATTTCTCTGGTACCTATCCTGAGCTTCAGGCATCTCCCAAAAGTGAAAGGCACAATTAGAAAATCTAAAACATGTTCAGTACAATGCTTTGAGTTATAAATATTTTAGCCACATTTTTTCCCAGTCAACAGGCTCTCTCACTAAAATTTAAAATGCTCTGCCCAAACCATATCATGGTATAACATGAGACTTCATCCAAATCATCCTGCCGTCCCTCCACCTATTAATCTCCAGCCTCCCTATAGGAGTGTGAGAAGATTGGGTTGGCAGCATCCCTGGAAAACTAACAAACTCGGCTCCAGAGGATCACAAAGGGAAATGTCTTCTAGAATAGAAGACCTATCATGGACAGTGCCCTGACATCAGTTTCTTTGCCCACTTGATAGTGTTTGTGCCTCCATCAGACCTGCAGAAATCCCTTTGGAGTTAGATGGAGCTTTGAGAGAGAACTACACAGCTTCCACTTCCCCAGTCAGGGCCAGGCATTCTACCCTGCTCCAATCCACCACCTTATTTGGAGCTGGAGTGACAGAGGGTTGGCTAAGCAGGTTTTCTGCTTAGCACCCTGTCACTGTCTTGCAATTAGTTACTTTGTTTCTATTGACCCTCAACAGCTCTAGCCTTGAGGTGGAAGATTTCCAGGACATGCTGCATCTCATCTATGATATTTACCTTGTGGCAGGGCTAGGGTAAAAACCCCATGATTGCCCTGCCCCCGCAGGCTAAATCCTGCTTTCGGGCTGAAGGGCCAGGGGCAGAGGCTGGGACTGAGCAGCAGGCAGCCCAGCTGCGGGCCCTAACGAGGGCTAGCGTGCAGCACTAGGCTGGGGCTGGGAGCTGAGAGGGCTAGAAAAGCTCTAAGCCCTACTTAGTTGGCAGGCAAGCCAGGAGGAGGAGTGTGGTGTGGTGCGGTGCGGTGCAGTGCAGTGCAGTGCATCGCATCTCCTTGCTGAGGGCAAACTGCCTCAGGACTCTGGAGATGGTAGATCCAGGGCAGAGAAGGTATCTGTTGGGGGGCAAGGGGAACACTTTGTTGACACAGTAACCAAGGAACTGCACTGTAAATAAAGAGCATGTGGAAAGCACCAAAAGAAGGAGTGGAAATCTTTATTAATTTTGAGAAACCAGGACACAGGGGATGCTAGAGGACCCTGTGACAACCTTATTACATGAGGAACTTAAAACTAAATAATTTAAATAGCATGTATAGAAATATGAAATTCCCTTTAAAGGGACTTAGGTAAGCAGCTCCTTTGTGGCTTTGAATAGCTCTTAAAACTGAAAAAAAAAAAAAAAAGCTTGCCTAATTGGTAATATTACTTCAAATTAATATCTGAAGGGTTCACTTTTCCAGACAGTGACAAAGAACATATAGGGCAAACAATTCAAAGTGCCTCCAACCCATTTAAGTTCATAAGACCCATTTTCAAAAGTAATTTAGGTGTTGAAGCCCCTAAATCCCATAAACTCCCAATGAGACTTAGGGACCTAAGTCATTTAGGTGCTATTGAAAATGTTATCTGGAGTTCTGAAGTGATTACATTGTGTCTAGAATGTTAACCTGCATGTTTTGTTTAATAGCTGTTAAGGCCAAATGGGACCATTATGATTATCCAGACTGATTTGCATAACTTAGGTCATACAATTTCTTCCAATGGCTCATGCATCTGGCCAGCAACTTGTAGCTGAACTGGAGCCTGTCTTTAAGAAAGACATTTAGTCTTGATTTAAAGACTCCTAGTAATTTTACTGCATCTCTTGGTAATCTATTTCATTGGTTAATTACCTTCACTTATCTTACAGGATGAGATACATTTGTGTATATTTTACTATATTTATCTCAGGAATTCACTTCTACATGTAAACAATCATTGGAAGTTGTCTGCAGAGCTCCTGTTAATTCCTGCTACCCTGGCACACATTCTTCACAATCCCTTCTTAAAACACAGTTCTTTTGGGAATCCATTTCCGCTTTGAGGAGGTCAGTTTTCTGGAACCTAAAGTCCTTAAACAGAAATGGTCTTTAAATTAGAGAACTTGGATATAAGAGCTTGAATTTGGAGATAAGAACCTTTTATCTCTAAAGGGATGCTGTCAATTCAGTGCATAGTGACAGGTATTTTCCACTCCATGCATCTGACAAAGTGGGTTGTATCTCATGAAAGTTTATGCCCAAATAAATTTGAGTCTCTAAGGTGCCACAAGGACTCCTCATTGTTTTGTCAATTCAAGTTGAGCCCAAAATACAGATATTTTTAAATAAAGCCTTTCAAATGGAACTTAAAATTCTGATGGAAATAGATCTTCTTAAGCTAATAAACATCCTTTTCAGTATTTAGAACCCAAATATGTTGTCAACAAAAACCTCAAGGCAAAGTTTAATAAACAGAAGGTTTCTGTTCACCCTCTTCAAACCCTCCTGTGATCTGAGATGCCAACCAGTGGCTGTACTAAAACACAGATTTCCTTTTTAAATTAACTTTTTTCTTCATTTTTAATTTTTTAGTCCAAAAACTAAATGAACCATTAAAGGAAACCACACTAATGAGATGAGCTACAAAGCAAAGCTTGCCTAGGGCAACAAACAGCCTTTTTAATTTGTTAAACTTTCATCTCTATAACAATCTGGCTGTGATGGATGATGTGACTAAATAAATAAATTAGGACTATCAAATGTTTTTCTGCAAGTATTGCCTCTATTTGCCTTTGCCCATTTGCTTGCATTTTTTTGGCACAGCGAAGCACTAGAATGGACTTTAAAGAGGTGTGAAAGGAGAGAGAGTCCATGGCGTGGAATAAACACTGATTTGGGCTATGAAGTCAATGGTCTTGATCCTTAACTCTTATAATACTAGTTTGTATGAATAGTGGCACAGAGTGACCTTAAATCTGCCCAAAAGGCAATGTTGTGGGCTTTGTTACCTGCTTCCACTTTCCCTTGTGAACAGGAGTCACTTCAGGGTCACCAGAAAGAGAAAGGAGGAGGGATGGAGCAGGAATACAATGTGCTTTGCTGATTTGTGGGCAATAGTATTTACTGGTCGGTTCTAGCTGATGTAAGCTAGAGCATCCCTGAGTCTACTCTAAATGGCTCAAGGGGCTGCTTTGGTCACTGGCCTGGGATTGAGAGAAATGAAGTGTTTTACAGTAACCTATGCCTTTCTCTGTGCCAAGTGTTTTCTTGGTATACTTGGGAACTGAGCCATATAAATGTAAAGTGGGAGGAACCCTTGAAGCCCACCTCATCTGCAGTGTCGATGGGTAAACTAGTTCAATGAATATAGGAACTAGCCCAAACCGATGTCCTAAAACTAGACACAAAGTTTTTAAGTTAGGAAGTGTAACATCTTTCACTGATGTGTTCCTCTGCACTGTCTGCTGCCAGCTGAAAGCAGAAGCATCAAAATGTAGCAAAAATGCTGTTCTCATTGCACGATCAGCTTGGAAAGAAGCAAGAAATATCCCACAGGGAATTCTCAGGAGATTTGCAGACCCATTTCCAATACGTAGGCTGGATGGTTGGATGAGCATTAACTTTTGGGGTACTTATCTGAACCAGATCTTGAGGTTTGCCCTTCACTAACGACGTATTTGGGGCATTCCCAGTATTCACACATACAGTACTTGAAGATGCTGCTTTCTATTTAACCCAGGGGGAAAGATCTGGGAAGTGTGACCCTGCATGAGGTAAATGGTGTGCTCTAAGCTACTTTATGAAGCTCCTACTTTATGAAGGTGTAATTGAACATGGCAGTGAGTGAGCAGCTGGACTGCCTGTGAGTGGATGAGCTGTGTGCGAGAGAGAGTGCTTGGAATGTTTTGAGACTAGTGCCTGCACATGGGTGGAGTTCCTGGAAAGGAGTGAGGGGAGAATACTGGTTTACCTACCCTCTAACCCATGTGTAGAGTTAGCCTCATTTGAACAGGAGCCGTATGCTGCATCCTTATAATAGGGATAACCGCAGCTGAACTCAAGCTCTGAGGCATAACGCCTGCCATTTAGGGTTTTATGGGCCTGAGCCGAGGCCCACTGAAATTAATGGAAAGTCTGCCATTGACTTAAAAGGGCATTGTCCCTCTCTCTCTAGAGCCAGTCGCTAATGGGAGAAAGTGATAGACTGATAGCCACCTGGTATAGATAGGCATAGGTTCACTGACTTCGGTTTCCAGGTTATCTTGAAAAGGGGTAGTAAACCTAACTATAAAAGGATAATTGTTCTCTATGAGCAAAAATGTGTATTGCTCTTTCTCTTTCTTTTGTTGAGCCTGGGATTTTTAAAAGGAACCTAAAGGATTTAGTTGCCTACCTGGATTTCAGTGGGATTTAGGTGTTTGTCCTGTTGAAGATCCCAGTCTTAATTTTCCTGTCCCGTGGCATCATTTATGTAAGCTGTAAAGGACAGTGGAACAAACATCCAGTTTAAGCAAAGCCAAACTTGGTATGTCATATGCAACTTTATATGGAACTGCAAGGTAGTATTGACACTACCTATTGACACTATTGAAGTTGTGTAGGAGAAGAAAATAATCCAGCAAATCTCTCTGTGGGACAAGGAAAACGCTATCTGCTGTCAGGGCTCCAGAGGGCCCATTCCTCCTTTATATACTCTGGCATCCTGTATGGGGACTGAAAGTAGAGCGCATGCTCTGTTCATTGAACTCCACTGAAAAGCAGTGACAACTTCTGCCTCTATTATAGTACTCAGCTTTGAGACTTACCAAATAAACAGCTGTTTTAACTTCTGTTTTGCAAGTTTTTCAATATTATTCCATTGTGCTTTGAAGTCTTTCTGTGCACGTGATCTACCTGGCCATGCCCATGGGTGCTCTGAATGTCCTTCAGATGGCATCCAGAGGGCCCCAGCATTTTTTCTGTTTTGCCAGCTTTAGCCAATAAACATCATTCCTGTTTGATAATGGATTATTACACTTTTAATCAATAGAGATGCTTATAGAAAACTGCCGCGTTCATCTGTAGAACAAACTTTTACCAGGCTGAAACCAAAGGACCACTATTGTTATGCAAGTGGTAAAATATATCCACCCATTAACCAGCTGGATTCAAGACGCCGGACCTGTTCATGGTGACTGACTGGGTGAGCTGCTGTGTCCACTGACTTCAAGGAATGCTGCCTACGTGTAGCCTTCCACCTGCATGCGTCACTGTGCAAGGTCAGGGGCAGAGCCATACTTGACCCTTCTCTTTTGTGCCTATCCCCTGCCTTGCCTTAATTCAGTCTTAGTCTTAGGCCCAGATCATCAAAGATACTTCAGTATCTAACTCCCACTGAAATCAATTGGAGTTAGGTACCTAAAGACCTAGAGGATCTGGATCTTTGTGCCTAATCCTCTGTGTTAAATACTCGGTTTTTCACCTGTTCTCATTACAAGTGACAGGCTGCCCTCTCTGAAGAAGTTGTGAGTTGTAAAATGTTGAAAAAGACCATTGGAAAAAGAAAAGAAAATTGAAGTGGGGGGAAAAAAGCCAAATAATTCCCCTGTCACAGCCAAGTACACGTCCTCTTCCCATAGAAAAGGGTACGGAAAATGTTCATCTATGGCAAGCAGAAACACAGGCAGCAAATAGCATATACATCTGGCGAGGTGGGTGGGAATGCAAGTTAACACCTCAAGGGGGGAATTAATCTGAAACATTCGTTCAACGGCAAGGGGAAAGGATGCTTGGAAAGCAGTTATGTTAAGAGAGTTAGAGAGAATAGTGGATAGAAAATTAGACACGAGTTTGCCAGGCAATTAAGCAGCCTAATGCACTTTTGATTTGCATATAGAGAGGCATTGTGTCATAGAACAGGGAGGCAGTAGTCCTTTCTACAGTTCTGGTGTAACATTCAGAAAAGCAACCAGTCTTACTAGGAAGCTGAAGGAATTGTGTTCTTTTGAGGAAAGATTTAAGACTGTGCAAAGATGCATATCTTGTCTAGGTGATGAGTAATGGGGATATGGTAACAGGCTACAAATACTTCAAACCCAGAAACTTGTTGAGCTGACATATGGTAAGTGCAGGCGATGAAAACTGTATTCTAAGACCCCAGAAATGAATATCCTAATCTGAAAACCTGATATGCCTTTATATATCTAAGACTGCTGGGTCAGGATTTGTTTGCTGGCCCCCAGGGACTGCTGCAAAAGTTTTACAACCTGGTTATAAGCAAAAGTATCTTTTTTCATTAGTTTATTGCCAAAGGGAAGAAAAAGCTCGATCCTGTCAACATGTGAAGTGCTGAATCCACAAGCCATGTACATTGAGTGCCCAAGTCACTTTTTTCCATAGATCTAATCATAAAGAAAAGCCATCAGAGGCCCACGTACTGCAAATCTCACATTCCGATGTTCCCCAGGCTTCTCTGGGGTTGCTCCACAACAACATAATAGAAAACAAATTTGTCCTCATGTAGAAATCCCAAAAATAGAAAATCCCCACTACAGCCACACACCCAAGCTCAGTAAGGAGATGGCCAAACCCCATATACATATAACAGAAATCGATCCAGAGCCCCATCATTTCAAGCCTTTGGTTTGTGTGATACCAAAGAGAGAGCTTAGGAAGAAGGTATTTGTAAAGAACTTCTTACAATAGCCAGAAGGTCAAGAACGTTAGCTTTCCAAATTTGTCTCTTCTGGCAATCATATGCTTTGAGCCTCCATACAGATGTTTTCAGAGCCATCCAGATTTCTCCAGCCTCGTTACTGAGTCATCAGGCAGCACTAGATTTTAAGGAAACCTGCTAACAAGCCTGTTTTAGATAACTTTGCTTTGTTGAGAACGTGACAAAAGAACGTGATAGACAAGCTTAGCTTCAGGATCATACGGTTTAATCTAATGCTCCGTGAAGTCAGTGGGTCTTGCTGTTGACTTCAGTGGGCTTTGGCCCATTGTTATGAGAAAGAAACTCGATGTTTGAACGATCAAGTGGCATTTTGCAGAGGAAGCTGAGATGAGGAAGGGCTCTGCTGACAGATTATGAAAAATATGAAACTGAAGTTCCTTTAAGTGACCATCTTCAAGGGAATGTAGCAATGTTGTTAAAACATTGGCAAAGCACAACTGACTTCCCCCCCGCATCCTCCTTTGCATGGACAGTGCAATGCAAGACCAGTCTCTTACTGAAAGTAAGACCCCAAAGAAACGTATCCAAGCTTCTTATGTTGTTTTTGTATATTGTGTATCCAACTGTCAGTTCAACTGTTTACTGAACCCCATGAGATTGATGCTTCCTAGCTGCTCTGGGTAAAGGGTCCCAACTTACCCTCTTCGCCTAGTGTAGAAATGAACGAGGGTCACAGAGACCTTTGGATGATGCAGCAACAGAAACAAACTGAATGGTAAAGGTTTCTTCCAAGAAAATCAGAGACAGTCTGGATGTGTGCCCTCTTGAGTATATGTTAATTTTCTTTGGTCTGTCTTTCTGTCAGAACAAACAAAATGAAGTGTAATTAGTGATGTTATGCAAGCCTATGTTAGCTAACGTTTATGTATAATTAATGATGGAATGGAATAAGAAATGCCCCAGATATATGGGAAACAACTTTCCAGGTTGCGCCCTTCCCCGTTCCCCACCCGTCCCCTCACAAAAAAGACCTTGAAGTGTATAGGCCACTCATTTAGTATTTATTTAGAATTTTATAGTGCACACTCTTCTGTCCGTGGTGGTTTACAGTTTTTTAAATAGTATTAAATCTAGATCTAGAGATATCCACAGTGGTGAACCTGGTAATGCTATTTTAAGAAAATTAGCTCTCTGGTTAAGCAAAGCCAAACTGGGATATCATGGGCAATTTTGTTCAGAACTGCAGGGTAGTATTGACACTGTGAGGTTGAGTGGGAAAAGAAAGTGATCCAACATATCTCTATGGAATTAGAAGGATGAGGCTATCCACTGTGATTGATACACGTTTAATCACGTATTTTGACACCTTAGTTTTGCAAAAACAAACTACACTGCAAAATGCTGGAGGGTACACCAGGATATAGGGAATCATTTCTCCATCTCATGGACTGAACGGTTTCTGGTATGATGCTAGAAAATAAATGCAACAGTTGTTTCAAGGATAGCTACCCAAATCCCACTAGTTGGGTGGTGGGGAAGTATCCCAACTGAGAGATGCCAAGTTAGAATTTTTGTGGCTGCAGCCAATATTTCATCACTTTGGTTTGTAAAAAACAAGTATAATATGGAAGTGAGGCTGACCAACATACAAGAATTGAAATGGGAAATAATTTTTTCCTGTATTAAATTACTTGCCAAATTGTAAAAAATTGGATAAATGGGAGGAAGTGATTAAAAGTCAATAAAACAAAGGCATTGTCAGAGGGCATGCCTGCCTGGAGCACCTGTTGCTGGCCAAACAGGACACTGCTGACACACTCTGCCTCAGTTTTTCCCTTCCTGAGGTGGGTCTCCTCAGCTCTCCATACACAAGTCAGTGCTAGAGATGTGGCTTAGCCCTCCAGGCAAGTCAGAAACAAACCTAACCCTTTCTGCGAAAGCAAGAGTCCAACTAAATGCCCCAACAAACAAAAAGGTTCTTCCACCTTTTGTGGACTTCTCTTCATCCCACCTCTGGTCCTTCTTCTCAGCCCCATTCTGGGCTATCTTTGAGTCTTTCTCCTGCTCCAGTGGAGAGCATTTGCCTCCCCACGCTGATTCCCCTGGATTACTTACTAGTCTCAACCCCTGCTTGTCTCTGCCCCTTGTGTCCTTCTCTGCTCTGCCATACAGCCCTCGCCCCTTTTAGGCCCCCTCTGTTTACCCTCTAGGCCTCAGCCTCCTACAGAGACTGGCTCAGGGCTTTCCACAGGAATCTGCCCTGCTCCCTCTGGTTTCACGCTCTAGACTGATCTTTCTGCCCTTTTATGAGGCCCAGGTGGCCATTGAACTATTACTTGACACCCGTTAGTCCCACCACCCTCAGCCTGGGAAGCAGCTATTACTCATGCCACAAGTGGGTCAGGCCCCATTTCCCCTTAAAGGAGCCAGAGACCATATAACATGTATAGTGTTTGCTTCTATATGTTGTTAGGCTTAGCAAAATTTGATATTTATTTTTATAACTTCAATGAATACTATCAGCATTTATTTTAAAGATTTTTTCAATTTTTATTCATTTAAATGTTCACAGTTGAGCAAAATTATGGGTTTTAAGCATTTTAAAAATTTTGTATTGATTTAAGTTTTCACGTTGTGGGAAATTATGGTGGAGGTCTCAGACAATTATTTAATGATAGAAGATGTTGAGATTCAAAAAATTATAGCTTTATAACTATTAATATACAAATTCTCAACATCAGTGTCAAAATATACAAAGTAACTATCCTTAAATCAAACTCTAAATTCTTAGTCAAAGCAAAACGAATGTTGCTTATCTGTAAATTTTGATTAGCATCAATAGGAAATATTTTTTACTCAATTTGTGTGTGTACAGTGACATTGATGGTAACTGACATTTGCCAATAAAAATCGAATCCTTCCAAACCTAATTATTTCTTATTTGGATTATGGTAATCCCTAGAGGCTTAAGGGCTCCATTATGCTATACATTCTGCAAACACAGTGAAGAATAACAGTCAGTCTCTAACCTAAACAGTTTATAAATTAAATGGACAGGACAAAGGAAATTCATTCTGCCGATGGGTAATGGAATCACACAGGAAGAAAAATCTGTAATAAAGCCTAGACTTGAACCCAGGTTTTCTAAATCCTAGCCCAGTGTTCTAACTACCATACCATGCTTCCTACCAATAAACCTAATGTTTCTTGCTCACATGACAGACAGGGATACTCACTATTATCCTACAAACTAACTTACTACTTCTGAAAGACACAAATAGCTATAACATAGGCATAACACAAAATACCCAAAGCCCCTCTTCTCCTCGAATTCTTTGCTCTGTGTAGCTATTCTGCCTCTACTAACTCACCATTGGGCAAGCCATGACAGCTACAGAAGCAGCAGTGGTAGGGACCCAAAGAATGGAAGAGACAATGAAGATGATTAGCTGCAGTTGTATTATTCTGGAGAGGGTACCTGAAAGATGCTTCATTTGTATGAAGTGCTGCCTGATGGATCTGATAGAAGAGAAGAGCTAAGGTTTGGAGATGCAGATGAGTTTCCAAGGGGATTTGAACAGATGATGGAGGGACGAGAGAGGAGGTTGAAGAGAAAACTCAAGACATGCGGGTGCAAGCTAGATCAGAGAACTGTGAAGGTAGACTGATGGGTGAAGAAAGATGCCAGTGGAAGCCTGAGACTATGAGAACCAGGCAGAGGAAAAGACTGGCTAGCAAATAAAAAATAGAGCTGAGGAACAGATTTGCTGAGTTGGAAAATGAAGGGGCATGGCAGACAGTAACAGAAGATGGCAAGGCAAGGAAAAAGAGAAGAGGAAGAGTCAATGGAGATAGCCAGAGTTTGGCGTCCCAGGAGAAGAGAAGATGACTTGCAGAAGATGCAAGTGAGACCAATCTTATTTAACATTTTCATTAATGTCCTTGGCTCAAAATTTGGGAATGTGCTAATAAAATTTGCAGATGACACAAAGTTGGGAGGTATTGCAACTACAGAGGAGACCAAAATATGATACAAGAAGATATGGATGGCCTTGAAAATTGGGGTAATAGGGGATTAATTGTGGAAAATGTAAGCTCATGCACTTAGGGACTGATACATTACCAGTTTCACTGTAAACTGGTAATGTATAAGTTGGAAGCAACATAGGAGAAAGAGCTGGGTGTATTGGCTGATTACAAGATGACTCTGAACTTTCAGTGTGATGCAACCTGGAAAAGGCTAATGCAATCCTAGGATGCATCAGGCAAGGTATTTCCAGTAGAGACAGATAAGTGTTAGTACCATTATAAAAGGCACTGGTGAGATTTCATCTGGAATACTGTGTGCAACTCTGGTCTTCTATATTTAAGAAAGATGAATTCAAACTGGGACAGGTGTAGAGAAGAGCTGCTAAAATGATCAGAGGGATGGAGATCCTACCTTAGTACAAGAGACGTAAGGAGCTTGGCTTGTTTAGTCTAATAAAATGAAGGCTGAGGGGAGATATGATTAAGAACATAATATAAGAACACAAAAATGGCCATACTGGGTCAGACTAAAGGTCTATCCAACCCAGTATCCTGTCTACTGACAGTAGCCAATGTCAGGTGCCCCTAACAGGTAATGTGAACCTAACAGGTAATGATCATGTGATCTCTCTCCCGCCATCTATCACCCCGCTCTGACAAAAAGAGGCTAGGGACACCATTCCTCATCAATCCTGGCTAATAGCCATTAATGGACTTAACCTCCATGATTGCTCTTTATTCCTCTGATATTTTTAGAAATACCCTGGAAGGAGAAGAATTATTTACGTTGACTGCCAGTGGTGGCACAAGAACAAATGGATATGAACTGACCATCAATAAGTTAGGCTTCAAATTAAACAAAGGTTTCTATCCATCAGAGGAGTGAAATTCTTGAACAGGCTTCCATGGGGAGCAGTGGGGGTAAAAAAATCCTAACTTGTTTCAAGACTGAGCTTGATAAGATTATAGTGGGGATGGTAGGATGAGACTGCATATGGTTCATCTGTGAATGCTAGCAGCAAAGATCTCCAAAATATATCCAGATATAGGAGACTACATGGGGAGGGCTTTGAGTTACTACAGACAATTCTTCACCAGGTATCTGGTTGGTGAGTCTTGCCTACATGATCAGGGTCTTACTGATCACCATATTTAGGGCTGGGAAAGAATTTTCTCTGAAATCACATCACCTTTCTCTGGAGCATGGGGACTGGGTCATTTGCTGGTTTGAACTAGAATAAATGGTGGATTCTCTGTAACCTGAAGTCTTTAAATTATGATTTTTGGACCTCAGTAACTCAGCCAATGGTTAGGGGTCTGTTACAGGGGTGGGTGGGTGAAATTCTGTGGCCTGTTATGAGCAGGAGGTCAGACTAGATGACCATGATGATCCCTTCTCGGATCTGCAAGTTTCCTCTTTTATAGACACTTTTTTCCTGATGTGCCTTTTGGGTGTCTGGTTCTTTCCATTTGGCAGAGGCTAACAGCTGAAATTTTAAAGTGGGTATTTTAGAGATGACAATAGCTCCGTTTGCCTGTTTACTAGCTGTGGTGAGGGCTCTTGAGCCTTGGTTTTTGTTGTTTTTTTTATTTTATACCTGAACCCATAGCATATTCTCTTAATTTTTATGCTAAGTTTTATCTTCATATCACCACACAACATTGTTTCATTGACAAGCTTGTTAAATCAAATAATATTTTTGTTTATTGTACTTTTCATATGAATTCAGTGCTTGTGAGAGGGCATCTGACAGGCCGTGACAAAAATGTTCCATGTTTATCTACAGAATAGGTGCAAATTTCCTTATGCTGCTATGTTCCCTTTTCCCTCTCGCCTCACCCCCCATGCCATTAATCTGGAGTTACTCGGTTAGTTCACTGAACCCGTGTTATGTCTGCTGAGATGTAACAAAAAAAGGAGTATTTTATGCTGTGGATACTTGCTCACTGGAAATTGGTTGGAAAGCTGCTGTTTTACCTTACACAAATAGCATAAATGTACTTGTCGCACTGGCTAATTTTGATTTACAATCTAATAAACACGTGACAGGGTGCTGTCAGCAGCACCCTGATCACTAACATTGCTGCAGCCTGGAGAAGGCTGTGAGCCCAGCTGAGGGCAATTATACTCTTTCTGCAGAGGAGGAGGGGTTGTGAGCACCGGTTAACAAGGTCATTGAAGAGAATATCAGGAGGAAAGAGGAAGTAAGAAGTTGTTCAGGAGAGCAAGCCTGGGCTGGGGAGTGAGGGCTGCAGGAAAGCCTGTCCTTGCTATAAGCCTGTGCTGTGTGCAATTGTGATGTTAGAGAGAAATAAATGCACACCTCGGTGATGGATAAACATCCTGATGTGTGTTTATGATTATGGAACCATCTGCACTGGCTAGGCAGTGAGGTTCACTGGGTAGCAACAGAGGCACTCTATAACAGCACTCTAACAACACTCTAAACAGTTAGTTTAGTTTGATTCCTTGTTTTAAAATTTGCTTCCCTTGCTCCTCAGAATGTACTACGTGCTATCATAGCACATACTCAGAGCTTGCATGCATGTTTCTAGAATACAGATGTGCTCAATGCATATTACAATCTACACACGTAAAGTCTGTAGCTATTTAATTGTACACATTTAGAAAGATATTTTAATCTATTAAATATCTTTGAAATGTAATAGAAATGATAACTTGATCTGAAATGAGCCAATTGTTTGCACTCCAAGCTACTCTCAATCAAATATTAGTTGAATGTTGGTTCTGATACACACCACTCGATGTAACACTCAATATGTGGAAGTGGACTTTCATTAGTTTATCCAAACATCATGATGTTTGTGTATCAAATGATCAGATCGTGACTTACAGTTGTTCATAAACCGGCCACTAGAGCACACACTATTCTCTACAAAAATGCAATTTCCACCACTTTTCCTTTGTTATCAGGGGGTAGCTGTGTTAGTCTGTATTCACAAAAACAACAAGGAGTCTGGTGGCACCTTGAAGACTAACCGATTTATTTGGGCATAAGCTTTAGTGGTTAAAAACCCACTTCTTCAGATGCATGAAGAACTGGGGTTTTTACCCACAAAAGCTTATGCCTAAATAAATCGGTTAATCTTTAAGATGCCACCAGATTTGTTGTTACTTTTCCTCTAGGTAATAAATAACAAATGAGAGCTATGCATAAGCACTTAGTTTTCTGCTAGTTCCTGCAGTGCTTTTTGTATTATTTTCTGAACTAAACTCTTATTACAAAGACTGTAATGATGGAAAAAGCAGGTAAAAAATCAGCTGGTTTTCTGGAGGTTCTGTTTAGACTTGTGCTACAGAATATTTATCCCTCCAAGATTTTCGAAAAGGATCCAGTTCACTCTGTAAAGGACTAGTTACCTGATGTGCACTTCCTGAAGGCCTGGGCTACATTAGCAGGGGGTTCAAACTAAGGTATACAGCTTCAGCTATGACATTCGCGTAGCTGAAGTCGAAGTACATTAGTTTGACTTACCTGGCCATCCTCATGGCAGCAGGTTGATCGTGGCGGCTCCCCCGTTGACTCCGCTTACTCCTCTTAAATAAGAATTGTCATTTTTATTTAAATAAGATTTTTTGCTACTGGTTTATTTCAGAAAACTTTTGTGCTTCACGCAGCAACCTGACTCCTGACTCATCTGTTAAACTCAAGGACATTTAAATTAGAAAAGTAAATAAATATACAGCTTTATGGGCATCACATTTTAGATATTTGTGGGTGCTCTACTAGTGGTGTGATCGGCGTAGGAGATTTGGGCCAAATAGGGCAAAAATGCAGTCCCAGATTTGCCTGTGGCTACAGTCAGTGTTCATTATGAAAGTCATTCTGAATCTGTTCCAGAAAGGGAAAACACTCCCTTGGTCCCTTGTTCATTTGGACTCCGAATAAAAATATTTCACTTGTGAGTCCCAGGCTGCAACACTCAGATGTATCCCAGATTGGAGTTTCCTACCTATGCTAAATGGATTCTAATCATTAATCACATGGTAAGATTAAACTCACTTTCACCATATGCACTCTTGGTCCCTGTAGCTCTGCAGATGCTACATTAAGGTCTAGTAACTCTTCAATGCAAGGCTGTTTTCATTATTATCGTTTATTTGTACTGCACTGGATCAAGGCCCATTTGTGCTAAGCACTCTACAGAAGTACACTAAAAAGTAACTGCGCCAAAGAGTTTATAGTCTCCCATGGCCCAGCCTTGTGTTCTGTGATTGCAGATGAAATTGTATGTACCAGAGGTAAGAGAGAGCATTTGCGTGAGGTGTTTGTTTTTTTTTTTGTTAAAGTAAACCTATTTGGGGAAAAACTGCGGGGGGAGTATGGAGGAGAGAGACATAAATTCCATGAGAAATAATGGGTGATGCAGGTCTAAAATTCCTCACACTTTGCATTGAAAATGCATCACTAAAATTCTCTGCAGCCTTTCCCCATTTCTCCACTGTAGTGTTGAATATGCCCAAGGCTTACAAATGTATTCCTCTTTTTGTCTCCTTGTTTATGGTGTTCCATTTAAATATCTCATGGTCCAAAACAATCAGTTCACATTATCTTAACATGAAGAGACGGTACTAGTAGTAATATGAAAAAATGGAATTCAGTTGGGCAACCCCACTCCCACTCCAACCCTGGGGGTAACATAGGGGTCTGCTAGGATTGTGCTCACTGATGCTGTTGTGGATTCTGGAGAGGACCTTGCATAGAAATGTCTGAAGTTTCACCAGGAAAATGTCGAGTGTGGTGCTGGAGGAAACATGCTAAATAATAACTCAGGAGTGGGAGTTCCGGTACAGTCCGGGTGTGTTTGAATTTGGTGGTCAGGGTTAATCTCTGTTATAAGGTATTACAAATATTTCAGTAACATTTCAGATTAGTATTTGGCCAAATGCTAAAGTGCATCATGTGTTAATGGAAGGACAGAATGCAGCAGGAATTCTTTTCAGGGGTACTTCCCTACTTGTTAGCTCTGTGCAGGTGCAGGGATCTGCCTGCACGGAGGTTCTCTTGTTTTGTTTTACCCTCATTCTGCCATATATTTCATGTTATGGAGTCCCTGAAGATGACTTGACATATGTTGTTTTAACAACATTTTAACAGCAGATTTGACAAAACACAAAGAAGATAGCAATGTGAGATTTCTAAAAATAGCTACAGCGCTCGACCTAAGGTTTAAGAATCTGAAGTGCTCTCCAAAATCTGAGAAGGATGAGGTGTGTGGAGCATGCTTTCAGAAGTGCTAATGTGGAAACTACAGAACCTGAACCATCAAAAAACCTGTTCATTAACCTGTTCTAGGTGACTATGTAAAAGTGAAGGCAGAAAACGTATTCAAATGCAATCAGCGCTCCATTGTTAAACTGACCCTGTTTAATGTAGCCAAGCAAAGAGGAAAAACATAAAATGTTTAAAATGTATGGAGTTTACACAATAAGACACTGTCATTCATTTCTTTCTTCCTAGTGTACTCCTTGTTATGAGAGATTGGATCACCACCTAATTTACTCAGCTCTGATTTTTAAGTCTATAATTTTCCAAACCCACAACTAATGTTTTTATTCCATTAGATTATTGAGGGTAATCATTGATGACAGGTATAAAGCGCAATAGGATTACTGGATAATCACTAGGATTTAGTCTCTGCTTCTTTTGTTTTGGGCTTATGAAAGAGAATGTAATAAATTATTTCATGAGACAATGCATAGATGTAAATTTTGGAGATTAACATAGAGATGTACTGAACGACCTAAAACTATTACAATGGTTAAAAAACAGAGACATGTATCCTATGAGAAAAGACAGACAATCCTGATCTTGTTATAATACAATATAAATGTAAAGTATCAGGAGAACAGATTCCATCCCTGGAGAGGAAAAATGGGCTGTCCAGAAATTAAAGAATAGGATTGGGAGATGGCCAAGTGGTATCCATTTTAGAAATCTGACATAGATTTTCTATGGGATCACAACCAAATCACTTATAATCATGTTTTTAGACAGGGCCATTGATTTTGGGTCTCTTAGTCTTTTGAGATGGCCAACTTTCCAGATGCTTTGTGTCTGTTTTCCAGAGCATCTAAGTACTTACTTTTCCTTCCCATTTACTCCAGCTGGCATTGTGCACAGTCGACGGTTCTGAAAATCAAGCACGTGCTGTCTCAAAACGGACACACAAATTACGGCAAAAAAACTTCAGAAAAACTTGCTGAAATTTTCCGTGCCTCATCTTCACTCTCTGTAAGAGGAGTGTAAATTTAAATTTACAGGAATAGTGTAAGGCTTAATCTAATTAAGATCCTCAGCTGGAAGGTGCTGTAGAAGTACAGAATACAGAGTATTATTGGATGATAACTTGAGGTCGATTCTGCAATATTGCAGTCAGTGGCTAAGCTCCCATTGATTTTGATGGTGCAGGATCAAGCCTTTGAGGTATCTTTTGTGTATATTTTCAGAGTTCTGTTTGTGCAGGAAGAGCAAAATATCAGTCAAGAGCCATCTTGTGAGTCTGAGAATAGAATTTTCCATTGGACACAGTTGTAATAAAGTCGGCCACAAATCTACTGCCTTTTTGGCTGGTGATTAGAATGGAAGAGTGCATCAAAACACAGTTGCTTTAGCAGTAGCAGGGTATATTTTGATTTATACAGAAATAGCCTCAAGTCTGTATTTAAAAATAAGCAGGGTAATGTAGAGAGATTGATCCAATTTATTTCCTTTACAACAAAACACTGACATCTGATTAGACCAATTCTGATGATATGAGTTGGTAGTTGTATTTTATTGGGCACTGCTGCCGTCAGTTCTGCTAAGTAATATCAAATTTTAGTTTTGGGGTTTTTGTCTCTGTAATATCTTTTGGTGTCAAAAACTAAATTGAACTCAATTAGATGAGCAGGGCTGGTTGAGTACTTAAAATATATTTGTCAAGTGCATAAATATTACCATTATTCACTAAATTCATGATTTGGTGGATATTGGACCAGCCTCCAAGCTTACTGAATTATTTATCAATAAAAAACTACAAAATTCACTGAATAATTTTTCTGACTACTACAATTCAACATGCGATAATGATCTCAGTTTTTAAAGCAGAGTCCAAAATGTACTGTCAGTGGCTCCATGATATACAATGAATGGGTCAAATTCTTGCTATCTGTGCATATTCTTATAGCAACATCACCATGTGGTCTTGCTGCACATACCCTTGCTAGTCCTTTGTTGTATTGTTTGAGCACTGTGATTGCTATCTGTTGAGACAGAGTTGCTCTTGGGAGCTACACATTGGGGGTGTGGGCTGAGAGTTCTGAAATTGGATTGACTGCAGGGTATTTGTGGCCACCTTGTCTCTCTGGCTATATCTGGATTCCATGTCATGGATTTCTCCTCCAATAGGAAGGCAACCTACTAGGGGATGTCTGCACTGCAGCTGGGAGTGAGCCTCCTAGCCGGAGTAGACAAACTTGTGCTAGTGGGGCTCAAGCTAGTGCACTAAAAATAGCAGGGTGGGTGTGGTTGCTGGGGTGGTAGCTAGGGCCCGAAGCCAACCCCACCCCCTGAGTCCAAACTTGGGTGGTTAACCTGAGTCTCTGCCAGAGCCACAAGGTCACACTGCTATTGTTAGCATGCTAGCTCAAGCCCTGCTAGTATAAATCTGTTTATCTGGTCTGGGACACTGGCTCCCAGCTGCAGTGTACACATGCCACTAGAATCCAGGCTTCTGGTGGCAGAGGAGCAAGAATATGTAACCCATGCTAGGAGTTTCTGTCCCCCTCTGGTTGCTTGTCCACATAAAAAATTAATAGACCTATGTGAAGGGGAGTCCATTCCACATAAGGCAGGTCAGGTTGTTAGGATAATTAACCTGACAGGCTGCAGCTGGGGGAGAGCCAGGACCTGAAAAGCTAACTGATGATGAAGCCCAGCTGGGCAGGGGCAGGCTGAGCTTGTATAAGCTGAGTACAGAAAAGGGCTGCAAGCTCTGCAAATTGCATCTGGTACGAATATTATAACTCCATTGTGTGTGCTGCAGGTAGCAACTGGAGAAGTGCCTATAAATTGAAGGATGAAATTGTTGGATTTAACCTTCTGAGCTAAGGTTAATGGACATAGGGAAGATAAGAGTACCACGTGAATATACGAGGACTGCTGGGAATTTAGTAACAGGGTGCCACAAACTCCCAAATGCTCATAGGGGGGCAAAAAATTGGTAAAAGATGTGGGTGGAAAGAAGTTTTAGAAGAAATTAAAATATTTACTCATACGAAATCAAACTATAGCCTCCAGCTGTGGTTTTGGGATTATACAATAAATCAAAAGAAGAGCAGGAACATCATCAGTCATCGTGGATAGTTCTCTGAAAACATCCACTCCATGTGCAACGGCAGTCAAAAAAGCAAACAGAATATTGGGAATCATCAAGAAGGGGATAGCTAATAAGACAGAGAATATCATATTTCTCTATATAACTCCATGGAATACCCACATCTTGAATACTGCATGCAGATGTGGTCGCCTCATCTCAAAAAAGATAAATTGGAATTGGAAAAGGTTCAGGAAAGGGTAATAAAAGTGATTAGAAGTAAGGAACAACTTCTGTAGGAGGAGAGATTAATAAGACTAGAACTTTTCAGCTTGGAAAAGAGATGACTATGGGTATATGATAGAGATCTATAAAATCGTGACTGATGTGGAGAAAGTAAATAAGGAAGTATTGTTATTTAGTCCTTCTCAGATCTAGGGGTCACCGAATGAAATTAATAGGGAGCAAGTTTAAAACAAATAAAAGGGAGCATTTCTTCGCACAAAAAACAGTCAGCCTGTGGAACTCCATGCAAGAGAACATTGTGAACACCAAGATTATAACAGGGTTAAAAAAAGAACTAGATAAATTAATGGAGGATAAGTCCATCAATGGCTATTAGTCAGGATAGGCAGGGATGGTGTTCCCTAGCTTCGCCAGGTCTACATTACTGTAATAAATCGATCTAAGCTATGCTACTCCAGTTATGAGAATAATGTAACTGAAGTTGTTGTAGCTAAATCCACTTATTGCGCTGTCTATACCATGCTGTGTCGATTGAAGGCACTCTCCTGCCGACTTACCTTACACTTCATGGGGAGATGGAGTACAGAAATTGACAGGAGGGTGCTCTCCTATTGATTTAGCATGTCTTCACCAGACCCGTTAAATTGATGCCACTGCATTGATTGCAGCACTGCCGATTTAGCTCCGTAGTGAAAACATGTTTTGCCAGAAGCTGGGAATGGGCAACGAGATAGATCACATGATGATTACCTGTTCTGTTTGTTCCCTCTGGAGCACCTGCCATTGGCCACTGTTGGAAGACAGGATACTGGGTTACATGGACCTTTGGTCTGACCCAGAATGGTTGTTCTTATGTTAATCAAAGATGGCTAAGATTTATGAGTTCATAAGGGAAATGGGGTCAGCATTGTCAAATCTATTCTGATGGCTCAAGAGATGACAATTCAGGTGCAGTGGGAAGAGCCTTTTGTATCCCTGATACTGTCCAAATTTGTGGTCATTTTGATGGCCCAATTGATGGGCATACTTTTGGCCCTGACCTGGGTAAGGGATGTATGCCCATCTGTGACTACTATCCTATCTGACTCTGCATTGGGTATAATTGTGATTAGAAAGGGAGTTCCAGAAAGCAGGAATGACTTAACCAATAGAGTACTGTTCTTAATATAGTCTGAAAGGATGCATGAGAGTACCAGGAAATTGGAGTTGTATTAAAAAAACATTACTTTACTTTTTAAGAATAGAGGACTGGGTGAGAGGAGATAGATTGTCGCTTACGTGGAAGCTGTGGTACGTGGCGGTCACAGCCTCACATTCTGAAGCTGCTGCACCATTGAATGACAGAAAAAGAAAAAACAAAAAGGAAAGGGAAGTTATCTGCAGTCACTCCGGAAGAGAACAGAGGTGTGTTTGCTGCTGCAAGAAGCCAAATAAAGGAGTAGTATAGTCACTTTGTGGGAGCAGGGAGTTTGGTGTGTTAAACCCAGAGAAGGGAAGTAGGAAGGAGTCCAGGGAAATAGCAGCAGAGTCTGGGAACAAGAAGATTAGAGTTGATAGACATAAGATCCCTGGAATAGTGAGTGAGACCTGGGTTCCCCTACCAGCCACTAGGAAAGTGGCACAGAGCCTGGCCTTGGATCAGAAGATTGTCTGGAATGGGAGGTGGACTGAGGATCCAGTGGGACTTTGATATCTTGGAAGGAGAGGATTACATAATGACCTAGCGGAAGGGCTGAATCACAGAGAAGGAGCACCATGAGTTCCAGAGAGAGAGCCATGGTATGAGGAACGGGCCATCAGATTTGAGTGAAACTAATCCCCAGATGTGGCCTCAAGGGAGCAACCAAAGATGAGTGACCCCCGTGACCATCTCCTACTGCTGCCAGCTAGGAAACTAAGGGTACATCTATGCTACCTGCCCCTTTGGAAGGTAGTGTTTGATGTATTGGGGATCGATTTATTGCGTCTCACCTAGACACAATAAATCAATCCCCGAAAGCTCTCCCGTCAACTCCGGAACTCCAGCTCCTCAAGAGGAGTAAGTGGAGTCAATGGGGAAGCCTCCGTGGTCGACCTGCCGCCGTGGGGATGGCCAGGTAAGTAGAACTAAGGTACTTTGACTTCAGCTGCACGAATAGCGCAGCTGAAGTTACATACCTTAGTTCGAGCCCCCCCACCCCCCTCTAGTGTAGCCCAGGCCTTAGTTATTTAGCTCAAGCAGTAGATACTCATGGCCCAAGTGGGGTAAGTTATTCAAATATGCACACCCGAGCTAAACAGGATGTGTGCCCATGCTGTTACTACTGTGCATGAAGTAAAGTGTCTGCTACAACCCTAGCTCCTGTGAGAGTCCTCAAGTCCCCTAGCTCGCCTCCATATCCATGAATGTAGGGAGCCTGCAGCCATGGGTCCTTCTTCCACTGAGGATTTCTCCACATCCAGGGGTCCCAGAGCCCATTCGCTTTGCCTGAGCATTGTGCAGAGGTAAGCATTATCAGGACTAGAGCTCAATCCTGACCATTTAGTGTACATTCTCCCCCTCTTTTTTTCTTCCTATACTTCTAGTAATACTTTATTACTCCACCTTAAATAGTTCCTTTCTCTGGAGTTTTTACATTCTTCAAATATTTGAAGACTCTTACAAAGTCCTCTCTTAGCCAAAGTATACATCTTCAGCTCTTAGTTGTTCCTCATATGTCAATGTCTCTAACTTGTCCAGAAGATGCAGGCTCCCAGCATCCTTCCAGCTGAAGAATTTAGACTGGAGACCATCTGTAACCATTTTGTTAAGCAGGAAGTTAGGTATCCAGGCACATACAGTAATGCAAAAATATTTCATTAGTACAATATCCTAAGATAAATAGACTGTGGCCAGAGCATTGGAGGGAAATCTTCAAATTATCAACTTTAATAGGAATTGCATAGCACTATGCACTAAGGTAGATTTTTTTAAATCTCAAAATTATGGAATAACTTTGGTTATTTGATGAAATATGTAGCATCTACGGTGTGACTATATGACTATAGTTCATTTAATTGAAACTAGTAAATCTACCAAACTGTAGCAAGAATGTGACATTACTGCGATAGAACGTGAAACGCTGCAGTATGGCTTGATGTTCATGTCTATAAATTTAGCAACTATCTCTCAATACAATCTTTGAATGAAAAAGCCTTAATGGGCATAAATATAATTTATCTACCCAGGAAAAATCAGAGAACATATAGCATCAGGTTTATACTGAACTGTCTGCTTGTCATGCATCTTTTAAGCTGTGTTGATTCAGGCACAAGGAGGTCAAATGACTTGCCCAATTTCTGCAAGATGTAAAGTGGGATTAGGGTCTAATATACCTTTGGCTTCCTACAGTTTTTTGCTCTAACTCAAAGCTGCTAGGACTACTTTTGGGTACTCTATTTCATAATTTAAGGATTGCCATGGAAAATATTTAGGGATTAATTTATATCCCTCAACCCTGCATGAAATCCATTGCTTTCAAGATGCTGAAGAGAAACTTCTTGGTCTTAAAAAACAATCTGCATAAAATGGTAATTAAATAATAGGTATTTGTAGAAAAATTGTTAATTGCTTAGTTGCATTTTTATTTCCTAATGAAAGTTTTTAATTATAAAGCACAGTTGTTATATGAAGCCTGTAATGATAGGAGGGAAATGAGTATGAATTTACTGTTGCTCAGCTGTATTGCTTTTATTGCCTTTCCAATAAAGCAGCCCATCTCCTCATGTTATGACATGCTGCTTACTCCCTCTTGAAGTGAAGGCTAGGGACAGGCAGGCGTTTATGTGGATGATGATAGCATATATGAATTAAAGAACAATTAGGTGTAACTCCCTGGACTTCAACTGAGTCACTCTCGATTTACTCAGGTGTTGGATCAGAATCAAGCATTTCTGCAATGGAATTCATCTTACTGACTTTCAATGGGAGTTGCGTGCTGAACTATTCTTCGTTCCTCTGTATGGCTAGCATTCGGGAGCTGACAGAACCACTTTTCTCTTTAACGTCTGCTTTCAGTGCATGACTGTGACTAGAAAGGTTCCATTTACTCTCCCTCTTAAAGATCCATCATGGTCTTTTTGAAAATTGGACCTTGCAATCTTGCAGAAATTGGGCAAGTCATTTGACCTCCTTGTGCCTGAATCAACACAGCTTAAAAGATGCATGTCCTATGTGTCTAAATCACTTTTGAGGATGCACTTAGATTCCTAAGTCACTGAGGTGCTTTTGGAAATGGTACCCCTGCTTTGATTCAATTAAAGGGCAAAAGTTCTGTCTCTGAAAC
This sequence comes from Dermatemys mawii, assembly GCA_007922305.1. NCBI lineage: Eukaryota > Metazoa > Chordata > Testudines > Dermatemydidae > Dermatemys > Dermatemys mawii. The sequence continues at coordinate 4,358,717 of ML677363.1, forward strand.
AACTAAGCATTCCCTCTTTGTCCTCAGCTTTAAGTAGTGCATTCTCGCATCACAGCTGTAGCTATCCCGGTAGAGCTGTACTAGCAATGCATTTGTAGTGTAGACAAAACGTTAGCCAGAACCCACTACTGTAGACATAGTGCTAACAGAGTTTTTCTACTGGGATAATAACACTGCCTAACCAAACTTTTAGCTGTTCCAACAGAAGCATTTTTCTCTTGGGTGTGTCCATGTTGGGGTTTTTGCCAGCATAGCTATGCCGGCTTGATGGTGTGGCTTTTGTCACATCCAAGACCAACATAACTATGCTGACAAAATTTTGTTGTGTAGTCCCAAGACTCTTGTAACATATAGTGTGATGTACAATGATATAAATGGCATCCGAAACAGCAGAAATCTCATTGTATGAATGTTCTGCTTACCAGTGTCACAGAAAAGGGTGAAAATGATGTGTCTCATTTCAATGTTTCGTATTGTCTCAAAGAAGAATACTGATTCACTTTCAATACCACAGCAAAATCTCTAGAGTGCTTATTCAATTTAGAATAATTGTATTTCTAATCTTATTATTTGACTTCATTATTAAAAAGATTTTTCTCTCTGGGGCACAGTATCAACATGCTGAAACTGACTGTTACGGGTTCGGTCACAGAGACCCACCCGGGACTGTCACCTGATGTGCTGAGATTACCTCTGAGCCTATTTTCCCTGCCAGTCTGGGACTCCAGAACCTGTCTTGTTGAGCCAGACACACTAGCCTGCTGCAACACAGACCCAGGTCTGGTCCTTTGCCCCACAGCTGCAGATTTTAACCAAAAACTACTTAGCAGGTCACCATTCTCCAGCACCCAGACAGCCAGCTCCCAATGGGATCCAAATCCAAAATAAATCTGTTTTACTCTGTATGAAGCTTATAAAGAGTAAATTCATAAATTGTCCACCCTCTATAACACTGATAGAGAGAGAAGCACAGCTATTTGCTCCTCTAGATATTAATCCCTTACCTGGGGTTCAATAATAAGCAAAAGTGATTTTATTAAGAATAAAAAGTAGGATTTAAGTTGTTTCAAGTAATAATAGAGAGAACAAAGTAAGTCACCAAGCAAAATAAAGCAAAAACATGCAAATCTAAGCCTAATATATTAAGAAACTGATTACAGGTAAAACCTCACTCTCAGATGTTCTAAATAGTTTCTTTCACAGACCAGACTCATTTCTAGTCTGGGCCCAGTCCTTTCCCTGGTACAGTCCTTGTTAGTTCCAGCAAACATCTTAGGTGGGAAGCAGGAGTGTTCTCATGACTGGCAGCCCCCATTGTTCTGTTCCACTCTCTTTTATAGCTTTGACACAAGGTGGGAATCTTTTGTCTCTCTGGGTCCTCACCACTCCTAAATGGAAAAGTACCAGGTTTAAGATGGATTCCAGCACCAGGTAACATGGTCACATGTCCTGTGAGACCCCAGCCTCCATTTTTCCAGGACTGGCCCACACATACCCAGGAAGGTTTGCGAGTAAACAGAGCCATTTACAGGTCATTGATTCTCAAGCATCCTACATGGCTTCCACTTAATGATTTTGCATCAGTAATACAAGTTTAAATCTTATTTTCCTAACTTCAGTCATAGAAATAATACATACAAAGAGGATGAACACATGCAGTAGAACATAAGCTTTGTAATTATACCTTAAAAGAGATTCTTTGCATGAAGCATATTCCAGTTACATTATATTCACACTCATAAGCATATTTCCATAAAACATTATGGAGTGCAACAGCACAGTGTACTCAGGGCATGCAAGCGTCTATTGAGTAGCAAAGTGATATCCTTTACACAGTCATTTCTTTACATCAGGTATTGGCAAGAAAAAAATTCCTTTCATAACATGAACATTTCTCTTACCCTGCCAGGTTAATCTCATTATGTCTCACTTAATCAATTCCTCACCATTGCAGGGTCCTCTGGCACTGGTACACCTCAGTCCCTCCGATTATCTACCTGTGGCACATAATACTTTTGTCGCCTGTAATCTAATACTTGTGGTTGTTGGGTTTAGTGTGGTGGTGTTGGGTGGTGCTTGTGGCCTGTGATACAGGAGGTCAGACTAGATGATCTTCTGTCCTTAAATTCTATGACTCTGACTTTTGGGAAGACAAATCATACATTCTAATTGCATCCAAAAACCTACTTTAAAAGAACACAAGGGTTGAGAAGTCAAGCACTCGGAAGTTAAGAAATGCCAGACTGTTGCAAAGGCAATCTGAATTTGGGCTCTGGATGCAAATGTGTTATGATACAGTCTTTAATGACATGATCATATACTATTTTTCCCATAGGATCCCAGTGTTCTTCAGTGAATGGGTGTTGGGTGATTTTATCCTCATCATTCAATGTGCGGCCCATGGCCTATTTAACACATACCATCCAAACCCTTCTCTGAACATATTATTATTAATTTTCTCATGGGAGTTTCTGTGGTGCTGTCATCATAGTATTGGAGTGTTTCACTGACATACATTCATTAATGTTCACAACATCCCTGTTACATGAGGGGGCTGGTACAGGTGGCATGTAATGGAGGCTGGGGGGCTAAGCCTCCCTAAACCTTGTGCCACTTGGGAGAGGCAGTGATGCATTTGGGGCTCCTGGAAAAATCTCTTCCTACCCCAGCTCCAATGTGGGAACACAGCTTTTGTGGTCTCATGTCCACGGTGCGGGGTGGGGTGGGGCGGGGTATGGAGACAGGAGTGTGGGTGGAACAATGGAAGGGCTGCAGGGGAATGGAATGGGGTTGGGCAATGCGCTGAACAGAGGAAAGGCTGTGGGGAAGGGGCGTAATGGGGTAGGCTCATGGGCTGAACAGGGGAAGGACTGTGGGGGAAGGGGCAGAATGGGGTAGGGTGCTCAGGGCTCGGAGTTCAAGTAGCATTTACTCTTGGGGAAACTAGCCCCTGCCTTGCCTCTTCCAGCCAAGGTCCCACACCCACTTGTAGGGGGCTGAGAGCAGCAAGTGGGTGTGGGTATGGAAGAGGCGGTGCAGGGGGCTAGCCTCCCAAGGGGAGACTTCACTTGCTGCCCATGGGTGGTGTTATTCTTTTCATTTTACAGCTGGGGAACTGAAGCACAGAAAGTGAGCCCAGAATTTTCACGTGTCCATGAATTTTGGGTGCTTTTCATGAAACACCTAGGCCCTGATTTTTCAGAGTAATTTGCATTTATGTTACACTTCAGATATCCAAAGCATGGCTCCAATTGCCTTCAGTTGTTGTTAAGCACTTAGCGTTTCTACAAATCTGGCCCTAGCTGCTTCATGCTAGGCACCAAGTAGGACTAATATCAGAACTGATCAATGACTTTGCTTATTCGGTCAGACATCCCATCAGACATCTGAGCAATCCCAAAACATATTTACAGTGTTCTTCCTGAATGTCCGTTTACTGTGTAAGAGCTATTGCTCTCTGTAGCTGGGTTTCAGACTGGGTACTCTTTCATGGAAAGCAGCATGTAGCAGCTTAGTCTGCCATAAGGAAAGGAATTGGTGTGTGTGCAAGAAACCAGTCTTGAAGTAAAGAAATAAGAAGAGGTAGGAGCACAGGTCAATGAGGTTTTTAATCAGGTAATCTATAATGCTCAGGCAGTGGCAAGTGAGAGAGAGGAGGAAAACGACATGTGACAGATGCTAGTCACATTGCTTGATATCAGAAGTATTTGAACTCTTCTTACCAGAAACCACTTGTGACAATCTCCAGTGAAAGATTTTATGGGGAAGGGGTGGAAGATGCTTGAGCCAACTTCATCTTATCTCAAGGGTCTCTTTCTGTGTATAGCTTTCTGCTGTTACCCCAATTTGCAGAGTTGCATTGTGCAGAAGCATGTGCATGAACAGTAGTTGAGGAGAGGCAGCTGCATGCAACATTGCCAATATTAAGATTTCTAGGGAAGACTTTTCTATTTAAAGAAAGGCTGCAGAATCTGTTTGTTGTGGTGTTCTGAAGATTCTAGTCCCATTTTCTCCTCTTCAGACGCCACCTCCATTTTCTCAAGTCCAGATATAATGGTTTTTAAAGTACTAGGTAAGGAAGTCTGCTCAAGATAGTATTCCTTTCAGAGACCTTCAGTGACATTTCTTTATCAGCCAAAGGGGTCATTGTTATTTCATTTGAGCCACTCTATTCCCAAGACCTAAGGGATAGAAAATGTATAAGTATGTCAGATGTCAACTCGTATCAAATGTTACTTTAGATGGAGACTTCTAACATGTTTTAATGAGTTATGAAGACAGCAAAGTGCAGATTCTTAGACCTCATTAATCTGAAATGAAAAAATGTAATTGTTTTACCCCATCAACAGGCAATTCTTTAAGATTTTTTTTTAAAGGGAGCTATCTGGTCATAGCGATGTTGTATTCTTTAACTGCCAGAGACTAACACTTCGAGTAAATACTCTTAGAGATTCAGAACTCTTCTAATTTCCCTGAGTATTCTCCTTTGTTCTGTGATACAAATTTGAAGTCTCTCTTTTTATCTGAGGGGGAAAAAAAGGAAATTATCCATTTCCTTCTCTTCTATCTTTAGGGCTGCCTATGCTGCATGTATTAAATAAACATGCTGTGACAATACAATGTTAAATTACAAACACTATGATGTTCCTTCTTTGATGTAGCCTACTGTATGTTAAGGCAAAATTCTGCTCTCTGATGCACAGACAGGTTGGCACCAAATGGGCAAAAATTGGTAATTTCTGTTTAGTTCTAATACTAGCAGCATAAAATTGTTGACCTCGAGCTATCTGAGTGCCTTGAGTGCAACAGATTTCTTATTGGACATGCTGTGATGATATTTTGTGATTTAGCGTAACACAACCCTGAAACTGACAAACTCTGATTCCCAACAGCATACTACAAAGCTTAACTCTTTACCAAACAAGCACCAAACCTTTCCATTTTTGCACTTAATCTGTAGCATTAATGGGCTATTTAATATTTGGTAAGCAACAGAGTAAACAAATATGTGTTCTAATTAATTTTGCCCACATTTCTCAGTCATTTACTAAGCAATTCTGTTTTCACAAATATATTTGTAATTTGGAAATATTCACTTGATACAAATATTTTAGAAAGTCTTTTTGTTTTGAATGCCAGGAAACATTCAGGATTTGTGAGCATTTTCACAAATAAACTGGTGGTTGTCAGAAGACTCACAAATAATAGGTAATGACACCCCACTCCTCAGTGACAGCAGAATGAGCTTGGATGTTTTGCAGAACATGCATCTCTACTTGTCTGTTTGACCAAATCTAGATAACCATGTGAAATGCTGTTGTAGCTGATGTGCTTGCTGTATATAGCAAACTACTTATTTTAGGTCAAGATTTTAAAAAATGGGACACCGTGATTTTTAAAAAGTATTGATAACACAGTAGACCCCATTGAGTTTTGGCCTTACTTAGAAGAATGGTGCATTTTTATGGCTATGTTTATATATTTTTATAACCTCATAGCTTATTTTAGCCTCTATCGCCTTACATTGAGTTCATATATTAGTCTTTGATATACTCAATAGCAGTGGAGAGAATTTCATATAGAGCATTTTATACTGTTTATTGTCTAGTTTTAAATATAAAATGTTATTTGTAATTCAAAAAAGTTGGTTCAGAATAGATTATTCACTAAAGACTGGTATAACTGCACGTGAATATTGTGCACAATTATGAACACTATTAAACAAAGAATATGGAAGAAATGAAGCTACAGCACAAGGCAATTACAAAGATCAAGACCTTAGAGATTACATGTAGGTATAAAGGTGAGGTTAGGAAAATTTCTTGTTGTTCTTTTATTTTATGGAGAAGAGAGTTTAGAAAGGGGCCTGAGTGAGATGCATATCATTCTGACCTATAAATGAGGTGCATTCACTTATTCAAGCAACTGGCTCAAAACCAAGAGCATAGATGGGAACTAAGAAAAGGCTGGGCACTAAGGCAGTTCATGAAAAACTTCATGCAGAGGGTAATTCATATGTGGAATGGAAAAGCAATTACAGATGTTAGTGCTTAAATACCACAATGATAGGTGCCATTCCTTAGCTAGCAAAGTGATACAAAGTTCACATGTTGGTCATTTATATTCCATGGTAAGTGCTTTAGACATGTTTTTTTTATAGATGGTTAATGATCCAGCATTATAGGTGCTTCATTTGACTGCCTCACAAAATCCTCTCGCTCAGAAAGTATAGGGAAAAATACCTAACTTGTTCTAAGACTTCACTTGACATGTTTATGGAGGGGATGGTATGATGAGATTGCCTATAATGGTATATAGCCCATCCATGCCTGCTATAAGCAAATATCTCCTATGGCTGGAAATGGGACACTAGAGGGGGAGGGCTCTGGGTTGTTATGAGAGAGAATTCTTTCATGTGTCTCTTGCCTAGTGGGTCTTGCCCAAGCACTCAGGACTGATCACCATATTTGGGGTAGGGTAGGAATTTTCCCCCAGCTCAGATTGGCAGAGACTGGGGGACCTAGAGGAGGATGGCTTTTTGCCTTCTTCTGCATTGTGGGGTGCATGTCTCTAGCTGGTTTGAACTGGAGTAGATGGTGGATTCTCTGTAACTTTAAGTCTTTAAATCAAGATTTAAGGACTTCAGTAACTCTGCCAGAGGTTATGGGCCTATTACAGGAGCGAGTGGGTGAGGTTCTGTGGCCTGCAATGTGCAGGAGATCAGACTAGATTATAATGATGGTCCCTGTAGGCATTGAAGTCTGAGTCTAAAACTTGTTTCAGGTCAGATGAATGTGATAGAGATTTTAAAAGGCTCGCTTGCCTGTGAGCTATTAGCACACTTTGATCCTGGCTTGTCAGTACAGTTAGGGCAAAAGGAATCTCAGTGCAGGGTGAGAACAGTTTATATCTCACACTATATCCAGAGGAGAGGAAAAACCGTTGTCTTTGGTTTAAGGACATTCAACAACAGAAAGTAGCTTTGCCCAAAGCTTAGCATGTTGATGAGGAATTATTGTCAGGGTGCACACGTTCAGTTTGTTTGTATGGATGGAAATGCACGCTTCTGACAGATCAGCCTCTTCTCTGCAAAATTAAATGTGAGCATTATAAGCTCTTTCCTTCTGCACTGTGCATTTAAAAAACAAAACCAACCCATGGTCCTCTGAGTTTTTAGAACTTTAGTCCTATATACTAAGTATATGACAACTAAAAAAAATTACAACTCAAACATTAGGAACACTTCATTGTGCATGGAGGGGCCCCCATCTACCAAATATACGCAACCTATTTTAAAATATTATCAAATTGCCATATGTTTATTATGAACTAACATGAAAGGTGCCCCTTTGATATATTACAGTTCATGCCTATACTATATGTTATAAATTATATAGTAAAGAGAGATGGTGTGGCATAAAGGCTGTATTGCCATGGGTTTGGAATAATCTATACAATTCACTTCTGGCTTCCCCACTTATAAATAATGCCTCCAGACTCTTAAGCACCATGAGTCCAACTGTAAAAGATTCAGAAGGGGATGAAATTAAGGAGCACATTTCTAAAATGTCTAAACATTACATAAAATAGTTTTCTATACAGAACAATGCCCTAATGTTAAGGCTAGGCAGACCAGATAGCAAGTGTCAAAAATCAGGAAGGAGGTAGGGGGTAATAGGTGCCTATGTGAGAAGAAGACCCAAAAATCAGGATTGTCCCTATAAAATCGGGACCTCTGGTCACCCTAGTTAAGGCCCAATATCTCGGGACTTGCAGAAGCAAGTGTTGTATTGCTGGAAATCAGAAACTCTTCTCTTTCCCATGGGATAGAGCACTCATATTCTCAATTTGTTAGGTGAGTCTTTAGCATTGCAATAGAAGCAGTTTAGTATAAAGTTACTGGATGAACTAGGATAGTGTTGGGGATAAAATTTGGGAAATTGAGTCACAAGTATACACAATTTAGGCTTAATTAATTTTCACCTTTTATTTATACAATTCAGACAGAATTATTGTCACTTATAGTGTCTGGACATGCATTTATGCCAGGCAAATAATAGTACACAGATGGAATTGGTAAATAGGGCCAAGTTACCATATTCTGGGACACTGTGAAGCCCTTCCATTATAGTCATTGTCTTTGTTGATCTCCTGGTTGCTGCTCCAGTGTTTCTCCAGTTTGGGCCCATATTCATGTAGGTTTTTTTAAATAAATTTATACATTACAGATGACCTAATCTTTATCCAGTTGGCTTTTAACACATCAACCCTTTGGGTTTTAGGTAATGCATATATTATGCATTCACAAGTTTAAGTTACCAGACTGCTACATTTTTTTTTCTGCTGGACTTGCATTTTTCTGGGTCACCCTGTTAGTGAGCCCTCTCAGAAATGGGCTTCTTGTTATAGGTTTGTGTCTTTTCACCCCAAAACGTCTAGCACAACATGTTACCTTTGTTTCATCAGCAAGAACCCCATTTTAAGCAGATTAGCATTCCTACGTAAAAGAGGAATTGGCAAAACCATTCTTGGCCTTGGCCTAAGTGTCATCTGTTCTGTATTGATTCAGTATCCATAATTAAAAATAAAAAAAATAGGTATCAAAGCTTTTAATCTTACCATTAACAATTCTTTGTATATATCAATGTTATAAGTCACTATGTGTGTTATCCAGTGCTACCCTTTTAATCTATTAGAAAGGGGTTGGGGTTACGGAAAACATGATGATTCTTTAATGTCAACAGTTCTTATCTTCTTCACATATGATTTTCATTCCAAGTCCAGTTTTGTTAGTGAATCATTACAAAGAAATTTCATTAGAAATTTTCCTCTGAATGCATTTTGAGAGGTGTCTCAGTTTTGGAATCTTGATACTTAATTTAATGGTACCCCAATGTATAAATTCACTTTCCCCACCTTTTGTTTTTCATCTACGTAAACTGGGGAAAGATGCCACCTTAGAGGACGGGATCTAGAGGACTCAGTTGTGCCATTTTCCTCACTTAAAAAAAATCTAGCTAACCATCCTTCTCTCTGTGTCCCTTTTACATGATTAACACCGAAGCAGCTGAAACTAAAGGCAAAACAATATTTGGGACTACTGAATCAACAGGGACCTTCTTAATTATTCCATGAATCTACAAGAGCATTGCTGTTTTTCTCATAAACTCTCCTGCCACATCCTCACCCCTTTTCTATCTTTGAGCATGACATTTAGATCCCATTCTTTGAAACAATCTCTTGTTGTAGATGGTTGGGGTGAAATGGAGCTATCTATCAATTTGAAAAGGTCACTGGCTATGTCAGAATGACAGTGATTCCAAATTATCCATTAATCTCCCAATTTAAAATTGCCTCCCTCTTATTACAACTGGCCGGCCACGCAAACTAAAATACACCTCTCCTCTTACATCCATGACCAAGCAGCTTTTCATTAACTGGCAGATAAAATTGGCAATGCACTCAAACATTAAATATTCATTGACTGCTCTCTAAAAAGAAATGGTTGCTAACAGGTTGAGAATATATGAGAAAACAGCCAAAAGAATGACAATTGATTTTCTTGTCTTATCTACTAAGGCTTGTACTGTATTATTAGTATAACATACTTGGCATGCTCTTAAACTAGTTTGAGAGTCAGAGAAGTAAACACCAAATTTTTCCCTGGCCCCTTTACATCTTTATGTTATCCCGAAATTATTGACCCGCAATATGTTAAATGAAAGATAAATTAGCATTTAGAAAGTGCAATTCTCCAAGGAAAACAAATGTTAATAATTACTTTTCCATCCTCTGTAACTAGGACAGTATGTAGAAGGTCACAGCTAAGTAGCATGATCATAAGAAATTCAGACCTGAAGGATATCTAGTTTCCCTATGAGGAGTAATGAGGGGACACCTACAGGGATTAAAGTAGAAAGAGTAGGAGAAAGCTGTGCACCTCCCCTTTGTTAGAGCCATTCTTTCACTTGCTTGGAGAGTAATAGTCCTATACAGCTACTCCTCCTCTTGGGCTTGTCTCCTCCTCTGATGAGAGCTCCCACTCCTGTTTGACTACTTTAACAGCTGCATAACTACAGTCCCGTAGCAGGACTTCTTTCTGTAACAAGCTGTGCAAACTTGCCCCTGTTGAATATTACTACTCATATCACAGGCATTTGGAGCAGGGATCTGTGCCAGAGGGTAGCATGTGAGGCAGTGCCTTGTTTAGTTGCCCACCCAAGTGAGGTAGGACAGTGCAGTGGTTGAAGCACAGGACCTGGAATCAGGAGATCTGTGTTCTGCCTGCAACTCTGTCACAGATTTGCCTCATGGAAAATACACCACTTTTCCCCAGCAAGTGAGGAACTGACATGAGTAGTGCCCCACCCCTAGGATATAAATTCTTCACAACGTCTACTGCTATCCTACATTCCAGACAATGTCCCTGATTTCGAGGTTCCTTGGCCTACTTGTACACAATTTATAGTGAAAATTGTCACATTTTAGGAGTACAGGAATTGCCAGACTGGATCAGACCCATTGTCTGTTTTCTCCAGTGTGCTGTCTCCGACCATGGACAGCACCAGATCCTCTTTCAGAATATGATACAAGAAACCCCACAGAAGGCAGTTATAGGATAACATGCTCTGTGTTTCTTCCCACCTTTCAGTAGTTGCAGTTGGCTTCTGCCCAGAGATTGGGAGTTTATCATTTCAAAAGCTCTTGTTTAATTTTTTATTATTACTACTCTCTGCATAGTTTTGTTAGCTATCTATATCAGTAAACCAGCTACCAAGATCAACTGTGACACACAAGAACCTCTTAACTCTAAAAATGCCTACAACTCAAACCCTTTTTATTCACTTCAATGCCTATTACAGGATTCTCAAGCTGTTTTATCAAGACTGTCAAGATGCTTTAATTTATGAAGCATGAAAAATATGTAAAAGAAGCAATTAAAGATCTGCCTTCCTTTTCTTGATGTGCATTTGACTGAATCACCATGATGACTACATGCAAGATCAATTGTTTGAAAAATGTTTTTGCTGTTCATGCATTCAGCTGTGCTTTCATACCTGGTTATCTAGATACACTGCTGCATCAAGAGAAACCAAATAGCCTACTAGAGTGTAAGGTTTTGAATCTCTTAATATTTTAGTGGTGCTGTCCTCCAAGGTACAGTATCTGAGCATATTCTCCAGTTCCCCAGCACCTGTTCATCCTAAAGTCTCCATCTGCTCTTACATAGCTATCATTGCAGTGGTCTATGTCCAGCTGAGTAGAAGAAATGGATATCTTTCCCAAGGTCATGGCCATGCCGATCAGTGGATCAGTTGCAAAAGGTACCGAGAAAGTAATATGCCTGGTTCCTTTCACTGGGTGCCAACGTACATCAATTTGACAAAGTACCTGAGTTCAGTATGAAGGTATTTCAAGCCCAGTTCGTGGCCTTGCATGCCTTAGCTAACTGCATTCATGTCACATCTAGATTAGTACCCGCGTCCTCTGTGTGTGTGGTAAGGTAATGACTTGCAAACTACATTAAGGTAGATATATCAGTCAGCTGTAAAAGGGAATTGACAAACATACAAATCGTTCTTATTTCCTATATTCCAGCCATTTTAGGACAGGAATAATCAAATCATTCACTCAAGTCACTGGAGTACTATTATGGATGATAGAAAATAGTACTGACACGTTGAAGCTTTGCAAGTGTTGCTATCAGAATGTCAGTCTTACCTATGGAGCAGCACAGGGATCTCTGGAATCCCAGACAAACCTTCATTGATGTATCTGGAATTTTTCTGACTGTGCAGCCTCATTGGCAACTGCACTGAGGGAGTATTGTTTTTGACTGTCTCTGACCAACAAATAAACTGGAGAGAATTATCCTACATTACACCAATGACACTAAAATTTTGAATAGTTACTGTTGTGTCAGAGTGGAGTTGATTAGTGTCAGGCTGTGCAGAGGCGTAGAAGGGTGAGGCTATATTTTTAGTGTTGGTGTATGTAGAGTATAACAATAATGCCCTAGAACCATGTTAAGCAGTGCTAAATGAGAGCTTTGTTCAAAGGGAAAGCTCAGATGTGAGGTATGGTTCCAAACATGATCATTTGGGGAGCTGTTAAGGCACTTAAGAACATAAGAAAGGCCCTACTGGGTCAAACCAAAGGTCTGTCCAGTCCAGTATCCTGTCTACCAACAGTGGCCAATGCCAGGTGCCCCGGAGCAAGTGAAGCTAACAGGTAATGATCAAGTGATCTCTCTCCCACTTGTCTGTGGGAGTAGACACCAGGGAAATATGAGATCGTTTAGTTACTGTGAAAAGGAAGTGCATATTTTTACCTCATGGTATCTAACATAGGAGCTACCCCGTGTTAAAAAACCCACATTGAATACCAGGCACTTTAGTTTTACTGTGAAATAAACAGCCCTATATTCCCTCCTAGCATTGAATTCACTGAGTTTACTTCATGGTAAAACTAAAGTGCCTGGTATCTGCTGTGCTTTACCTCGGGCTACCACATTTACATTAGTTATCTTGAGCCAAATTATAGATAGATAGATAAAAGCAATGAGGACAAGGCCTAAATGTGTTGGGGAAATCTAAGCTGGGTAGAAGGAAAAATAGGAAGACCAAGGAACAAATGATGTGAGGAGGCAACAGTTCTTTTACATTGTTAGGTAAACTATTGGGCTGTCAAAGAAATTCAAGGTGAATTAAGGCTTGGAAGATTTGTACAGGAAAGAGTGCTGTATCCAGGGAAGTTAAGGAGCAAATCTGGAGGCTGTATCAGTTCTTTCAAGTGCTGGATTTGAGGCTTCACAGAATTGATTAGGATAATCAGAAGTTCTCAGTTTTATCATTGACTTCAACAAGAGCAGAGTTAGGCCAAGGCTGAGAATCTTTGACAATCTCACCTGCTCCTCCTAGAGATGCACTGACACAGTTTCCAAAGAGCTCACACCTACAAGTGAGGCCAGGTTTCCAAAACCATTGATCTTCCATTAAGACATTAAAATGCAAGTGGCCAGATTGCGCTCAGTATTTCTATGTACAAGGGATGCTAAATCATCTTGAAAATCTAGTTCTTATTTTGGTACCTAACAAGACCTTTGGGAATTGCACCTATTAAGACATGTTCTTCTCCTGCTTTTCGGATGTCTTTGTAGTAGCAGGGCACAAAATGTTTGTAAAATCTCATACACACACGTGCGCGCGCGCACACGCACACACACTCGTTTGTTTGTACGAAACTAAAAGTGAATCAAGGTGTTTTTTTTAAAGATTGCATTGGACTCCAATGCAGATTAGTAATAAGAGCATTTGTCAAGACAGCCAATACTAGAACTGTGATAAAAGCGATGACGATGCAGATTGTGGGATTTAAATTGGCTGGTTTAATTACTTCTGCATTCAGATAGACATGTGACTAAATATGATTTTTCAAAACAAAGAGTATGATGTAATTTGTATTAGAGGAGATAAACTTGTAAGTAGGTGAATGGTAGGTAGGTTGCAAAACTATGTATAACTAATGTGAGTTTGATTAAAAAGTAGAGTTTGAAAAAAGGAAAACTTTTTTATACACACATTTCCAAATTATCCCTATTTTTTAATTCAAAATTTGAAATTTCGACTTGCTATCTTAAAATGAATATTCCAAAAGTAGTGAAGAATGAAGAATCTCAAAATTTTACTTTGTGCAACTGTTTAAATGATTTCTCTAACCAAGTGAAGTTAACCTTACAATTACTCCAGAACTAGGATGATTTCAATGCAGATTTTCGAGATATGGTTCTGTATATAATACTGCTCTTCTTGTGTAACATCAAACCCAACAATATAGTTGTGTATAAGCCTATCACTGAAATCGTTCAGTTCTTGTTGAATTGTAAGGATAAGGTGCCATACTTATGAGATCTCTTAATATTTTTTTATCTGGATACCTAAGACAAAACTCTAGGTTAAAGTACAGGCCAAAACGAGTGTATTAGCCTTATCCTAGTCCTCATTTATGTATATTACAACTTGATCTGGTTGAAATCTCTTAACTGAATATGATATTTTTTAAAAATTGCTTTTTATTTTACAACTCCTCTTTTGTATCCACTCAATGCTATTACTGGATGAATACCCAAATATTGTATCTGATGAATAATGAACTATTTGTCTAGTATGTCTCCCAGTATTAAACCATCTTTAATCACAACACTGTTAAGAAGAATTCAGCACCAAAGAGACTAAAAATTGCAATGATGGAGCCTGGTCAGGTCAGAGGTTCATTGGCAGAGCTGGTGTGGGGAGGGAGAGAGCTCACCTGGGGGCGTGCCAGGAATATGCCTTTAAAGCTTGCGCAATTAATCTCTCACTTTCAGGAGAATTACATTCATGATTATTTTTTCTCAAAAACATTTTATGTCCTCAAAAGTTGCTGTGATGGGGTTTTCACTCCACACCAGTCCTGAAGGGGTTAAGGTCGCTCATAAGGGGTCAATTAATCATAGAGGCCACACCTAGGGGAGAGCCAGGGACTAATAAAAGCTAATTAGTGATGAAGCCCAGATAGGCAGGGGAAGGCTGAGCACGTGTTAAGCTGGGAGGTTTGCAGCAGAAGAGGGTCTGCAGTTGCTGTCTAGGAGTAGAGAAGTGGGTAGGTGGAAACCTGAGGGGAGTGAAAGCTGTGGGATCTTGTCTCTGATGGAAGGGATTACCCAGAGGAGTTGTGGGGAAGAAAGCCTGTGGAAGACAAAGTAAGAAGCAGCCCACAGAAAGAGCAGCAATGGTTGAGATGGTGTAGACTGGGGTGGCCAACCTGTGGCTCTGGAGCCACATGCGGCTCTTCAGAAGTTAATATGCGACTCCTTGTCTAGGCACCGGCTCCGGGTCTGGAGCTACAGGCACCAACTTTCCACGGTGCTAGAGGGTGCTCACTGCTCAACCCCTGGCTCTACTGCAGGCCCTGCCCACACTCCACCCCTTCCCGCCCCTTCCCCTGAGTCTGCCATTCCCTCATTCCTCTCCCTTCCCCCAGAGCCTCCTGCATGCCACGAAACAGCTGATTGGGAAGTGTGGGGAGGCGGGGAGACGCTGATCGGCAGGGGCTGCTGGTGGGTGGGTGGCTCTAGGAGCATGGTGGAGGAGCTGATGGGGAGAGGGGGAGCTGCTGATGTATTACAATGGCTCTTTGGCAATATACACTTTTAAATTCTGGCTCCTTCTCAGGCTCAGGTTGGCCACCCCAGTGTAGACCTTGACTGATGCTAATACGGTCCCAGGGCAGGAACACAGAGTAATGGGTGGGCGGGCCTGGATTCTCCTACCAGCCATTGGGAAGTGGCCGAGGACTGGTGAAGGCTGTATCGAGGCAGTTGGTCTGGTGAGATTTTGATACTCGAGATGGGGAGAACTACAGTGACGTAGCTGGAGGGGTGGGTTATGAAGGAGTGCTGTGAAGTGTAAGAGGAGAGACCACCACGGTGGCAGAGTGACCACAGACGTGGGCACTAGACTGGAGGAGAGCTGATACCAGACCAAGCTATAAGGGGGTGCACCAGCTCTGAGTAAACCCTGTGACCGTAGCATTTTGTGGCTGTTAGTGAATACTGACATTCTGAGCTCTTAAGAATTAGACCTGATGAATGTGATTAGTGATTGCGTATTTCATATGATCAAATCTACATAATTACTACAGCATAGGGGCCTGAATGAGAGAATCAACAGCAAACTACTGGCCAGCCCTGGACTTGGAAAGTTATTTGCAGTTCCCTGCAGTTGCAAATGACTCCTGTTCACCATGATTATACCATGTAGGAACATGTGAGGAACTACTTGCTGCTATAGCACACAAATGAAAGGATCAAACGTCAGAAGATGCAGCTGTGCTGACAGGTACACAATGTAAAGGGTTAATGAAGCATATGGTCAGCGAAAGAAGCCATGGGCAGAAGGTTCATTGTAGTTTCACCGCTTTCTTTTAAGTGAACAACACACAGAATATTTATTTTTTCTTTGCCAGTGAACATCTGACCTCCATCAAGATTTCTCAGCTGCCCTCTCTCTTCCCCTGATTGCACTCTTATGAAGTTCATTGTGATAATGGAAAGTAGAGCAGGAGAAAATGGGGAGGGGAGGGGGTGAAGAGCACAAAGGAAACTCTTTGGCACATTGTGGATTTTCAATCTCATTCCAGTTCATCTGAGAAATGAACAACACTTTTTTGCCTGGGTATTTCTGTCTCTGTAGCTTTTTTTCCCCGTTTCTGTGTCCTGCACATTTAATTGTTCATTAGGAGGAACAGAGAGCCACAATGCCTGCATAACGTTCTGATGAAATGCCTAATGACTTTCAGCATTTGATTTATGGACACAGCTCAAGTTACATGTGTGCTCATGTCAGAACAGGCCAAAGAGATAAGCTTACATTTATCTATAGAAGTTAAGGGATAATTATGTAAAAGTGTTACATTTTAAAGGAAACAAAGCCAGACCTGTGGGAAGTGCATTTTCACAGCGTGTATTAGCAAAGCCCAATCAACCTCCTTGTGGGAGGACAATTAACAGAATTAAAAGTTGGAATTTTAATTATCATACAAATTAGAAGGAAATTAATCAGCTCATATTTTATGACATGACTCTGCTCTGAGCATTGCTGGTTGAGTTTTATGGCAAATCTTTGATTAATTGAGACACAGCATGAAAGTGTAAAATCAGACTCAGGTAGCATGTTAAATATCTGGCTCTCTTTTCATCTGCTACCCCAAAGTTAGAAATGGTAAGAAGTGAGATGAAGTAGAAGCAAAACTTTTGTTTACCTCCCCATTCACCTCCCATCCCAACCTGACTCGTCTTTGCACGCCCAGGAGTTCTACCAATTTTTCACTTTATCCCACATAAAAGGCACCACATGACTATTCCTTTAGCTATGGGCAGGATTCCCTCAAGAGTTGGCCAATGACATTTCTGAATTGCCTTAAAAGGTCTTTGAGGAATGATCAATCAAAGCTATGTTTCTATAGGACCCTTTATACCATTCCTTCCAGGGTGTTGCATGAAATAAAAATGAGCAGCCAAATTAATAGACACACAACATCACCTCCCTAAGTCTGGAGTTTGAATATAAACATTAAAACTTGGTCTAGGTTATGGATCACCAAAATCCAGGAGTTTCAGATCAGAAATATAAAAAGCATCTGCAAGCCTGTGTTGAAGGGATCTGATAGGTGGAGCTCATCAGTATGTTGTTCCAGAAACTATCCGAGGCTTTTGACATGGCACAGAAGAGGCCACTTTAGAATGGTTAGAAGCCCAGTAGCGCAGTTTGGCTCGATCTGAAAGTAAAGTTCAGAACAAGAAATGGGCTAACACATTTTACCCAGACCCTGCTGGACTCTATTGGTTCAGATGAAATGTAATCGAGATTTTAACATTTCCTTCTCTCAACTGAGTTTGGGTTGCAAAACCAAAACCCAGCTAACACAATTTTGTAAACCCAAAGCCTAGCCTCCTTGGTTGGTCTCTACTCAGAACATATGGCACAAGCAGATTGTTTAAATAAATTAGACCACAATTTTATAGGGTCTTAAGTTAAGAGAGAGAGCTTAATTATGATGCTGGATTTAATTCAGAGCTAGGGTAATGAACTAGGAACTGGAGAAATGTACTGGAAATTACTATGTGCTAATGAGGACTGCAGTGGCAGCTTTGTGCGCGAGTTAATTTGCAATCTATGCAGAGATCTGTTGGCAGGTCTATAAAGTGAGGTGTTGCAGAAGTAATCACCACTTCAAAGTCTAGAAATGTTGCCTTAGGAGGCAGAATGATGTTGAATATTGAATTTCCATTTTGAACATTGTTTGTAAAACTGCCATGTATCTGTAGAGCCCAGGAAAGTATATTGTCCTTAGAACCTGGTGTCCCCAAAGTCCAATTAAAAATATAATCTCTTTAAAATTGAGTTTTTGAACAAAAGTAAAGGGCATCTAAGTCTGAAATTCCACCCAGCAGAGTATCAACACTAAGACAGCCCTAGTCAAGTTAGAAAGTAATACAGCATCCAGCTGGGTGTAATCTGCTTAAAAGTGATACTTCAGCCCTGTTGTCAGAAGTCTAGAGTCAAAGAAACCAGGAAAGCATGGGATAACACAAGGCACAGTGCAAAAAAAAATAAATAAAAATAAATGGGGGTATGGAAATTCCATAGTATTTCTGAATTTGGTCAGATTTCTGTGAAGTATATGGTATGTGCTGATGTGCCTGCATAGGAAGCCCCAGAATTTTGCCCCCCAAATCTGAAAGTAGCTTAGCTGCATGTCTGCTGGATTAGGAGGCAAAAGCAGGTGAGCCTTGAGCAGGACACTGCTGCTTCCTGCTCTATGTAGATATTTTTGCAGTGGATCTTAGTGGTTCATATGGCTAAGAAAAGGAAGTAGCTATGATGGCCACCGTTCAGTCCTGTAAACTTGGCTCACTTTCACAACTCCCCACTACATCCCATATGAATGGGTGCACAGGAAAGCTGACCAGTTGGCACTGAGCATTCCATCCCTCAAGCCTGCCATGTTTTGATACTGTGAAATCTGAGGGCTTGTCTACACCTAAAACGCTACAGAAGCTTCAGTATAAACACTGCGTATGCTAATGGGAGGGATTCTCCTGTCAGCATAGGTAATCTACCTCCCAGAGAGGTGGTAGCTAGGTTAATGCAAGAACTTTTCCATTGACCTAGTGCTTTCTATACAGGGACTTAGGTTATCTTAACCACGCTGCTTAGGGGTGGGATTTTTTACATCACTGAATGACATAGTTAAAATGGCCTAATTTTCTAGTGTAGACCAGGCTTGAGTAACAGTTTTTCTCCATGTCCTAGAACTTGTCCCTGTCAATGTGATAGGAGTGACCAAATCAGTGAAGTTCCCATCTACCTGCCAGATGTCCTAGTTGATTCAAGTAGATCCCATTGTTCACATTATGAAATACCTATTGATAAATCTGAGCATTTAAGTTTGAGATGCATGCAAATTTGGGCTGTAACAAAACAATATCATTATGAAAAACGTCTGAATTAATTCAACAACTTGCATTTATTGGGCTGTGACATGCCAACATACAATCCAGCTCTCTATAAGGAGGATGAAGAGAGGTTAACTTGAAGATTCCCATAAATACTGGGGCTATCACAACCTCATTTAGATGCTCATTAAGGGGATTGTGTGAACTCTGATTATACTCAAATCTGCTTGAGGAATTCCTTTTATGTGGCAGAGCAGTTGGACAAAAGGGACTCAAGGGTTCCACAGGTGAGAAGTCAGTGAGCAGGCTGCCAATGCATGTAATGCTCTGAAACCAGGGAGAGGCACCAAGGGTCAGTGAGGTACCAAAGGTCAGTCTGTCTGCCTATGAGGTGGGATCATAGTGGTGTCTTAGCTGGTGCTTCTGCAAGTGGATTTTCATGTGGACAATCCTGCTGATGTTTTCGCCATCTCTGCCCAAGGCAAATAGAAGTCATGTGTATACTATAAATAAGTAAATTAGATTAGGAGAAAAAACCCTGAACTGTCCCCATTTTCTCTTAGATTGAGTCAAAAGACGAATTCAAAGCCCCCCAAATCTACCACTTGGTAAAAGGTCAAGAACACTTTGCACTTGTGTAGCATTTCCAGATACCTCTGACCATTTCACAAATATTTAATGAATTAAACCTCACAATACCCTTGTGGCATAAGAATAATTAATATTGTTTTCCACGTGGGGAAACTGAAGCACCGAAGGGTTGACTTACCCAAGACCACACAGAGTCAGTGGCACAGCAGGAAATGAACCCAGGAGTCCTGACTCCCAGTGCTATGCATAATGTAGTGCCAACTTCCTAAAGAGGGAGGGGAGAGCTTGACCCATTTCAGCCCTATCTGTAAGTAGTTGGGCACAGGACTGAGCACATCTTGACTCATTTTTAAAGTATGGCAGAGCTGCCACTATAACATATGATCCCCTGGAGCCCTGGGAAGAATTCTGATTCAGTCATCCAAAATTCCTTCTGGGCCTCTCAGTGCGATGTATCTGCTCCACGGTGTGGCCTAAAGGCACAGTTTGGTTCTAAATCTGGGAAACTATATGCTTATAACTCTTAGAAATATGAAACTGTAACTGTCTTCTGTGAATAGTTGATCCTCTTTACGTTTTGGCCCTTTGTGTCCCATGTTCTACATTCAAGGTTGCTTCATGCTCACTTTGCAAGGCAATGGAGAATTAGACCCATTGTGACTTAATTAATCCAGATGGGAAAGTAGGTAAAAAGTTGGGACTTCACTTGAAAGCAGATGCTGCATTTGAACTGAATTTTCTTGGGTTAGTACAATAGCTTTTTAAAAGTAATGTTCTGCTTTGGAAGGATCTGGAGTTTGCTTGAAGCAAGATAGAAATCCACTCAATGTGAATGTTACGATTTCAAACATACTCAAAAGACCGGAATAAATATTTAACATAAGAGAAAATATTTTTATAGTTTGCTATCATAAGAGTTTGATTTTGGGGTTGTAGGCTAACTGTACCACTCAAGTTACTCTAAAGCAAAGTTATTCATGAGACAATTTCTGATCTAAACTTATGTTTCATGCCAAAATAAGCATTCCCACTCTGTGCTTGGGTTAACAAACAATACTTCTCAAGTGATAATCTAAGCAATAATTCTATTATCTAATACTGTGGTTGTTCAGAAATATTTTCTCAGACCTATTAACTAATTAGTACTGGAAATTCATTAAATGAAAACATTTTTCCAGGCAAGAGTCTCATTTTGTAATGTTGACAACACTCTCTGGCAGACACAACACATTTTAGGATTATCAACTATTTTTTATTCTGATCATTTGAAGCATCTGTTATTGGCCACTCTTGGAGACAGAGTACTGGATCAGATGGACAAAGGGTGTGATCCACCCTGGCAATTCCTACTTTGCTATGGTTACTCCTGACAAATGATTTTTATCTAAAGATGAGCTTTAAAACACTTTTTCACCCTCCACCCCCACTAGCATTCGGCTAATTAGTCACACCCCAAGATTTGCTCCCTATTTCAAATCCAAGTCACAAGTGAAATGGGTTTGCTGATATCGACGACAGCTTAGTATCTAGTGAAGAAATGTTCACCTCAGCAGCTAAAAGATACAGTGGAATGTCTGCTAGTCTCTCCTGGTAAAAGGCTAGTTAGAACCTTTGTGGAGGTTCTAGACTGGCATAACAGGGATAACTGAAAGCAACAGTGTCATCCCTGCAAGAGGGGGAAAGCTTGCATAGTGCCTGTCTGATCTGTGATAAGTTTTCACTTTAATGGTCACCAAGTTCACTCCTCTTAACTGAAATACTGTAGAGCCCAAGGTACTTACAACAATATCCACCATCTCCAGGCTAATCTAACAAGGAGACTGCTGGATGCTCACTGTGCTAAATTCAGAAAGTTTGTAAAATGGACATTGGTATGATTAAAAATACTTAACTTCCAAAGGGTTAAGCCCAGATGCATCATTGTTCTCCATTTTCTTCTGTTAATCTCCAGTGGAAGTACTACAGGTGAAGTGGTCAATTCATATTATGAATTCACTAAAAATCTGTTTTAGATTACTTAGAAATGCCCATCTACTGCTGTGGTATCTACGCCCCATATACAGTGCTTGCCTTTAAAAAGTCAATGTTTTCCCCGTACTCTTAATGGTGACCACTGCGCATTCTAGGCTGGGGGAGGTCTCGTAGGTCATGAGCATTGAGGAGTTGGGCTTGGTGTTGGATGAGAACTGGTAGCTTACCTTTTGGCTTGGTGAAGGTAATGGTTTAATAGTTTGTGATTCGTGAGGAGCTCTCTGCTGTTGAAATAGGCAGAAATGTTCACAGTGATAGACAATAACAAAATTTCATGTTCAGTTTGAACAGTATGATTCAGTCAGGTTAAATGCTCTGCTGGCAGATGCTATGATCTGAATATTTTTGGGAGAGCATGCTATGATATTATCCACTCCAAATGGGCTTGCATCCATATTACATTCTGTGCACTTGGCGAGATGAAAGTATGTCGTCGCAGTGCTTCTGTTAGGTTCCACTGGATTGGCTGGAAAGAGCTAACATTCTGGATCCTGGATGCTGGAATGAGCTAACATTCTGGATCTAAGTTATCAGAATATTTTCACAATTGTAGCAATATATGAATCTCTGGCAATAATTGGCCAGTCCATATATGTTTCTTACCTCACTGGGGTAGGGAAGGGCTGACAGGTACTGATGGATGCACCTTTCTATGTGTCAGGAGCCATCCTTTCTTTGAAAATACTTATATAAAATTCTACACTGGCCTCACCAAATTCAGGTTTTGTTTTTTTCTGGGACAGTTCTCTTCCCATGTAGTCACTTGAAAAGCACTCCAAGCGCCTGATTCTCAGCTCAGTTAAATGGGTTATGCTGATTTAAGACTGACTTCAGTGGGGTTATACTGCCATAAAACTGGTATAATAGAGTGGGGAACTCAGGCCCTAAGATGTGGCCCTTTCTGAATGGTTCTCCTAGATAAAGATATCAACACTATAATTTATGATCTACAGTGTACCCTGCAATATCTTTGTTCTTCATCTAGAAAGACTCCTGTAAAATAGATGCTAGTTAAATCACTGGGTCATCCAAGGAAAAATATGGATAACAGCCCACTGATAGAACAAGTTGCAAGAGTAAATTGTAGCTGGTGACCTCCAGCTTCCAAGTTTTTTATTTGTGAATAAAGCAGCATGCACCATTCTGGTGTGTAACAACTCTACCTCCTCCACCCTTTGGACCATAAGAACCAGGTTTATATGCACCAGAGTGTTCTTTAGGAGGTTCCCTCTACCAGTTCATCAACACAGCCATGTGCAGCAACATACAAGTGGATAGAAACATCCCCCTGAGCCCACTCTCTGGGGAAAGCAAAAGAAAAATCTTATTCTGAGATCTTGCAGCCCTTGCCAGCCTTCTCCCCTTACACTTCCTTCCTCTCCTTTAACTATTCCCAGCTGATGGGCTGATTTGTTCTCATTAGCTCATCACCCTCCTGCTTAAGTCATTGAGCACCCATCTCCCAATTAAGTCCACTCCCGAAGAGGGGAGAACAGATAGTATCTTAATGACCAGAGTGTTGGGTCAGCTCTAGACTACTAGTAATCTGTCACAAAGCAGTATGCAGTTGATGAATCTTCTGAGCACAGAGAAGAGCCTTCTGTCACTTGGGTGAGATGGTAAGCGATGCGTAGGCACACTTTTTGAATGTGGAAACTGTTGAGGGAAATGGAGGGGGTGGGCACAAACATTTCCCCCCCCCAGGGACATGGGTTATGCTGAAAAGTCTGGTTAGTGTATCTTTGCCATCTAGAGTTGGTCATGTCTGTTTAAATGTGACTTGTTGTACCTTCCAATAAGTCTGGATATACTGCAGCCATATGGCATGGAATGAGAGAGGAGTATTTTGCAGGGCTGACTATTGACATAGAAGGAATTATTTTAATTAGCTCAAGACCAGATGCTGAATGATAAATGAACTCTGATTCACTGTCCCCTTTTGCTACAATGAACATTGATCAGTGAGAAGTTGGAAATCCCATCCTGCTGTGAACAGAGTATATACAGCCCGTTTATAGTCCAAACCGCTCCCCCACTTCTCTGGGTTTGACCTTGTTGAGAGTTGAAATAACAATGCCCAACAGAAACCTCAGTCTAAGCATTCTCCCTAAGCTTAGCTGTTCATAGGGTTTTTCCTGCAGAGACCTTTCTGTTGCTGACCTGCTTCCTTCTGTCCAGAGAATAATTTCCACCTGTCTTGTATCCTGGAGGAAGTAACAAACTGCAGCTGCTACAGCGAGACAGCATTGTTTAGGTAGCAGCTTTGTGCAGGATACTAGGACCTGCTAACTGGGATGGGAGTGTCAAAAGAAGACTCCGCTGAGGCAAGTGCAAGGCGTGCTAGTTTCCTTACTCTTAAAGAGCCCTGTTGTTGCCCAAGAAATCAGTGTTCTTGCTCTGTGTGTGGTTTCCCTTTCCATGGCAAAAGCCAGGAGGTGCT
Organism: Dermatemys mawii; assembly: GCA_007922305.1. Lineage (NCBI taxonomy): Eukaryota > Metazoa > Chordata > Testudines > Dermatemydidae > Dermatemys > Dermatemys mawii. Next base: position 4,382,776 of record ML677363.1, read on the forward strand.
GGGAATATCTTCCCCAGGACAACTAGCCAGCATGAGGATAGAAAGAAACCTACTGTGAGTTGGCTGACCAGCCCCCTTACTCATAGGTGAATTCCAGCAGAAGGACCCCCAACCAGTCAGAGACCGCAGCCTTTGTAATCCAACAGCTTTCTGAAATTCTTCCAAAGTTAAACAACTTGCTTAATGTGAGCACAGTTGCTTCAAGTTGCCTCCCTTGGTTCCCAGGGCTGTAAACGTGAGGAGCAACTCAATATGATTTTTTATTTCTATTCCGTTCTCTGTATCATCACATTCATATGTGGCTGCTGTGATATGAGTCCAGTGATTCCCTTTACTGTATCTGCACCCACATGGTGTGATATGCAGCATGCACCACACTGATCAGTAGTGGCTGATTTAGAGTTAGTGGGGCCCTGTGCTCAGCTTCATTTTTGGGGCCCTTCCTTAGGACTTGCCCAGGAAAAAGGGCATTCTCTCTCCTGTCCCTCCACCCCGCTTTTGTCCTTTTTTTCTTCATCCTCCTCTTATACGTCCTAAAAAGTAAATGAAAATCAAGTGAGATACCCTGATTGTTTTCGCAGTCTGACTTATTTTTCCACAGGCCACTTGAAAATCGCTGAGGGTCTCGGCGGACCACGTAATGTTTCCAAATATTGTTTGTACCGTTAGCTAACTATTATAAAGCAGTTTGCGTAAAGAGCACTTTATATTTTTTTTAAAGTGTTGGGGTGTGGGGTTCTGGCCAGGACTTCTGGTCTGGGAGGAGGCTCAGGACTCGGGGGTGTAAGGTCTAAGAGGAAGTTAGGGTGGAAGAGCAGGCTGGGGTGCAGAGTCTGGCCAGGAGTTAGGGTGTGAGAGGGAGCTCAGAAATGGGAAGGGGTTGGGGTGTGGAGTGGTTAACTGGGGCAGCTCCCGTTTGGTGTGAGGGGTGCAGGTGGAGATGTGGGGGATTGCAGCAGCAAGGTGGGCAGAAATCAGGGAGAGAAAGGGGTGGGGGGGCAGGGGGTGTAGGAAGTTGCAGGAGTCAGGGAGGGCAGGGTGTGTGTGAAAGGGGTGCAGAAATCAGGGCTGGGGGCGTGTAAGGGGGGTTCAGGAGTCAGGGAAGGCAGGGGGCTGGAGGTGTGTGAGGAGATGCAGGGTCTGGGAGAGAATGAGGGTGCAGAAATGGGTTGGGGTGAAGGGTCTGGCCAGGAGTAAGGATGCAGGAGGGGCTCAGGTTTGGGGCAGGAAGTTGGAGTGCAGAGCAATTACCTGGGGCAGAGGGATGCAGGTGGGAATATGGGATATGTGTGCAGGAGCTCCGTTTGGTGCTCAGGGTGTGGGGGAGGATGTATGCGGGGATTCAGGAGTCAGGACGGGACTGGGAGTATGGGATGAGGTCATGGGGATGCCCCCTGCCCCACCTAGCCTCCTGCACTGAGCAGCTCACAGCAGTGGGCTGGGGGGTATGTGTAGGGGAGTGCGGAGGCCCTGCCTTTGCTCCGCCCTGCTCCAGTTTCAACCCCTTCCCCAAGATCTTGCTCCTGCCTCTTCTCTGCCTCCTCCCTAGAACATGATGCAGCCCCACCCTTTCCCCTCCATCCCGGGGTAAGTTGAGCACCAGCAAACAGCTGTTTGGCTGTGGATGCAGGGCTGGGAGGGAGGGGGCAGGAATGTGGCATGCTCAGGGGTGGGGAAGCTTGCCATTGGGGGCGGAGCATGCAGCAGGAGTCCTAGGCACTGACAAGACCAAACATCTGCTCCAGAAGCTGCCTGGCCCTGGGGCCCCCTGTCATTGGGGACCCCCACACCAGGACACCCTGTTTTTCACTGTAAATCTACCTCTGCTAATCAGAAGAGAGGCCAAATAAATAGTCCTGGGTAACTTGTCCCCTGAGCTACACCAGCTACCTACATGAAAATGACCCATGTAAGCCTCTGAGACTCTCTTCCAGTCCCGTTTTTGCTAGGGACCATCAGAGTACTAGGTAGTCTGAGTGGTGCACCATATCTAATGGTGTCTGAAGCAGCTGCTCTTGGAACTGTTGGTGCTGCAAGCCAGGTCTGCAGCTGTCCTGTTGATGTAGTTGCTCCTTCTTCAGTCGTAGCAAGGCATGCTACAGTTAGGGCTGCTGTCTTATTTCTGCTCTCCCATCATGCTTCTCAGGAGAGCTTTGGTTTCCTCATTCTGATCACATTCCTCCCGTCATGTATAATCAGCTGGAGTTCTTGCCCCTGTTCTTAACGGAATGTGTAGAGTCCAGACTTAGCTCCCTGTCACAGGTATGTTAGCAGCTGGTTGTCAACAGACTTTCAAACTTTCCCCAAGTGACAGCACCTTCTCTGACCCTTATGGAGATTCTTTGGTTGTTTTCTGCAATCATAATTGATGCTGTAGCTCTCTGTATGTTCTATCAATAAGCAAATATATGCTGGCACCCAAGCCTACTGTGATTTTAATAGGTTAGGATTGTATTAACTGGAAGCCAGATTCATCCCTTGTATATGCTCATTAACGTGATCCTTGACTTCAGTATAGTTATGTCAGGGATGATTTTGGCTCTGGTGATTTTAAATGTTGCTAAGGTAGACAGTATACAGTAGCTCTCTGAATATTCATGATCAACTGACTCTCTTAATCTATGAGTGGATTTTATTTTCATCAAATGTTTTCTTTGAGAGCCTGGTTCATGTTTTGTTCATCTCAACTACTTTGGTCTGCAATACTTCGGAAAACAATTGAATTGTGCACAGGATGTACATGGTATCCCTTGACCCTGAAAGGCGCTTTTCTCTGTGGATGATACTGATCGGTACCATCGCAATTTCAGTGTAAATGGAAGTGGCACTGAGAAGCATATATCTGAAAATAAATCTGTTTTTAGAGGATTAAGCCAGTGCATTCTGTTCACTGGCATAGCACAACTCCCTTCAAAACCTTTTGCTTGTTTTATCCTTGCACCTTGGAATTCTGAGCTTTCTGAAATTCTCCCAAAGTTAAACAACTTGCTTAATGTGAGCACAGTAGCTTCAAGTTGCCTCCCTTGGTTCCCAGGGCTGTAAACGTGAGGAGCAACTCAATATGATTTTTTATTTCTATTCCGTTCTCTGTATCATCACATTCACATGTGGCTGCTGTGATATGAGTTCAGTGATTCCCCTTACTGTAATCTGCATTGCCCAAAGATATTTATTTCATATTCAACGTTTTTTGTAGGCGTAAAGTTTCCAGCCAGTTTTCTAATTGCTGCAGTGCAGTCATCTGCATTCCCTGTATATCAGTGCGATATCGAAAAAAGATATATGCCTGGTCCCCAGCAAGGTGAAATATCATGTATCTTTTGTAACATTGCCTGTAGTGCTGAACAAAATGAGGAGATTAGGGTGCCCAGATGTCCTGATTTTATAGGGACAGTCCCTATATTTGGGGCTTTATCTTATATAGGCACCTATTACTTACCACCCCCATCCTGATTTTTCACACTTGATGTCTGGTCACCCTAGAGGAGATGCAAATCTCTGAGACTTTTCATTACAAATAGTTCTTACAGAGTCTAGTCTGGTTCTCTACCCAGTTGAAGAGAAAATAAAAGGCATGCATCTCTGCTCTATTTTGCTGGGGCATTGTGTGCTGGTGTCACTCCCTGGTAGGGTGATCAGACAGCAAGTGTGAAAAATTGGGACAGAGTGGGGGTGGGGGGTGGGTAATAGATGATATAAGAAAAAGACCCAAAAATTGGGACTGTCCCTATAAAATTGGGACATCTGGTCACCCTACTCCCTGGCAGAACTCATTTCAAACCAGGTGTAAAAAGTTCTGCTGTGGCACGACACCAGCTCAGAACCAGTGTAATAGAGGGATAGTCATGCCCCAGAATGTTCAGGGCAAACATCCTGGTGCAGTAGGACAGAGCTTATCGCTTGGACTTTATGACGCTTGTTTTTTATTACAAGTAATGCCTAGAGATCCCAGCTGAGACTGGGACTCCATCGTGCCTGTGGCACACACAGGTCTACTGTCTAAATGCAAAAGACAAAGGCTAAGAGGAGAAACAAGCACAGGGGGGCAGTAACTTGCTCAAGGTAAGACAGTAGGTTGGTGTCAGATCTAGGAATAGAGTTTAGGTTACCCCAGCCCCAGTCCAGTGCACTGTCCACAGGACCATGATGGCTGGTGTAACTCAGCTGAAGTCAATACAATTACCCCAGGGAGGAATAGCCTATTATTTTACAACTGCAGAAGTTAGAGATGAGAAGATGAATTAGATTATATAAGCTATTCCTTTGCCAGTGTAAAGGCATAGTCCTTGCTGTACATCATAACAATAGAAATATGAAAAATCCTTTGGTATAGTTCTGTTAACATTCTGATAAACTGTAAGCATATTGAAACAAAATAGATCCATTCTTTCCATATACAGAAGGAGGTAGCTGTTCTTTCCATGTCACTTTTTACATAATTTTGAACAAAGTTAGGTGTTATTTCCCTTCCATCACAATCCTTCTGCTTGTTGGTTTTTAAAAGGCATTAACAAGACACAGATGGCAAGGTGCAGAAAGCCCTTTCCAGCTGTAACATCTGGCTTCTTGATGAGCTCCACAAGTTGGGGGCTTCCTTAGGTCTTGCCATGAAGTATGGCTGATAATTGACTGCCTGCCTGTGATACTTGCCTGGTTTTATATCCTGTTATCCACATATTTCAAAAGAGAATGAGGGGTTCTTTTAAGACTTTTAATTTCATTCCCACTGACCTCAATGAGGATTTTGCCATTCACTTTAACTGAGGACTGCGTTTTGGATCCTTCCTACCATACCACAGCATAGACCTCTCAAGACTGATCTCTTGGCAAAGCCCCCTTGTTAAATACAGTAGACTCCCAAGTATCCGGGCTTGGGTTAACCAGGCTGCAGATTAACCGGGACGTCTAAAATGGGGCTTGGCAGGGGAAGCCGAGTGCTCAGCCTGGTGCTGCTTTGGGGTTTCCCCCGCTGGCCTCTTGCCAGCTGGGGTCTCAGCCCAGCCAGCCTGGGTGTAGGAAACCTCGGCTGGCAGCGGGCTGAGACCCTGGCTAGCAGGAGCCTGGGGGGAAGCCTGAAAGCGGCGGCAGGTTGAGCACTAAGCCCACTGCCACTTTGGTGTTTTCCTGCTGGCTCCTGCCAGCTGGGATCTCAGCTCCCGCTGTCAGCCTGGGCTTCCTACACCCAAGCTAGCAGCGGGAGCGACTAGGGCAGGCGGTGGGACCCCGTGCACAGGGCAGTCGGCGCACCCCCGCACAGGGCGGCTGGTGCTCCCCCCCCCCCAGGGCGCAGGGCTGCCAGCGCACCCCACCTCCCTCCCACCAGGGTGCAGGGCGCCTCGGCACTACCCCCACAGTAGACTCTTGATTATCTGGGATTTTATTAACCAGGATTGTTTTTCCTGATCATCCTGGATAATCGAGAGTCTACTGTACATATATTGTGGACTAGGACACTTTTTTTTATCTGTTTTGTCTAAAACTGCCCAAGCCCGACTACAATGTCTACTTTGTTGCAGGGATTTGTTTTTGGTTCTCATATCTCAACATACCAAAAAAATTAGCAGCTTCCAGTGGAAGCAAAAACTGTACATATCATGTTTCTAGAAATAAGGATTATGTGCTAAATTTAAACCATACATAGTTTTTTTTAAAAGTCCCAGATTGCTTTGCAATGAAGCCACTTAATTAAATCTGACAGTGAATCATACATCACAGTATAAAAAGGAAACCAACAAAATATCCCAGAACAATGGTTAAAAGTAGCATGCTTAACATAATGTATAATTTTACTTTTTATGCATCTCATGTTTCCTAGTTTCAGTTAAGTAACTGTCTGTTTCTTTCTTTTCCCAGAGTTAATGTTCCACTAATAAAGAATCATGCTGAATAGGATGGCAAGGGAATGTTTATACTCACAAACTTACATTAGCTAACCTCATCCAATCTGAATTAAAAAAATAAATAACATGGCTGAAACCCCTTCTCTAAGAGCTGGAGGATTTTTACCAAATTATTTAGGGCACATGCATTTTTAAAGTATTTTTAGCTAGAGATTAATAAGGCTAATATCTGTTAAGAGCAATAAATTTCATCATGATATGCTAGCCATATCCTCTGTGAAGGGAAGAAAAATATTCCCTTCTCAACTGCAGATCTTAGGGGCTCTGTTTGTATGATAAACAGAACATTAGTGTAATTGTGGCTGTGCTACAACTCCATTGAAAATCACTATATTTTCAGAGGGACCGAGAACTGAAATATTTAACAAAGGAAGCCAAGCATAGCCTTTTCATGATCGTTATCTTAGCCAAACACAGAAGATTAGCAGCCGTTAGGATGATGTTTAAATTTAGAAGTGTATGGGGCTGCAAATACATGATTGCTACCCACTTCTAGCAGCTGGTTTGGAAGTAAGAAATATCCAGTTCCAATATGAGCTTCCTCTGCTGGTTAGCCATTAAAAGAAAGTCCGGGCATTTCATAGCTGTTATTAATTACTTAGCATAGATGTTGATAAGCCCAACATAAACAGGAAATTAGAAAAAAGTTGGGAAAATCTTAGGAAAATATGAGAGCAAATACCTAAGCATCTACAAAGTGGTTTTGTTCCACATTGTATCACCATATGCCACTGGGAACCAGCCCACTTTTGGATCACCTATTATTGGGCAAAATGTTCTATGCAGTACTGACATTTGATTGCTGTTCACAGACCCTTGCAGTAAGGAAAGACAAACACAGTGCGGTGTATCTGACAGCCTTGGGGAAGGCCTACAAAGTTTGGAGAAGTAAAAGTGAAGAAAATCCATGACTCCACCCATTGTAGGAAACTCAAAACAGTAATACAGGCTGATGCCATTAAAAACTATGACAAATGTGGCCTCTTGAAAGCCAGCTGGTCATTATTGTGCCCTGATCTTGGGGAAAAGGCGGACATAGAGTGTTACTTATCGGTAGTTGGCAGGATCTTCTCTGCTCTTGGGAGGATGAGAATCCAGAGCACAGACACTTGTCAGCAGCTTCATTGTGATCAGAGAAGAGGGTGCAAAGGCCAAAAGTCTGCACTGTGAGCCAAGAGAAAGGACCCCTGCAGAATTCTCTTTGCTTCACTGGGGTTCCCACCTGGAGCTCTGCCCAAGCTCAATCAAAATAAACTACACCTTAGGGCGGCACTTCAGGCTTCATTTAAGCAGGAGCATTGGTTAAGCAGGGTTCATTAAAACAGTGTTGTAGTGTAACTTACAGGTCTAGTCACCTGAAACATGCCAGAAAATTAATCCATACTGGCTGTGGACCTGAAATATTTTTTTAAAAACCTCCCATGAACTTTCAATCAGGTTTCTCAACTGAATCTCTCAGTCCCAGGCTTAGTGTGCCTGGCATAACTTCCATTTCAGTTAGTGGCCAGGCAGTTGCTAAACTACTAAGTTCTTACCTTTGGACTGGCTTTTGGAAGACCCTAGATGTTTAAGCTTTTGGGAAGAACATGGGCTATACTGTGGCAGGCTGTGTGCTATGGTAAAAGCTAAAGGTATAACGACTGACATTTCTGGAGAGTTTTAAGATCTGTTTTTCTTTCTCTGGGAGAAATGTTGGGAGAGATGATTTTGAACTGGCTTTTTAAAGAATAAAGTCAGGGATTTTTATAGTCCATTGTAGAGGTGGTTGAAAACATGAAATGAAATGTTATTAACTTCAGTTTTTCATTGAAATTCAAAATATTTTGATGAGCTCCATAGCAGCTCACAAATAATGTTTTTATGGGAAAAATTGTTTAATTTTTGCATGTGTTGCAATTAAAAACAATTGAAAAATGTCATCACTTTGGTTATTTTCAAACAACTCACGTCAACTTTTTCAAACAGATGTAACCTCGGGTTTTGGAATTTCTCATGAAGATCATCTCTCCTGGAATCAAATCCAAGGAAAATGGCCAGTCCAAAATTACCATCCATAATATCTGTCCATTAATTTTATTCTGTTAATCTAACTTAATCCCTCAGTTTGAGTCACTGTGGTCTTTAGACATCAATGTTTCATGTATGCAGAGCTACTAATTCAGCTGTCATGCTGAACATGCAGGTTCATCCTGCTTTATAAGAGAACTGGGAAGGAGCAAAGGATCTCACATTCATGTCTGGTGCGATTCCCCCAGGTGCAGGGTTTCTGAAAACAGACTGAATATCTTTGCTGTAAAATCCCCCAACATCTGATTTCTGGATTTTGCTGCTAGGTCAGGGGTGGGCAAACTTTTTGGCCAGAGGGCCACATCTGGGTATGGAAATTGTATGGCAGGTCATGAATACTCACAAAATTGGGGGTTGGGATGCGGAAGGGGGTGAGGGCTTCGGCTGGGGGTGTGGATTCTGGGGTGGCAACAAAAAGATGTAACAATTGAGTGGGAAACCTCCTACAAAACTACATGTAAATAGGAAGGAATCTGTCCATTTGTGGTTCTCCACCTGTATGCTGTGGTTTATCTGAAAGCTCAGGAAACTGAACCCTTTATTTGTGGTTAGAGGCAGCTAGCTCCACCAGAAAGGGGACATGAATAGGGGTTGAGGTCTGGTTCTCTTTCCACCTCCACAATTCACTTGCCCTCATACCTTGGTGAAATCAGTTGGGTGTAAATCTGCAAAAGTGCCCACTACATTTGGATACCAAACCTAATATATTGACATCACAAATTGGGGACCCCAAAAACCCGAAGCACCTGACATTTGCTGACACTTGAAAATTTAGTGCATTAATCTGTTTCCCCCTTCTATTGCACATTTGGTGTATAGAATTGTTAGGTAAAAATCAGCTTGTCCTACTCACCGTTCCAACACCCGGGTAGTGCGGAGCTGGGCTATAGCTCGAAACTGTCAGAGTCCATGTAAAAAAAACACTGAGGCCAAGCAACTTTGATCAAAGGGCACACACCCCCCTCAGGCTAGTAGCTTCAGAGGCGTGTGGCAGCTTTATGAGACCAACACATCAGTATTTATAGGTTTAAGACAGACAAAGGAAAGACACTGGTTATGTCTCCTGTATCATCTCAGGCTGACCTTGCACAAACTGCTTACTCAATCAAGCAGAGAAGAAACGAGGGGAGGAGGGAACAAGGCAAAAATATTTAAACAAGATAAGGAAGTTTAGCAAGGCCAGGAGGAATGAGGAATTTATTGCAGGGGGCCCCTTTTATCGAACAGAATGATTTTCCATGCACACAAAAGTATAACTTCAATAAACACAATGAAAATGAGTGTTAAGTAGCAGCTTTCATATGTACTATAGTGGACGGGAGGTGTCTTTAGGGGACCAACTTTAATTCTTTATGCTGCCACTAATTGTGTCTTGTCAACTTTTTAACGTGCATCATCTTTTTACAAGGATTCTCTTGGTTTAAGATCCAGGCATCTCTTATTTTTGCAGCATATAATCTGTGACCAGTATGTAGAATGGCGGAGAACATCATGTGATGATGGACTGGTTGATCTTTTTTTTTTCCCACATAAGTGCTCAGTGTCTGAATTCTGTTAAACAATGGTTTCAATTTTTCCTCTAACTGTACCACAGATCAAGCAATCTTTTCAACTCCTATTTGTCTGTCAGGCACTTCACTTATCTTGGAGTTAGTAGACAGCTTAAGAGCCATGTTTTTGCTATAACATTATTTCAACCGTGTCACCTCTGTTTTCAATTTGGATTATTTTTTTCCCCCATCAAGACAGTGTCCCAGGTTTATGGTCAAACTTTGCTAAGCCATGCCTCATCAGCACTGGCCCGCCCTCCTCCCCAAGTGACTACACCAGATGTGCAGAAAAGGCTGGATAATTGGTTATCGGATTCCAGTTAGCAGAGGTCAAGGTGGTATCTGCCTGGCCTATCCTCTACTTGCCATACAACTTGCTGTTATTACAGGGGTTATTCAAGCCTATAATCAGCTGAATTCCACTGAGATGGAACCTTCTGCTTCAGTGAGTTGTTTTTCTGCTGCATTGACACCAGGATTGTTCTACCTCTGACAGCGGGGATGAAATGTCTGTAGATTTCATAAGCTAGACCCATCTTACTTTTAGTTCTTATGTAGGAAATCAGTAATAAACCAGATCAAGTGCAGCGCGTGAAGCATAGTATTTCTCAACAACTACAATGTTTCCTAGCAAATTTTTCTGTAGAATAGTATGCCTTTGACGCAAACTGTCGGGCCATATTTCAAAAAGGGTCTTAAGATGGTTCCCATAGTTTCACATTCATTTTTTTTGCAGATACAATGTTTTGCATTCAAGGACTTGTGTTCTCAAAAACTCGACATCTGCAAGTGAAAATAAGGTAGTCTGACATACAACTACTGGATTGGTTTGCATGAATGGCATCTTACTGTGCAGTCGGCTTGCACCACTACAATTTGTGTACATCAGTTAAAGGTTTTGTATGTACAAAAACATGGCTGCAAGAATGTTGTTCAAAGGAGACTTGTATAAGTGGGTGATCAAGGCTGGAATCCAGTGTTGATTTCAGTGGAGTTGCACTGGTGCAAAACTAGAGTAACCCTAGTAATCACAGTAATCTGTGGTCCACTATAACCCCCAGATTCTTTTCAGCAGTACTCCAGCCTAGCCAGTTAACCCCCATTTTGTAGTTGTGTATTTCATTTTTCCTTCCTAAATGTACTACTTTGCACTTGTCCTTGAATTTCATCTTGTTGATTTCATACCAATTCGTTAATTTAAGTGCCATCAAATGTAATAAATAGTCAGTATGCAGAGCTACCATTGCTTTCCTGTTCTCTATTAATTACACTAATTAACATAGCCAGCGCAATTGTTCTCAGGACAAAATTCAATTTGAGGTGGAAATACTGTGAACCTGTTTGTCACTTCTAACCTTGGATTTGCTAAAAATAACTCCCATTTCCCAAACTATTAGCAAGTTTCTCAGCCTCCAGGTAACTGCTATCTTTCACAAGTGGATCTGAAGAAGAGCTTTGTGTGACTTGAAAGCTTGTCTCTCTCACCCGCAGAAGTTGGCCCAATAATAGATATGACCTCACCCACCATGTCACAGGAAAGGCATTCTCTGTCTGATCTCTGGCCTGCTGGTATGACTTTCTTTGAACTTTCAAGGACAATGACTTAAGACACAAATACAAGCCATTAAGTTTGTTGCTTCACTTTCAGAATTGTCCTTTAGAAACTATAAAGACACACTTTAAACTAAACCCCATGGAGGAGACAAGGAAGTGAGGAAAGCCATGTTTTATACCCATTTATACTGTACATATGGAAATTTCTTTGTGTCTTAAGTGCCACTAAATATTTCTAGGCAGGATACATATATACTGAGAGGCTGTGTTGCTTGAATAGCAAGTTTTTGTTTAACCAAAAAATCTAAGCGCAAGCCTCTTCTTAATTTAATACAATCATTGGCATTTGCCAAAGTGGAAATACAGATTCTTTAATCAGCTATGAAACCACTTCAAAGGTCAAATGCTCTTATATCCTGACTGGAATAGTTTGTGTTTACTTTTGCTTAATGTGAGAGAGTGGATTTTTTTTCCACATCTGTTGAGGGCTTTTTCACGTTAAAAAAACATTTCACAGTGTTGCAGCAGATGGTATCAGGTGGTACTTTTATGCATACTCTTCTGAGCTTTTTCTTCATTTGTGAGCAAACTTTTCTCTCTTTGGAAGATATGTGCTGAGTTTGTTTTTTAATTTTTTTATTGTAAAGTTTTGTGTTGAGGCAGTGGTCTTTGGAGAGGGAGCTGTGGCTGGAGAGCTTCTTTTGCTTTGGTCTCTGATTCAAGTCAAGTTTTGAGGGTGAATTGTTCCTTGGGAACTGAGTATTGATCACAGTTGGGCTGTGATTCCTGAAAGAAGAGATTGTGTACATGCTGTTTGACCCACTCTGTTCCAGGACTGATGTGTGTAACTAAAGCAAGCTCCACTTAGAATATACCCAGATTCTACATCACTGAATTCTCCTCCGCTGGAAAGCTGCCCTGAGTATCTACTGCTGCTCAGCAGAAGGCTGGTTTTGTTGTTAGAATGCAATGGTGATGGGGTGGGAGGGGCAACAATAACATAATTGTATAAGCTCAGAATGGCAGGTATTGCCCAGAGTTAGACCATCGTCTTCAACTGAACAGGGGAGCTGGGCCCCTTGCCTCTGACTTCCTTGGCTGAGTGAGAACTACTTGGATCTTGAATTGGGGTCTGGTTTGGACTGATGTCCCTGCTCACAGGAAGTCCCTCAGGTCCTGCACACTAAACAAGTGGACACTAAGGGAGAAGGTAAGGTTTTGGCACTACCCTCTACCCTCGCTTGCTGGACAGCCACAAAGTGGGAAATCAGTTGCACTCTTTCCAGGCCTGCAGTTAGTTACTTGCAGCTCCTTGGAGCAAGAGGGAAGCAGGATAATTAGGGTATGAAGCACATCAACTCTTGGGCTGGTAAAGCTTGAGCATAACCCCTTGTACAGGATAGTGTTTAAAGGCACACTCTGGCCCATGATTAATAGTAAAGTCCTGGGGTTTCAAATGTATCTATGATGTCTTTGTGTCCAGCATCCTTCGGTGAGAGGCCTGGCAACTAGTGAAAACTGCATGAATTGTGAAGACAGCCTAGTTAATAACACACTGCCTAATGGTAGGATTGCCAGCTTTCTAATTTCAGAAAACCGAACACCCTTGGCCTGCACTGCCGTTTTCCTGAGGCTCTGCCTGTGCACTGCCCCTTCTTGAGGGCCTTCCCCGACTCACTCCATCACCCCTCCCTCTGTTGATTGCTCCCTTCCTCCCACCCTCCCTCACTCCTTTTCACTGGGCTGGGGTATGGGCTCTGGGCTTAGGCCAGAAATGAGGGGTTCAGGGTGCGGGAGGGGGCTCTGGTCTGGGTAAGGGGGTTAGAGTGTAGGAGGGGGTGAGGCTGTAGCTGGAGATGAGGGGTTTGGGGTGTAGGAAGGGGTTCTGGGTGGGGCCAAGGAGTTTGGAGTACAGGAGGGAGCTGGGTTGAAGGGTTTGGTGTGTGGGAGTAGCAGAGCTGGCACTTGGGTCAGGGGCAGTGTGCGACGCCCCCGTGGCCACCTCTCCACCTAGGAGCCAAAGGGATATACTGGCTGCTTCCTGAGAGTCACACGGAGCAGGGCAGGGAGCCTGCCAGCCCCACTGTGCTGCCAACCAGACTTTTAATGGCCTGGTCAATGGTGCTGACTGGGACACTTTTTGACCGGGTGTTCAAGCTGAAAACTGGACACTTGGCAACTTTACTTAGTAGGCGTCAAGAAAGCGTATCTGGATGTCTGATGTTGGAACTTGACAGCCATGGAATCAAATTAAGAGAACCAGTGACGGTGGTAGTGATCAGTATGTCGAAATAGAAAGTCTTGTCTGCACAACAGGCATGGCTTGCCATCAGTCAAGCTCCCTGCTAGAAAAGCTTTGTACTGCAGATTGATTCCCTTATTCATGCTTAAGAAGGGAAAAATTAGTTTTAGGGCCTGATCCAATGCACATTACAATAAATGGAGAGAATCCCATTAATTTCAGTGGACACTGGATTGGAGCCTTAAACTCTCTTGTACAGGGTTTCTAAAGAAGAAACAAACAGCCATTTGGCTTTTTCCACTTAAACAGAAGTCCTTGAAGACTGCCATGGAGTGAAGTGCAGTTTCCCCTGAAGCTGTTTGTGTTGTGGATTTATTACCATTACATTATATCAGCCAGTTCCCTGGGTTGGATGCATTAAAAGGCTGCCTGTTGAATAAGATTGCCTGTTTGGGCAGAAAAATAAAACTAGAGATATGCTGCAGACAGTGCTTGGATGGGAATAAGAATGGCAGCTCATTAGGATTAGCAATGCAAAAAAGTCCCAGTTAATGAACAATGAAAACATTTTGGCAGGTGCAGGTTTGATTATTGCAGGGTTGTTTTAGCTGCTGTAATTTAGGCATCTAACGTGGCTGTCCATTAGCAACTCAGAATTTGATAGGTGTATTATTCCATACACACATTAATTCCAAGCTGTGACTTGGCACATAAGTTCCTACCATTTGTGTGTACAAATGTGTAGAAGAGACTGAAATGATAGTTGGGAGCAAGCTCACATAAGCCCCTTTGAAAATTCTGAGCCAAAGGTCTTGTGAGGTAATGGGAGTAGAGCGAAGATTTCATTTGACCACCAGGCTTACAGTTTCAAAAGTGACCAGAGATTTTGGGTGCCCAACTTGAGAAATCTTAAAGATCTGGTTTTCAGAAATTGCTAAGCACCTGCCCCCTGGAAAATCCGGTATCTCCAGGAGCTTACCCCAAATCACTAAACAATGCAGCTGGTTTCTATATTTTTTTAACTTCAAACATTTAGTGACTTTTTTTTGTTTTAATTTCAAATTTTGATGAGAACAGGAAGAAAGTCTAATAAAATTTCCTCCCATTTTTGGACTAGCTCTATTACTCAGGGAACCAAATCTGAATATTTTGAGTTCATTGGGGTAGATGGGATTCGTCCTTTGCATGATGTTTCCATCATGTTATCCTGCACAAGGAGTAGAGGGCAAGTTGTTTCCCATTACCTGCCCAAAACCTCTATGCTCTGGGCAACAACTGGGACTGTTTGTTCCAGGAACTCACTCCAGAGCGCAGAGAGGACGAGGCTGTCAGCCTCTACTCGGGGGTCAGCAGCAGAATCTAATCCTAAACTTCCCTCACAGTGTCTGCTCAAGGGCCAAATTCGCCAGTGGTTTAAATTTATCGCAACTCCATTGAGGTCAATGGAATGTGGTTATATATGCCAATGAATGAATTTGTCCCCAGTTTTAGTTAATAATGAATGTGGAGAATTACTGGAAGTCCCCAGATGATGCTTTTGGAAATGGTCTTCTGTTTACCTGAAAGTGAAGGAGTTTAATGTTGGCACAATGCTAACAGTCAGTTGTGGTGCAATTCTTTATAGGTGATGGGCATATTGTGAGTAATATTTTGTCTTCTTGAGTATCTGTCTTTGACTGAAACCACTTGCTTAGTTGGAGAGTTGTTCCAATACGCCATACCCAGGCAAGTAAACAGAATATTTTGTGTGGGATTTTCAAAAGTGCTCAGCTTCGACCGACTACTACTACTGCCAAAAACAATGAGCGCTTCAGTGGAAGCAGAGTTAGGCCGACACTGAGCTTTTGCAAAGCTCGCCTTGCCTGAACATTGTGGGATGACAAAGTTTGCACTGAGGTTCCACTGTGGTAAGTGTTCAGAAACGAGACGCTTAACTGGAATTATTTTAGCTCGGCCTAGGAATTGAGTTGCCAGTGTTGTGAGAATATGTCTTCTAGTGGGTTCAGTTTATAGCTAGGTAAAAAAAAGTAAGAATAGTGCAACAGGGTGGTTTGTCCATGGCTGGAGAGCCAGGGACTAAGCCAGGCCTGATTATAGGCTGAGACACTTGGGTCGAATCAAGGAGGTTGCATTTAATGGGGGAGGAGAGGAGAATCCCAGAGAACTTCAGATAGGTCTGTAGCTGCTGCAGGGAGCAAGAAGGCTCATGTAGGGCTCTGAGTCAGCAAGAAAAGCTGAAGAAGCAGGAGAGAGTGGGAGAAAGCTCTCCAGGCAGAGAGGCCTTGGAGAGACTGTAAAAGCCAGCTGGGTTGAAGAGCGTGTGAGTTTGTATTTTAGGCTAATTAGGACTGTGTGGGGCCCAGGGGGGCCAGTATGTATCAGAGGAGTAAATAAATAGAATGCTTTCTGGGGATTGTTTGAACTGAGAGATCTAAAAGGGCCCTGGAAGGGGAGGACAAACTGGGTGCTGTGTGAGCACTGGCCATGAGGGGGTGGTTGGGAGTCGGTGGCTGCACAATATTACAAATAGCTTGCAGTAGTGAGGTGGCTGCCCCACTCCTGGAGAACAGGGGTTAAAAGCAGCCAAGCTAGGCTGATTGGGGAAACAGCCACAGCTATGGCCAGCTTAATTAGGGCCCAGCTGCCCCTGATAAAAGGGTTGTGGGCCAGAAGCTTTGAGGAGTCTCACTCTAGCCCTGGAGTGGGAAGGCCCAGCTGCCTGGGAGCAAGGTAACAGAAGCAGAGCAGTGCTGAGGAAGGGTGAAGGGAGCTGGGGAGCTCCAGCCTGGTAAGCCCCATGCTGCAGGCCTTGTGGAAGGCCAAAAGGTACTGGGGCTGCAGAGGGGCAGCCTGGGGATAGGCAGAGGCAGCTGTGTGATGAGTGGTTTACAGATTACAGTCTGCCCCAGTGAGTGGGGGCTAGATACTGACTGGCAGTAGCCATTGAGACATGGTGGGGGTAGAGGGTTAGGGATTCCCTTGAGAGAGGAGACCCAGTGTGTGGGGGTACTGCTGGGGGCAGAACCCTGAGGTAAAGAGGCACTGAGGTCTGGGAGAGACACAAGGTCCAAGGCAGGAGAGTCACTAGCCAGCAGAGGGTGCTCCAAGGCTGAAAAAGAGCCAATTCCCAGATGACCAGCAGGAGGCACCGCACTGGTAAGTCATCACTTTGCTACCCTTACCTCATCCTTTTTTGATTTTTTGTTCCCTTCTGGTTTTGGCGGAAACAGAACAGTGCAGAAGTGTGCAAAACACAACATAAAGTTACTTGTAAATATTGTAGGGACTGAATCCATCTTGAATTAGGAGTGAGGATTGATCTTGGCTTTTTCTTCCAAAACTGAGTCAATTAATTTACAATGGCTTGGCAACATCACAACTCATTTCTTAGGCTTCAGTGTAGGTAGGTTGAAGGTGTTACTTATCCTGGCACCATGATTCTAGTAATTGGAAGTGAAGGGTGAAAGTTGACCAACATTAGCATATAGTGGATAAGGCTTTAATGTCCTAGAAACACCATCAAAGGCAGTTCCCTGAATTGTTGTCGCCCGCATCAGCTGATATTTATTCCCTGTGCCTAGTTCAGAATTATTTCACCCTTCACAGAATGGGCAAAGTACCCCCAAAATTTCTCTCTCAACAAACATGACTTTAGCAGTATTCAGGACAACTCACTTGCTTCTTTAGCACTCCCCCTTCATCGTTATTTGTTCTTCTTTTCTACTCAGCAACTTGGAAAAGGTCCAGACTCTGCTTTGCACGACTCTTTCTAACTGGACTGAGCATGGCCTTTATAAGTGTTGTAGAACCAACGTTTTCAGAAGCTTACCTTCTCTGTGCACCAGATGGTGCAGATAACCTGGCCTACATTTCCATGATCTATGAACAGCTCAAGAAGGTGCAAGATTCTGGGCTGCTTTGTCTGCCTTGTGACAGGCCTGATTAGTTGTAGAGAGTGATGTTTCCTGACAATTAGGGTGGCATGGTTGGTATTAAGCACATGTGCATAGTCTTGCTTAGAAAATGGTGCAAGGGTTTAATCTGTGGAGCTTTCCCATTGCTGTGAAATAATCTATAAAAATGGTTACTCAATTTTGTATTTGGAAAAGCTGCATATGTGGGTGTGCATCTTTCTACTGAGTGGTTAATTTCAGTTGTAAGAGCCTCTGTAAGAGGCATTGCAACCGGCTATTGCTACCTCCCTTCCCACTGCTCCTAAATTTCATTTACTGTAAAGATAGCTAATTATTTTTCATGCCCAGACTATATACTAGAGCTGGTTGGAGAGTGACTGTTTTGCAAGCAAAAGCAATCACTTCAGTTTGCTATGGCTTGTGGTGTCGTGTTCTTAAATATCTTACAGGCTGCTCGGTGCCCTCAACTTCCATTTCAGTCTCTGGGATTTAGTGCTCAGCATTTTGCAGGATCAATCCCTTTCTGTTTTCTTTTGGACAAGTACTGGGGAATCAGAAAAATCTGAATGAATTCTGAGCTTTACTAATGCTAGCATGAATGAGTATTCACCAGTGAGTGCACACTAGAAATTTGGCTTTCAGTGGTCCTTGCTGTTCTAATTACATTAGAATATAGAAGCCCCAGTCTCATTAAGATTTTCATTGTGCAAGGCACTGTGCAAACACGTAGAGACAGACTAAGCCCTTTAGAACAGAGACTATAGCACAGTGAGGGGCAATGACATGCAGGTGGTTGATGGCAGAGCCAGGATAAGAACCCAGGTCTCTTGGCCTGACTCCCAGTCCAGTGCCCCACCCATTAGACCACAATGCCTCCCTATTGTTCTACTCTAACGTCTCAGCCATCCAACTGAGTGCCGAAATGCTACCATATGCCTTAAATTACTAGCCATACCAAGAAAATGAATAATAAATCTTTTCTCCTGACCCCGTCGTGGTCCTATTTAACTGTTCCTTCATATGAAGATCCTGCCTATGATCCTCCCTGAAGCCTAAATATTACAGATAATTTTCTACAAG
This sequence comes from Dermatemys mawii, assembly GCA_007922305.1. NCBI lineage: Eukaryota > Metazoa > Chordata > Testudines > Dermatemydidae > Dermatemys > Dermatemys mawii. The sequence goes on from ML677363.1 coordinate 4,401,083, forward strand.
TTATGGCCTGAATGGGTGAAGTTTCTCAGCATTAAACAAGTAGCACACGACTCTGCACTCTTACGTTCACACTGGGGTTTTAGAATTAGTTTACAGCCATAGATATGATATGGCTGACAGCTTCATGAACTCACTTTGGATGTCACTTCAACACTTTGCTTACTGAGCAGTGTAAAATTGAAAGCTTGTGCTATATTTCTATTTATGGACGAAGGCCTGGAACATTTTCGCTTTATGCATAGTGTGGTCAAACGCAGAAGTAAAGAGTTTGCTGTGTTTCCCTGTATTGTTAGCTGTTCATTTCCCCATGCTATTGGCATGGGATTTTCATACAGCTGCCCTGATGTCAGTGTGGTTGCAGATGCGTAACTGAAGGAAGAATTTGGCCCATTAAATTAGTGAGATCATGACGTGATGCGTTTCCCCTGGGATGCGACTTGGAACTGGGATACCACTGAGCCCGCCTGACCCACCAGCCCGGGCTCCCTTCACACTGTATTACTGAGGCAAGCCAGCCAAGCCCTCCCAGCCCACATACAAGTAGGGACATGCCCAGCTGCAGCTTCACAAACAGATGCTGAGATCAGCTCTGCATGCAGGGCTGGCCTTACCAAGGCAAACTGAGGTGCCAGACTCTGTGTGTGTGTGGCGGCGGGGGAGAGTAAGGCAGTGCCACTAGGACCCAGAGTGTAGAAAATGGTGTCTGCTCTAGATGGTGGAGTGCTGTGCTGAAGGAAGGAGGGCACAAAAGAGACATAACAGGCAGGTAGGAGAAAATGTGAGAGGGAATAACAGAAAGCAGCAGGAGCTGCAGGGAGAAAGAGAAGGAGCCTCTTATATACCTCTCTAGCACCCCCAGGAGTCTGGACTGATTAACACCAGCTTCTCAGTGAGCTTCCTGTTTCCTGCTGCTTCCATGAACCCACCTGAAGAGAACAGGCAGTCAACTGAAGTAGTAGTAGGCAGTTAGACCCTTAAGATGCTGATATCTTCCCTCACTCAGGCCCTGCTACCAGCCTGCTTATTTATCCCCTTCAACTGAGTGTTGAGAGCCACTATAGCTGGCACAGAACAGCAGTCCTGAGTGAAAGAAGAAAAAGCCCCTCTGGGGCAGCACTCAGGAAAAGCAAGCAAAGGAAGCTTTTCTAAGCTGGAAGGAGCTTTCCTGAGATATATAGACACAAACGTTCACGGTGAGCCTTCTGGCCTAGCTTAATATGCTAAAGAAACTGGTTATAACTAGAAAATTCTCACTCTTAGTGATGTTATTAACAGATTGCAGAGGTTCTTGAAGGCCAACTGCACTTGCTTGCAGCTTAAAACCCCAGGTATTCTTTTCACAGACCAGCACCCTGTAGCCTGGGTTCAGTCCTTTCTTCCCCAGTTCAGTCTCGGGTGTTTTGCAGCAGTCATCTTGGGTGGGGATTCAGTGAAGAAAGAACCACAATTATGTCACTCACTTGTGTTAAATAGATTTACATACGGTGGGAATCCTTTGTCTTCCATTCTGATTCCCACAGCCTATCAACAGAAAAATAAAAAATGCTAATTTTAACATGGAGTTCAGTATCAGGTGATGTGATCACATGACCCTACACCCACAACTCAGTTTATTTGCAGTGTCCACAGGAAGGTTTTCCAGGAAGGTGGGAGACTAGCATCTTCAAAGAACTATTCTTTTTCCTGATGGCCCTTTCAGCCAGCAATCTAGAATGATTGCATTTGTCTCGTGAGCATTCCCCAGGTGTAAACACATAGGTGCATAGAAAATATTCCTAACTTCAGATTAAAAAAAATACATGTGTACAAATATGCTAATCATATTCAGTAAATCATAACCTTTCTATGATATCTCACATGGTCCATCTTGTGCAGTGGTTCTCAAACTTTTTGTATTGGTAACACCAGGCCTCTGAGTATGACCCCCCCCCTTAATGGGCGGGGCTGGCTGCCGGCAGCCTCCCGTGGCACAACCCCCCACGTAGCCAGGCTGCGGCCGCCTTTGAGAACCAATGATTTTGTGTAATATACATTTTAGAGATTAGAACATGAAGAATATAAAGGCGTTGTGTCACACATGACACATCAGATAGGATTCTAATAAGTGCTCAGCATTGGCCTAAGTCTGTCGCCACTGAAGTCAGTGTCCATCTTAGGGATCAATTTTCAAAAGAACTCTGGACTCCCTCAGGATCTTTCTAAAGAGCTGAGCTTCTGTTTGCTCAGTCTGCTGAGCTCTTCTGAAGCTCTGGCCATAAATGTCACAGTGGGAGCTATTAAGTGCTCTTTTGCCAACCTGGGCCAATAGCTCCTAAATAGAAGCTGAGTTCTGAAAATCTGCCCCCAGTTGTGGGTGCTGAGCATTTACTTAGTCTGATCCTTAATGCCCAATCACTGAACAATTTTTCATGCCAGTGGTGGTTATCAGCATTATGTTATGTTACCATTATTGCATGCATCTCCATTTTGGAAAGAGCAACATGCAAAAAACATCATCTTTGAAAGGCTTTTATTTCAACACTGGATCCTGGTTGTAAATTTCTAGCTGTGGTTGCTCCATCAGCATATGTGTCCATGCCCTGGTAATGATTTAAATAGTTCTATCAGATTTGTTTTGTTGCCCAAAGCAAGTGCATTTAGATAAAGGATGACTGTTGAAACAAATCACATTTAGTAGATATGCTAATTAATATCTAACAGCTATTTTTTTTCATGCAATTAACTGCAGAAACACTTTGCTGTTTTAATGTATTTAATCAAATCACACCTTCATTTCTTTGGCAAATTATTCCAAACATAATAGTTAAATTACTGAGTAAATGTTCTGCTACAGAATATGCTGAAATTCAATGAAAATGTAACAACTGTTCTATTGAATCTAATTTAGGTGCTTATTTCAGGCACTTTAATGTGTTAGCAAAATAAATTGTATGTAATTGTAAACAGCAATATCACAGTGTGGTCTACTGTATTAGCAAGGGGATGCAGGCAATGACTGTGAAGATGTAGCCAGTTGGTATTAAAGAGACAGCACCATCTTGAAATCTTGTCGTCTTTTTTTTTTTTTTAAAGTCAAATGATTTCCTCATCCCCATCATAGTAAATCCCAAATGGATGTAGTCTCCTTGCAGATTGAGTGCCCGCCCCCTGGATCTATCTCTAGCTAGCTTCTTAAGATGATTTGGCTGGATACTCAGTTTGTTGGTCACCGGTGATCTTATTGTGTCACCCAAAGCTTTTGGCAACCACATGATCAGTGGCCAAGAAGCCACATTCCCTGTTGTAAACACTCTTTGTAATTTGTTGGTCTTACATATCAAGAAAGCCACCAAACCTGAGCTACTGCTGATGGAGGTGATTGGTGGGTTCAGCTTTGAGTATCCTCGTAGCTGATCATACCCTGCCACTTGCTATGGAAGTGACAGCTGACGAAGACGACAAGAACCAGAAATATCAATCCATTGCTCTTCAGCTTTCCTCAGCACCCATCTTTCCCTTCTGTATAATAGGGTTGGTACATGAGTGCATGGTACTCATAATAGGGTGGTTCTATTGAGTGCAACTTTATAGTAAGGTTGATATCCCAACAACTCCAGAGGGCCCAAAACATGGTGGCAGCTACCGTTATATGTGTGTCCACATCCTTCGAACATCCTCCAGCATGATCTATGATTCTTCCCCAATGTTTTATAGTTGCCATCTCCTCAATATCCTCTATTAACAGTCTAGTATTCAGCTGGTTATAACCAAAAGTTGGAGGCTTGAGTATGTCTATGACTTTGACTTGTAGGCTCAGTTTTGTGAATTGCTGTAGCTGATGACCAATTGGGTCAGACCAATGTGTGCTGCTTCTTTCCTGGGTATTAATTTGGGCAAAACTAAATCTATGGCCATTACTATCAAGCAGCCTCCACTTTTAGATTGCAACCACCATTGTCAAATAATATAAAGTCCTATATCTGCCAGTATGTCTCCAGCCAATTTTATTTCGTTTATTTACCTTTTTTTTTCCAAAAAGGGACATATGTTTTTTTCCTTATTGTGTCTATATGAATCTCCATTCAAACAGTTGCAAGTGGACAACAAATGGCATAGTCCTACAATTGGATCCATGTGGTATATTGTACGTTGAAGTGAGCATATAAAATATTTCACACTGGCTGTGTGAAGTATAAAGTTATAGGCCAAAATTGACTAGTGATTTTGGGATACGCTAATTGTTGGGAGCCCAACTTGAGACATCTTAAAGGGCTCAGATTTTCAGAGGTAGAGTTCCTACCCTCTGGAAAATGAGGCCCTGCAAAGGTTTAACAAACTGGGCATCCAAAATCACTACTCCCCAAAGAAAATAGCTGTAATTTTTATATCCCTGCTCTGTTCTCTAAGGATTATTGGGAGCAAAATTTTAATAGTGGATCTGTCTAAACACAACTGACCAATAATATCAGCAATTCTAAAGGTATGGAATGTCAGGTCTCTCTCATTTAATGTGCTTATGTTCCGATGCACATACAAAATTTAACCAAGTACCTCTTTGATGTGAGACTCTTATGAGAATAGGTTTCCCTGTGGGGTTTCCTCGTTTTGGCCAATTCTTTTAAAAAAAACCCACCACAAACTCACTCCCCACAAAGCAACATGTGTTAATGATATTCCTGTATCTTGAGGTTTGGACAGCAATGGAAAGTTCAGAGCTGTGTAGAAATCTAAAAGACAATGAATCCAAAGAGATTAGGATTTGAATGAGTTAATCTGTATCTGATAGTACATAATAAGTATGCGTTACTCCATCTCATCGCCTTCATTTTTCATATAATCAGTTCAGATTTACAACAGTATTTTCCAGATACATGAAGATTAAAGGCCAAATTGTCCCCATGTAAGGGAATTTACAATAAGGAGTGGAGGAAAGCACGCAATAGTGGGCAAAAGGGATCATGTCCCTGTTGCAGGGTACTCGGTGTCCCGTAGAAATGAAGCACACACACAGCTGTTGAATAGAAGTAGTGAGTTTATTGAAGGCAAAAGTGGCACACCAGCAACGTGGGCTCCCTTCGTTGCTGCCACTGAGACGGGGAAAGCCCGACGCATCGGAGCAATGCTCGGGGTGAAGCCCACTGCACGTGGGCACACAGGCAGAGAAATAACAGGAACATTTGCATCTCATGCATACCTCATGAATAACTAATACCTTGTTTCTGTCTTGTTAGTATTACACACTGCAAGCAGGTGTCTCATTACAAGGTGAGCAAACAGTGAAAACCAATTACTCTGGCATGTGAAATATGCGATAACAGGGCAGAAACTGATAACAATGGCCAAGAGTACCCTTTCCTTCCCAGGAGTGGTGGGGAAATAAGCACTCTTTCCCTCCCAGGAGTGTGTGTGTGTGGGGGGGGAATGAGCACCCCCCCGGTGCTCACCCACCCCCTCCTTCCCTGGAGTCAAGGATGAGAGCGCCCTTAGCACTCTACCGTAACAATGTCTTGCGCACCCTTACACTCCTCCCCACGCTCTCTTCAGAGACTCCAGTGAAAGGGTGAAGGAAACAAATAACATCGGCAAAAAGCAGTAGCATTTTCAAAAATCACACACGTAGCCACTGCAATAACTTTCACAACACAAAAAGCATACATCTGTGCAGAGGGCCGTGTTAACACCTAACCCATACTATAAAAATCAACATAAACAATGGTCTTATCGATTTTTCCCAGAAACATGTGGTACTATAACATGGAGGGTGCTGCATTGATGTCTAGAAAGCAGGTTTCCATAACGTCGCCGGCCACATATATATGGGGGAGGCAAAAGCCAGTAGAGTTCAGGACACTCTGGGCCAGAGCCACCCCCGTATTCACAACCATGCTCTTAGCAACAGACAGGTAGCCCTGCAAGACTATCAAAAAGAGCATTTGGTTAGTCGGTGCCATGAGGCCGTCGGGGGGTGGGGGTCAGTCCTTCTGCTCTGGTAACACAACAGCCCAGCCCTCTCCTGTGGCGAGGATGGTCACGGCCTTAGCTTTCTTTCCAGGATTAGTCCACCAGACACTGGCCGGGGGTGGGGTGCCCTCCGTGGTCACTGTTGCTTTGCTTTGCACCTCTGAAAAGGGGGAGAGCGGACACAGATCACAAAGAGAGCGGTCCCCGCTTCCCAGTGGAGGGAGGCATCAGTCTGGTTCCCACAGGTCACAGCACCCAGCGCTTCGTCTCCGCTGTTACTGGCATGTTGCCAGGTGAATACAAACTGATCCTAACTCTTGAAAACAATAGCAATCAAAACAAAAGCATTAGCAAAATCAATAACTGCATGCCAGGGGAGGCCTGCAGGCCAAAAGCAAAGAGGCCATACTACGTCTCCACTTATCACCTCCACAGAACATCAATACCCAAAATGTACTCACCGATGGGTGCCACTAGCACCGTCCTGTGGGAGGGTGGCGCTTTACCCAGGGTGAGAGTGACAGTCACGGTGAATGCCCGTGGCTCCAAGCCACCCAGGCCCCGTACCACAGTCGAGCGCCCCACCGTCTGCGTGGAGTGAGGGATGGTGATTTCGGCTCCCGTGTCTAGCAAGGCCAGAACATGCTGGGTCCTTCCATGCAGCCACTGGATCGTGAGCGGGACAAAGGGGCAGCGGTCCCCCGCCTCCCGGGTCGGGTGCATGGCCGCTCACCAGATGGGGGACCTGCCTCCCTGTCACAAGGCACGCGGAAAACTCCAATCTACCGGGGCACTCGGTTCCACCAGGCGTGCCGGATTCTGCTTCTCTCTCCTCCCCCGGTTCCTGACGAAAAGTTTTCGCAGTCTCCTGTAGCTCACTCGTTTTGAAGGTATGGACAAGCTCCTGAAGTGAACCACCCTCTGCTCGCAACTCTCGCACTGGGCTTGCCTGTCGGGGGCGGGGTCAGTCTCCTCACTCTCCGAGGCTGAGAAAGAACTCCAAATGTTGCCATCCCAGGTCTCAGGGTCCCACGAACGGGCTGCTGTAACCACCCTGACCTGGGCGACCGTGACGGGCTTCCGCCCCTGTTTCACCTGTCGCTTGTTGGCAATACACACTACAAGTGCCTCACAGCAGCGCATGGGGGCTTGAGCCCTCTCCGCCTGCAAGGTCACCACCTCCTGTGCTACTGCCCGCGCCTCTGTTTGCTCCAAACACTCTTGCATTTTACCTTCTACAAGCCTCTACAGACGCAGAAGCTCACTGTCCTGGGCCCGGAGTGCAGTTAGAAACAGCCACGCCAACTCACCCATAGTGCGTCGCTCCGCCCAGACCGCCAGCTGGCCCGCAGCCAGTGCAGCCCCTCTACGAGCTGCACTGGCATGACCCCAGCAACCTGGTGGTATTCAGGCCAATCCGCTGGGGCCACCCAGCTGGCAACCACCTGCGCAACCGGCCCCCATCACTCCGTCGGGGGCCATTTCAGTATGCGCTGCAGGGACAGCGACAACTCCCCTCCTTCCCCAGCCTTCAGCCAAAGGGGCATCATTCCACGGGACCCTGCTCGCTGCGCCAAATGTTGCAGGGTACTCGGTGTCCCGTAGAAACGAAGCACACACACAGCTGTTGAATAGAAGTAGTGAGTTTATTGAAGGCAAAAGTGGCACACCCGCAACAGGGGCGCCCTTCGTTGCTGCCACTGAGATGGGGAAAGCCTGATGCATTGGAACAATGCTTGGTGTGAAGCCCACTGTGCGTGGGCTCACAGGCAGAGAAATAACAGGAACATTTGCATCTCATGCATACCTCATGAATAACTAATACCTTGTTTCTGTCTTGATAGTATTACACAATGCAAGCAGATGTCTCATTACAAGGCGAGCAAACAGTGAAAACCAATTACTCCGGCATGTGAAATATGCGATAACAGGGCAGAAACTGATAACAATGGCCAAGAGTACCCTTTCCTTCCCAGGAGTGGTGGGGAAATAAGCACTCTTTCCCTCCCAGGAGTGTGTGTGGGGGGGGAAATGAGCACCCCCTCCTGGAGTGGGGGGGGGGCGGGTGAGCACCCCCTCCTTCCCTGGAGTCAAGGATGAGAGCGCCCTTAGCACTCTACCGTAACAATGTCTTGCGCACCCTTACAGTCCCTTATACATCCCTCAGATTGGATATAGCATGTAAATCCCCAAGTGTGCTTGCACAGAGAGAGGCAGAATTAACCTCTAGAGAAACCAGTAGCGCTAGGCTGGAGAGCATATGGTCTGCCTTAGTTACCAGCTTCTGCACAGACCCCCTTCTCTTATACGTCTTTGCAAGGTTGTCACCATCTTGCCATAAAAGTAGAGTCTCTAGAATCCATGAAATTCACATTAAATGTTAATTTTATGGGTAAACATAGTAGTTCTACATAGTTTGAAACACTTCTTGTGTAGAAAAATTAGAATTAAAACACTGCTTGCTTTGATGGATTTATTCTCCTAACAATGTTACTTGTGAAGTTTGGTTCCAGTTCTCCTTCCCCGCCTCCCCTGCTTCCCTGTTATGGGAAGAACAAACAAACAAAATCCCTTGCTCTTCATTAGTCACAATGGGTCTTAAAGCCTCAGCCCTTCCTCCTGGGAGTAGTCTTCAATTCAGTTAAACAGTCACACTGAAGTTATGAGTGTGGGATTGGAACTGAGTGGGTGTGATGAGACTGAATCAATTTTGCAAGTTTACCACAAGATCCCCCTCAACCAATTGCACAGTTACAGACTGGTGATTAGGATGGAGTCAACAGGGCAAAAATTGTGAAATAGTTTAAATTTCACTGCAAATAATTCTAAGGGACTAAAGGCCCCCCGCTGCCGCCCCATTTATATATATCCCCTGGTGATAAATTACATTTCTTTAATAAAACTCAGTTTTCTGACTGAAGACAATACTTGCTTTGAAAGCTCCCTTTATGATCAGTAGATGGACTGGATATGGATCTTTCTTGGGAAGCAGCATACTTTTACTTAAATAGAAGACCTGGCTTTTAGTCTTAACTTTGCCTCTGAGGTCTAGGGTTAGCTAGTTGACCTCTGTGCTTTGCTTTCTCTGCTTGTAAAATGGAGGTGCTGATACTTCTCTAAAGCACTACCTCTGAATGGAAAGCTATAGAAGTTTTATGCATTATTAATTTGGACTAGAGTTGTCTGTATTAGAAATACTGGAAGTTTGTTTCTCTTCCTGAATCCACCGTTCTGAAATTCATTAGTTATGACGTGTCTCCACTGATCTGATGATGGTGGGATATTGCAACAAAGGCCAATGAGCAGCTCTCAGGATGTCAAGAATGTGTACAAGAAAACATTTCAGCTGAGTCCCATATCCTGTAATCAAGCTGTCACCTTTAGTTCTGTATGAAGCCACAAACAGTGGGTCTGATTCTGATCTCACACCAGTTTTATGCAGGTGTCAGTCCACTTATATCAAAAGAATTGTTTCTGATTTACACTGAGAAGAATCAGGCCCAGTATAATGGGGGAGAATCCTATATTTTTGTCGTGTTTTGGTATGAGGAAGACACTCTGGAATGGATTAGAGGTATCACTGGCTCTTTTCCCCCCTCACAGAAATAACTGTAGATTGCACCATGACTGGCAGCAATTCTCTAGGTTGGTACCACTAGGCAAAGGGGGCTAATTTCTTGAAGCTGCAGCAGAGGTGCTGGTATTAGGGTGACCAGATTTGAAGAGTGAAATATCAGGACACATTGGGCGAGTGGGGGGAGGAGGAGGAGGGGCAGGGCATGAGCAGGGGGCGGAGCATGAGTGGGGGTAGGGGGACAACGGGCACAGGTGCACAGCCCTGACCACAGCCCTAGGAAGCTGAAAGGGGTTACAGAAACCATGGGGTCAGGGGTACAGGGCTCCAGCTCTAGCTCCCGGCCGAAGCCACAGGACAGGGACGCAGGGTCCAAGTTGCAAAGTCAGACCCAGTTGCAGGGCAATAATATGTTAAAAGGTTAAAAAAAATTGCTTGTCAGTGTTGTTAAATGAGGCTTGAGAATTAGGATGCTGAGCTAAAGAGAAACATATGGTCCAGTCTGCATTTGTGCCTTTGATTCAAAGCTCTGGCAGGTACCTGAGTTTGGATTTCAGGTGGATCCCATATCATTTCTATATGCTTCTCTCTCTCTCTCCTCCCTCTGCCCCACAAATTTAGCTCGACCTCCTGTCTGGACTCGGCCATCCAGTTCTGAGGCTGTCCCTTCCTGGCCAGGAGAGATGCGCTGCCTTCCCCATCCCCTGTCCACTGAAAGGGTCTGAGGAATAGAAAAGACCCTGGTTTGGAGAGAGCGAAGATGAGTCTCATGCTTTTGCATTTTAGGCACCAAGGCAGAGGCATTTTGTGGACTCCAGCTAAGAATAGCACTCGCCTCCTTAGAAATATTCAAAACCCTGCTCCTCCTAAGTGATCCCTGCCTAGGCATTGAAGTTGTCCGGGATCCCTGGAAGGAGAGGCACAGACAGATCAGACTCTCTTTGAAGAGAGGAGTGAGGTGTAAATAGCTGGGAAATTGACTGCGCAGAAAGCACTATTTGAATTCAAGTGGCCATTTACATTTATATCAAGTGTAAATAGCTGGGGCCTTGGGACCGATGTGGACTGGGAGAGTGGGGGGCAGCAGGGAGCTCTCTGCCCCCGCCCCCCCTCTGCCGATTGTTGCCTGTATGCAAGCAGGCCCCGGCCCCTGCAGCGTTGTCGGCGGGCGGCAGAGAGCTGTCCTGCAGCTGCCTGCCCTGACTCTCTCTGCCCAGGGGCGGGGGGCAGTGGGCGATGGGCTGATGAGGGGCCGGACACGGAGCTGGGTTGGAGGGGGGCGGCCGGGGGCTCTCTCCCCCCACCCCGTTCTGCCGGCGCTGGCTGCAAGCAGCCCTCCTCCCCGCGCCCCTGCAGCATGTGCAGCAGCAGAGAACTGGCTACCTAGTCTCTGCCTGGGGCAGTGGGGCGTGCCCATGCTCCTGCCGGCAGAAGGGTGCCACGGCTGCCACGGAAGAAGCTGTAAGTGAGGTGTGAGTCTGGCGCCGGCCTCTAAAGTCCCAATATCGGGACAAAAAAGGCGTCCCGACCAAAGTATGGTCGGGACGCGGGACAAGTCCCTGAAAATCGGGACTGTCCCGAGAAAATTGGGATGTCTGGTCACCCTAGCTGGGATGCACCAACAACCCCTGGCTTGAAGTGGTGTTCATCATATACAGGGGTTACTGTTTGAGACAATAGTTGCCAGCACCCCCACTGTACAAATTGTTTCAGCACCCAACAGGCCACAGCTCAGGGGTAACTGGGAGCAAAATAAGTAAAAGGCATAGGTGCCAACTTCCCCTGGTGAGCCTTGAAAAGACAGTCTTGTATTAGGCAATCTAAGTAAAGGACTGAGGTGAGATACAGCAAGCTCTAATAACATCAGTATCACCTACAGTAACTATTGTAATAATGGATCGAATGGAGCTTGCTGCTTATTTTCATGGCAGTAGTACAGCTTCGTGCTACAGAAGGCAACCTCCATTTGCTGATTGAGCTACAATCCCTCCTGCGTAGCTTGGGGAAGGGAGGTATGATGATGTATCCTGAGTAACTCTTCCAAAAGTGCAGCATGCCTATGACAAAACTGCAAATGAGGGAAGTGTTTGGCAGCAAACGCCAACTGACCTTTTCCCAAAGTTTTTAGTGCAGTGCTGACAGGAGTAAAAATAGCTCCCATTTATTTTGATCTGTAAAGTGAGAAGATTGAGCTCTGAATACATTGCAGATGTGTTGAGTAAGGAGGTGTCGCTTTTAGAATCATGTTTCTGAATATAATTATACTCTGAGTCATGGGCTTCCAGAACTAGTGTCTGTGATTGCATAATTCTGTTCTGGAAAATCCCATCTCAGCACGATGTGTTGCTGACTGCTTGTGAGTAAAGGTTGCACTTATCTCTTAAATTAATTTTGTTTTCATTGTGGATCTCTTCTGTATTTCTAGCAAATGAATGTTCAACAGAAAAGCTCATTTTTGAGTGAGTCTTGGGCTAAATATATATCGACAGAAAGCAAACTTCAGTTGAGTAATTGTGAATTTTCACTGAAAATGATTTTGTGTCACACTTTGCCAAGAAAGAGAAACAGGCTGGGTAATCTATACATCCAGACAAAGATCAAGTGATATGTATGTCCAATCAAAACACAGTAAGACCGCTTCTGCCCAGAGTTTATACTCTAAACAGTTCAGACCAAGGGCATGTCTACACTGCCTTTCAAACATTACTACGTTAATACGAAGTACAGGGGAGATACAGCACAGCACTTCAGTAAGCAATGCTGTTCTCATCTGGTAGTCCAAACTGGGGGGCAGTGGAGACATGCCCAAAGAATGGGAGAAGAGATGTTGTTAACCCTTTTAAAGATTTAAAACTGAGGCACAGGGTATAAGTGATTTGTCCACGTTAGCTCAGTAAACTGAACCCAGATCTCTTGAGTCCCAGTCTTATGCCTTACCCACAAAACCATCCTTTAATACCGCAGTACGTCCTATACCCTGGTATATATGTCTTCAAGCATTGCCAATAGCTCATTGATGCAGTATCAGACTTGCATACATTTGTTACATCCCTACTAGACATGAGCAGTAACAAGAGCAGTCAGCAGTATTTTACACATGACAAAAAAAAAATGGGAGTTAGGAAATTTCAAACATGGCATACACTTTGAAAAGGAAACCATAAAACCTGGTTGTCAGCCATTGACCTTCTTATCACACCATATGGGTAGTAGATCTTGCACTGCTCAATTCCATTATAAATGTTATGAATCCAAACTGAATTGAGATGTACTGATATTGGCCCAGCAAGAAAATTGCTCATTCATTCTCTGTAACTCTTTGTCATAGTGTGTGAAAAGCACTAGATAAATTGCCAACAATAAAGTACAATGCAATCCAAAAACAGAAAAGTGGGCTGATGGAAAGCAAATCAGATTGCAAATGGAAACTATACTACGTTAGAAGAAGGCATCCAATCACATTGCAGGAGTTTAGTGCTGCTCAGTCTGGTACACCTGACTGCAGAGTCAGTTATTTAGCGAAGCAGCTAGTATGGACTCTTCAGTATACTGGGTGAAACCAGCAAACTGGAAGCTGAACAATGAATCACGATTTTCCATGGCATCTGTTTTAGGTACCTACTGAGTCTTTCCTTAGACACACAAGACTCTGTTGTTTTTTTTAAGGGGGGGTCCTTTACAGTTTATTAGATGTTTTTAAGATCAACACACGTCTTAAACATGCAAATCATACAAGATGTGCCATTAAGAAACAAAGCTGAAGGTAGAAATGTGAGGTTATGTAACGACACAAGAACAAGGGGGCACTCGATGAGAAATTAAAAGGACATGGGTGACCATGAAGAGACTACCAGTTCCTCTTTCCTGTTCTGTGTAGATGTATGTAAAGTGGCTATTAGAGCTTCTCAGAAAAGAGAAATTCTCCATCACTCTTTGTGAAATTTCAAACACTTTGACCAGTTGCAGAACTGGCGTGGGGGGGTTTTAAAGGCAAAAATAGTTAAATTTTCCCCATTTTTTTCTGATTTTGAAATTTTGCAGTGTTTTCAAAATACAATAATTATGACCAGCCGACCCCAGTGCTGTTCCATCAGTAATAATCAATATCGCTTCAAGGAGCAAAATACAAACCTATTACTAATGTGATATTTGTTTGCTCAGTGGGGTTGCCCCTTTTTGGTTATTGTTGGTTAGACAGCATTACTATTGCAATGGAAACTAATAATCCCCTGATCCTTCATCTCTCCTGTTTTGTTAACATATGCACCCTCAGAACAGAGGACTCCATGCATGCTAATTGGAAAACATTTGTAGCCACTTGATAAAGTAGACTGCAGATCACTGAAATGGGTTAATTAAAGCTTAAGGTTGTCTGCCATAAGTCTTTTATGAAGTAGGATTTTCCAGGTACCTATAGTAACAGTTTGGAAGATTACCATATGGCAACAAGGAATGTCAGGCAGGTGCATTGTGAACATGGCAGAGATTAGCAGTTACTGAATATACATCCTCTTGCATTATGGATCTGATCCATAGCCCAGTCAAGTCACTTGGAGTCTGTTATTGAACTTAATGGGTATTGGATTAGGTCCTAGGCGTGAGAGTTTCAAAAGAGCTCACTTCCCATTTACTCACCAGAATAAATGGTTCACAATGGCCTAATCAGCCTGGATCAGTGACCTTACGATCCCAGAATCTACTATAGGAATGGATGGGAGCCAGCAGGTGTCCAATCAGGCTGCCGAAGTGACGCTGGTGCTGAAATCAATCCCCAAGTGAGCTTTGCTGCCAGAGCAGCTCCAGCAGCTCTGTCAATAGTTAGAGCCATTTGATACCTCCCACCGAGAACCAGCAGCAGAACAAAAGGGGCAGATGTAGCCATGGAGCCAGGAAAGTGTTTGGCTCCATATTTATTTTTATTAATCTAGGAATAAGAGGGATTTCCAGTTTCTGACCCAATGCAGAAGTTATTACTCAGGCAGCAGTGTGTACCTGCATATGGCACAACCCTCCTCCCATTTCACAATGTGGAATTCAAAATGGAGACTAAGAAATGCACACAACAGGGAGACAAGCATTTACAATTGAAGTTTTGCTAGAAACTCTCATTCTTGCAAAGATGTGCCAGGGTGTTAAAAAATAAGAACCTTATATTACCTTCCTTGTTACTGTGTCGCTCTGTACCACACACCAAGCCAACAGAATAACAAGTCACCTGTAAACAGTGAGCTGTGGTAGGGCAGGGGGGAGGTTAAATGTAATCCATGAATGACAATCTTTTCTCCAAAATACGGCTGGGGGTTGGTATGTAGTCCAGAAATGTGCCAGGGTGGGGACTGCTTTGTTCTTTGAGTCCATATTTGCATGTGTGTTAGCATCCCCATAGGATGTAAACACAGCATCCTGTTGATTGCCCCAGGAATTTTGACCCAATTTTGAGCGCTGAAAGGGCCGACTCCAGGCATCAGTCTAGCAAGCACATGCCTGGGGCGGCCAACGGGAGGGGGCAGCATTCCTTGTACTCTCAGGGCGGCAGTCAGGCAGCTTTGGCGGCATGCCTGCAGCAGGTCCACCAAAGCCGTGGGACTGGCGGACCTGCCGCAGGCGTGCCGCCGAAGGTGCCTGACTGCCGTCCTGAGAGCTTTTCCTTCACCACTTGGGGCGGCAAAAAAGGTAGAGCCAGCCCTGATGATAGATGCAAACTTCTCCTGTAACAGGAACTCCAGATAGGTGGTCGCATATCAGGAGGGGTATATTCTTTTCAGACTCACCTCTGTGGGTCACAAGCCCGGTCCACTCCTAGATGTACTAGTCAGTCACCATAGCTTTGAAAACTTCTGTGGCATACATGGCTGGCTTGCCACAATCAGCTTGGAATAAAACATCTTTTAGTCATTCAGGAATCACAAGAATGTCTGTCCTCTGAAATATAGAATGCCTGAAATGATAGCATGGTTTTCAATCTGATTAACTCAGTTGTCTCCATGGACCTTGTGCAAACTGAAGTGTTCCTCTGACTATCTCAGTTTTGCAAAGTATCATTTTTTTGGCTGTCAGATTTCACAAAGCATTTTTGCTGCTGAAGTGAAACCTTTTTAGGAATTACTGAGACAATAAAGGACTGTTTGATATCTTCTCTTGGGTCCTTCAACCTCTACAGCCCCTTGTGTCTCAGCAGCTTGCCCATGCTTCAGCCAAAGCCTGGATCTCCAGCCTGTCATGGACCAGTCCAAGAAGAAGCATTTCTGTGATGAACATTCTGAACAAGGCCAACAGGTAGATGTGATTCCAAAGGGAGAAGGGTTCATGGCAAGCAGAAAGGCTCAGGCAGGCTGCAGAGCAGGAGGACAGAATTGCAGTGTGGGAGTAGAGACTTGCAGTGCAGTTTCTGGAACGTCTGTGGAGGGATGAAGACAGAAAATCCTGTTTAAGAGGCTGCTTGTTCTAATGGCTGCGTAGGTACAGATGCCTGCGGTGCCCACACCATAGCCTGAGTCTCCTCTGTGTACTGCAGTCCAGGAAAAGTTTGAACAATTCCATTGTTGGGTGGCCCTTGCAACCAGGACTTAACAGCAACTGGATCTTGCAGGCCTCATCCCCCATGCAGTAGGCCAAGTGCACACTAAATGCACAAAAAATGGGAAAGGAGAACAGGGGAGGAAGGGGACATGCAAAACTAGGGGGTTTGCGTGGAACCCTTTGCACTATTCAATGTTTTGTTTATGGGATTTGTTTTGTTACTGGCTGTGGTGTTGGCGTTTCACTATTTTGGTGTTCTAACGCAGTGGTCTCCAAACTACGACTCGGGGGCGGATCCAGCCCGCGGCTTCCATTTATCCGGTCCTCTAGGCTGCTCTCCCAAGCCCCCCACGAGCTGCTGCCAGCGACCCCATGTGTGGAGGGGTGAGTGCCCCCACAGCAGTGGCCGGAGGAGCAAAGGGGGGGTGGGGGCACGGCAGGGGCTGGAGGAGCAAAAATGGGGTCGCAGCACCGGCCAGAGGAACAAAGGGGGGGATTTTGTATATATTTGCATATATTGAATTTTTCCACAGTTGCTTCGGCCCGTGAAGCCCCTTCAAAAATCTAATATGGCCCTCATGTCATAAAGTTTGGAGACCCTTGTTCTAATGGCAGCTGGCCTACCTAGCAGTGCTTTAATATTGGGTATTTTTAATACAGCCATGTTCACAAAGAGAGGCTTTTATTTTATTAAGAAACTTTATTGTCATCACTACATCACATCCTATAAGGTATATTTTTAATAATAAAGAAATCCTGGTACAGCACAACAGACAAGTTGTATCTGACCACACTTTCTCAATGTACATCTATCTGTAATTTATACGTACAGTTCTCCACCCCCCATTTCACAAGCAGTTAGCTCATCCATAATAAAAATTCATGAAAATCAATCCCCCTCCCCCCACCTTCACTGCATACAGTACTAGTAACATTTCATTGCAGGATTTACTGTAAACATTCCTGAACAAACACATTCACAAATGTACTATTCTCCTCTTCCATTGGCCCATGCATGTCCATAATAAGGAAATACAGATCTTCCCTGATTTCTGTTTCTTGGATGCATTGTGTTCCAGCTGTAATGTGATGCACTTTCTGGCTGAGTGTACCCGATCAGAAATCCATTAGTCATAGGTCCATTTGGGGCAAATGACTCACCTTTAGTTTCATGGAGATTATGAAGAGAAGAGCACAACGAGCCACAATAATGCAGACAGCATGATGACACTGGAATCCAACTCTGCCAAATGCACATTCAACCAAGATTCTACACCAGCGATTCTCAAACTGGGGGCCGATTCCTGGGGGGTTGCAAGCTCTCAGTGCCGCTGCATAGATCGCGTCCGCTTTTGACGGCATTGCGGCAGACATGCTGTGCGCTTCAGAGAGTCCTCTGAAAAGCTGCCAAAGTGAATGTTTTCGGTTTTGGCAGCTTTTTGGTGAACACTTTGAAGTGCACAGCATGTGCGCCGAAAGTGGAAGCGTTCTATTCAGCAGCATTTCGGCGGACATACATGGGTTGTGGCGGCCCACAGGGCAGGCAAAAAGGGCCACCGCAACAAAAAGTTTGAGAACCGCTGTTCTACACCTACTTAGTGTAATTTTTTGCCAGGCCCTCTGAGATCAAGATATGGTTTCATAAGCCAAGGCAGGATCTCACAGAATAACAATGGGGACAGCAGAGCCCTTTATTGGTGGGACTAATGTACCAGCCTGTCCATGAAAGTAGACTCCATATGGGCAGAAAAATTTCCGTGAACTTTTCCAGTGCAGCTGATATTGGTGTCCATAAATTGGCTTTCGTGGCCCCCAAGAATCTGCATAAAAATGGAGCAGTACCTCTTTCAGTGTACTTACTCATTTTCAACTTGAGGGGGGCAAACTTTGAGCATGATGCCATTCAATGGCTCCCGGCACAGTTTGGAAACTGCATTTGCCCAAAGCCAGCAATTACTTCAGGAATATTGTTTATATCCACCATCTTTAGGGAACTCACACGCCTGATTGCCTCAGAAACTACTGCCATTACTTTACCCAGAGCTGACATTCCAACATTGAACTGGTTAGTAACAGACCTGTAACAGTCTGCAGTAAACAGATTTCAGGTGGCTGTGGCAACCCATTTCTGGACCAGGATGGATGCCCTTTTGCATGTCCCATTACACTTGAGGTTCTGGGCAAGATGCTCGCAGTCTTCCAGAAATTTAGTTTTCTTCACAAGAAAGTTCTGGACCCACTGCTGGTCTTCCTGGGTCTGCATGACGATGTGCTACCACGAGTTTGTGCTTGTGGCTCTTGTCCAGAAGCACTGACATAGCGGGCACATGTGGCTATAGTGAGACTAGTAAGCAGCATCGACCAGTGCAAATCTTCTACGTCTGTATTGTCATAGTCCTCCTCCATCAAGCACATTCGGTAGGTCAAAAAATGCTGCCAAAATCTCCACCGGCATCTTATGGAAGCTCTGCCTGTTTCTTGAAACAGAAGTGAAAGCCCAAGCAAGAGAAGTTCTTCAAATGGTGATTTTCCCCCATGTTTCCGGCCTTGGTTGCCAAGAGCATGTAGGCTGCTTGGCAGGATGTGTTGCCAGGTGCAACAACTTCCTGTAACATTTGAGGTGGACAGTCAGGTTTTACCCACACTGCACCATGAACAAAGGACTAGAGTGGCCACATTTTGGGAGGCCTCTAGGAGGTTGGGTGTTATGATAGTTTTGAGCTAAGTCTGTGTACTGCCGTGTGGATTTTGATGCCTGGGTTTGGGGCCCAGGCGCCAATTTTTAACCTAATGTCATGAGTGAGTGTGGATGCTCAAGCCCTTGGCTTTCAACATCAGGCTCCACAGACTCCAGTCCCACTAACACTGGGCTTACATTGCAGTAGAGACATACCATTTATCTTTGAATAATTTGTTTAAAAACCAGAAAGAAATTTGAGTGGACTGTACAAAGACATTTGTATTTCATTACACACCTGCACATTAAACAGACCTGAAGTTCACTTTTTCAGGGGCGTACAGAACTAAATACTTACTGTAGGGCTGTGCTGTGGCATTCCCAAACACAACAATGCTACCCAGTCAATAGACTTTTTCAATTCATTTTTCCACAGGAACATAACAAATTTTAGGACATCACATTCCATATTTGTGTACAGTGGTTTGATGGTACTGTACACTTTGCTCTAGGACAAAATGCAGTCTTGCTCTCTAGCCAAACAGCCTGGGTTCCCCAAACTCTGTGTGCTGGGCAATGGAAAATTTTAGCAGAAGGTCTGTCTGCAATGCCAGGCCTGAAATCTGTTCCCATGCGCCATGGAGGCTGGGGACACAGTGAGCAGCACATTTGGAAGAGATTCTCTTTGGGAAACAGCTTGCCCAGTTTGTATTGTTAAAAGCTTAATGAGTTCATGCAATTGACTCTGCTGCAATTACTTCCTAGCAATGTCTGACAAGGAGCTGTTCTTACAGGCTTATAAAATGTTACAGAGCTCCATTAATCTTCCCTTCATTAGTTATGTAATTTTGCTAATTATGTGATATATTTAGCGGCATTGTCATATGAGAATTGAACTTCACTATAAGGCCTTATATAAGGGTTTTACATGCTGCTCTAACCATATTACTATGAGAAATTTATTCTGCCCTGCTGCATCTAATTGTATTTTTACTTGTTTTGAAGTAGAGCCATCTCCTATTGATAAATAATTTCACATATGAAATTACACATAGAATGGAAGTTTGAAGTGCTGAGCATTAAACGATTACATCTGTAAATTGTGCCATATTGCCAGGCATGACGCTGCCTTAAACTGCATTGTTTTAAAAATCAGAGGTAGTGTATTATCTAATAGGTTTTGTTGCCTTTTATCAAATATTGTTGTTAGTGGACAATAAAGGTTAGGGACTGGGATTAAAATACCCAAACTCCATGGACAACAGGAATAAAAAAGATCTGTGGTCATTGGAGAGCTCAGTAATTATTTGGCATGACCAGTATATGTGGAGGGCTTGGTATCTAAAGTACTTGAAGAATGATTGGGCAGGAATGCTCTGCATGGGGCCTCCTCAGCATTCAGCATCTTTGCTATAGTATGAAGTTATATGAACCACGGAGGAACCTGCAGAGGGGTCATGTGAGAGGCAACATGTGCTTTGAGACCATCTCTTCATTTTGCCTGAGTAATCCATTGTATCCACCAGAGCAGTGGTTCTCAGCCAGGGGTACCTGTGTACCTTTGGGGGTATGCAGAGGTGGTCTCAGCTAGATATTTACCTATTTTCACATCAAGCTACATAAAAAGCACTAGGGAAGTCAGAACATACTAAAACTTCATACAGACAATGACTTGTTTATACTGTTCTGTATACTATACACTGAAATAGAAGTACAATATTTATATTCCAATTTATTTATTTTATTACTATATGGTAAAAATGAGACAGCAAATTTTTCAGTACTGGTGTGCTGTGACACATTTTTATATCTGATTTTGCAAGCTAGTAGTTTTGAGGTGAAACTTGGGGATACACAAGAAAAATCATACTCCTCAAAGGGATACAGAAGTCTGGAATGGTTGAGAGTCATCGCACCAGAGTATGGGAGGTTATTTGCAATGTGACATTATTGCCTATTTGTACAACAGTAGCGGCTAGAGAGCCTAGCTAAGATTGTGTCCCCTTGTACTAGGCACTGTACAAATACATAATCCAAGGCCATCCCTGCCCTGAGAGTTTCCAGTCGAAATAGATGAGACAAAGGAGGAGAGTGAGAACTCTAGTTATCCTCATTTTATAGATGAGGAAGTGAGGTGGAGGGACTAAGGCCCAGATCCTCAAACGTATGTGGGTGCCTAATTCACATGGAAATCAAGGGGAGTTAGGGGCCTAAATATCTTTGGGGATCTGGGCCCAAGTGATTGTTCAGGGTCACATAGGAAGTGAGTTGCAGAGTTGGGAATTGAACCAGATCTCCTGAGTCCAATCCAGTATTCTATAAAACCAACCATTTCCTCTGGCTGATTGCTTGTTCCCCTTAGAAAGAGAGTGATCCTTGTTTTTAGGGAGGCATGTGAAAAGGTTCAGTATTAACATTACAATAAAACATCTTTAGCAGATCAGGCAGAGCAGGCAAGATCCTATCGTTGTTACACCAAAGTTAAAACAATCCCTAGAAATGCTTGATAAATCCCAGAAACTGTTGTAAATGTTACCTTGGACAGGAGAATGATTTCGCTTTGAGATTTATCACCACAATTTAGATGCTATACATTGTATTAGGATAAAGAGAGAATCTGGCAGATGAGCCTTTTCCTTTGGAGTCTCCAGATGACTGGAGCAGGCTTCCCTTTCAGCTTAAATCAGCAAACAGCATAATCTCCTTTTAAGCCGGGGGTTTAAATGGCTGTTTGAAGGAGGATTGTAGAGAATCTGTTTCCAGTAAGACGGTTGCTGGAGCTACAGAGTACATATTGTTTTCATGAGATTTTGTATGGAGCTATTGTGTGCATGGTAATTTTAAGATTATTGTATGAATTTGTTCTCTGTGTTAAGTATTGTTTTTATTTATTGTTTAAGAGATTTTAATTGATATTCTATCAACAGGCCCATTGGCTTCTGTGTAAAAATGAAAGCAGATATTATGCTTGGAAAGGAAAAAAATCAGTAAATCAAGTTCTGGTCAACACTCTTAGAGTGCTTAGGCTGGCTTTATGGGGGGAGACAGGGGATAGCTGCACTTGACTGGAACTCCTGGTGGACAT
>ML677363.1:4422887-4434775 GCA_007922305.1 Dermatemys mawii
ACATGACAAAGTCTCATATTGATGGGGGTCATTGACCTCACCAACTCACCAGCAGCAAATCAAGGATAAAGCACCAAAAGATAAAAGGAAGAGGGATTAAAGTGATGTGTTTAGGTTATGTGATACGATCAGAAGGAGGTGGATGCACCACTATTGAGTTGCTCTCCTCCCACAACACCCACCTCTGTAACAAACCTCCCAAACTCCTGTTGGCTCCGCTGCATATAACATGAGAAGCTATAGATGGTTTTAAATGCAAGTGAAAACAGAAAATGCTTTACAAAGGTGAGGTCTGTGTAAGAAGAATGCAGGAGAAACAATTCAAACATCAGTGGTGTGCTCTGGCTTTTTTAGCAAGGAATGTCACAACTTCTTAGTGAACAAATTTTTGCACTAAACTTTCCATCTAGGTGAAGAGTTTGTGTGGCTAGATCTGTTCTGTCATGGATGATTCTATTCTACTCTTTGAATATTTTAGGTGATCGAACCTTTTTAGTGATGTTCCACAAAAAGGCATCCTTCATGTCACACTGTGCAGAGGACACCATTTTGTTCTACAGAACATGTTCAGGGGCCGGATGGAATCATCCCATGGACCAGATCTGGTCCTTGGGCTTCCAGTTGAACTATGCTTTTTGTAAATTCAGGTGTATACAATGCAGGTGGTGCATACATAGATGGCACACCTCTGTTAAACAGGTTTCCTCAGATGTGCTGTGAAAAGCGCTACATCAGTGGAAATTATAGAACATAATGGGACAGCCAAGAAGATCTGTTTTCTTGGTCTCCAAACTTGTTTTAAGGGCTATGACCCAGCTAGATTTGGAATCAACTCTGGAACATTAATATCAAACTTGGATGACTAATGTGTGCCGTATGGGGTAGCCCTAGAGGCCAGTCGGTCACTTAGGTTAATAGAGAATGACTACCTGGATGCTTAATGGTGCTTCTCATGGGGAGTCCATTGCACCTCTGTTTTCTGATTTGTAGTGCCTTCTCTTCTGTTTCTGGTGCAATTTGATGTATTGGTTTGGGTCCTTTCCACTTTAGAGACCACACCACCATTTTTTCTGTGGATTTATTTTGTGTGTTACACTGTGCATGGTCCAGGAGCTTGGTCCAGGAGCTTAGGATGGCAAGTGCATTTTAGAAACCTAAAATGCATAGAGGAGGGACTCTTCACTGATGATTCAGGATGCCAGTGAGGTTTTTATTTTGGCTTTGGCAGATATCAGGGCAGGAGAGATTCTAAAAGCTGCCTGATGGGGGAAGATCATGAATTTCCTAAGACCTGTTCAAAGGGCCACAAATTTGCAGAAAGGAGTTGATGCACTTAAAGGTGTAACATCAAACTTCAATTTTATGCTAAAGATTAAAGCAGAATACAAATTATTAGAGCCTTCTCTGTGTGTAATGGGGTGGAGTATGTATTATGGAGGCAAGGTATAAAGGACACATTAATAATCAAAAGTGAATGCAATACAGTCCTACAGTTCCAGTTTAATTACACTCTCCAGATACGCTATCTGATCCCTTGCTACCTATTGGGCTGAGTTTCTTGTTTTTTTCTAGTCCATATATCATTCTTCCAGATTCCACACTTGTTGACCTTTCACCTCTGCTATCAGTCTTAATTTTCTCTATCAGTTTTTTGTGCTGAGGATGTTTCCACAAATGCCATTTGTTTGGGTCAATACAAGATTGAGTGATCCACATTGGCATCTGTAGAGGCTTTGATGGCAGACAATTAATTATCTTAATGAAAGAGATTTAGAGTTTGCAAACATTTCTAGTAGGGAGAACTCCTAGCAAAGAATTTCTGCACACATGGAAAGGCTCTCAAATTTCAGTGAGTGTGTGTTTGGGTTTTTTTAGTCTGCAAGTAAAATTGCAGGGTATAATTTGTATAAAATGCTCTCTATATTCTCCGCTTCCACAGGAACCCATAACAATATCACTTCCAAGATAATCTGGAAATATGCCTTTTGAGGCACATATCAGAGTCACATGGACCATCCCACGTATTGCCTTCTTTTCCCACACGTCAGCGAAGACAGCAACACTTCTGTCATCAGTTGGAGCAAGTGTGGACACAGTCATTAGACAAGATGAGGACACTCATGGTACTAAGAAGCTACCCTTGAGAATTAAATGATTTCCCTGCAAGTCAAGGGTGAGTGACACTGGTAAGACTGTGTAAGGGGTTCTTCCATAGCCACTTCCTGTATTGAACTTGACATTCTGAGGTTCAGTCTAGATCAATGAGAGGTTGTCACAAGCTGCCCTGAAACTCTGAGTGCCTTAAATGCTCTGCTTCTGTGATTCAGAGTTCTGAATGCATGGTCACACTTTGGCTTTCACTGCCCAGTTACTACTTGCAGAGTAACTCCAACATCTGCACCCCCATCCCAAATTTCCCCCAAACTGTCTTTCTGGTGTGTCCAGCCCTCTCTTGGAACATTTAGAGCAGTAATGGTTTTCTGCTCCTTTCAAGAGACCAAAACAGCAGCTTGTTTTCTTCAGTGGTGTTAAGAATCACGCCAATTCATTCAAAGCACTAGATACAAAGTAAAATAAGTTGATTCAATTAACAAGAGAAGTTTAAAGTGAGTTCAAGTATCCGTGATAAAGATAGGCAGGATTCCCACACTTGGTTTGCGGCTTGTTCAGGGTAAGCCCCTAGTGGTCCATGAGATGCTTTGTTTACCTGAGCGCCCACAAGTACGGCCACTCGCAGCTCCCAGTGACCGGGAACCATGAATCACGGCCACTGGGAGCTGTGAGCAGCCATACTTGTGGATGCTCAGGTAAACAGTAGCTGGTGGCCTGCCAGGGACTTACCCTGAACAAGTTTGGAAACCCCTAAGATAGCATTATAAACAAACCAAAGTAAAAATGCTCTAATGGCTAAGAACTAACTTAACAAGCTGCTGGCTTTGTCCAAGGTAGTTTCCTCACCAATCTTTTCCAGCAGTGGCTGACTAGCTCTTAGTCAGGTTTCTCACAGAGTCCAAGGCGCTGGTTTTCCTTGTCTCGTCAGGTGAAGGATAACTTAGGGCTTCTCTGCCTTCTGTTTATAGTCCAGCAACGCTTTGGAAAGTCTCTCTCTCAAAGTTCATTGACCATGCTTCAAGGGGAAGGAAGGCCTCCTGGTGCATGCAGTTGCCACCTGAAGGTTTTCTTTGCCCGACATGGAAATGTGTTTTTCTTTGTCTTTGGTCACTCCTGGCTAAATTTACATGAGATACACACTCAGGCAGACAGAACCACATTCCTTTATCTGGGGGAAAAAAAACTTGTTTATCAACTTCCCCTGACGTGTGTGGTTTAAACACCTTTTAGTCATGCATTTCCAGTATATATTTCTATAAAGTCCTTTGTGGGATTACTGTACATACATCCTACAATGCTATTAATGATCATCTAGTTATTAGTTTTCCAATGGTATATTACATGCCACCTTTTGGGGTATATATCCTTACAACAGCAGATTAGGTGTAAAAAGAATGTCAGGCCTAATAAGTTGCTGACACAAATAGTGAATCACCAAAGGGCCTTAGTGTCACAATTGATGTGGATAAATACAGTAGAGGGCATATTGACACCACAAGGGAGTGAAGTCAATGTGAATGAGAATTTAATTCACTCAGCTTTTCACATTTTAGATATTTAAGTGAGATGCCTTGTCCTGCATAGATAGAATCAGTCGATCTTAACAACTGATCATGTGTGGTTATGGTAATCTGGGGAGATTGCAAATGGAATATGAAAACTGCTTCTCCAATAAATAAGATTATTAGGATCAAAGCAGCATTGCCATGGAAATTCTTCATTGATAATGCATATGAGCAGGGTTTTTTGAAATTAGACTCATAAACTTTTTTTATTTTACTTACATTAACAGAGTGCCAGAAGGGAAAGGATAAAAACTCAATATCATATATAAAAAGATGGCATTTTATTTTATCCTATCAATTGCTGTTCTTTTCATCTACCATACAAGCACTTGGACAAGAATTTAAAATAATAGAGAAACAAGGAGGTGTGTGTGGGCGGGATTTCAGAGAACAGGCCTAGTTATGGGTCTGATCTAATATTCATGGTAAACATTGGACTTCCTTTGCAAGTTGCATTGAGCACTGTGTTTGTAAGTGACCTCTTTTCCAAGTGCGTTTTTGTCATTATCAAACCCATTCAGTAAAGCCTTCATCTTATTTACCTTCAGCAGTGCCTGCATTATACTGGCTATTAGGTTTCTGTATTGAGTGCCTCTGGAGAGGCAGTGAGGACCCTTAACTCTCTAATTCCTGCTCTCAACTGTAGTGCTAGGATCAGCAATTTCAGGGAAAAATCCAGCACAGCCCCATTAGCCCTGGGATGGAGCATGCTTAGTTGCTCTGTGGGTTGCCAATGCACAGTCCAGTCAACATGAAGGAGCATGCTCAGAACACAGGGAATTTTTAGAGAATTTAGCTGGCAAACTCTAACAAGCTTTTACTGAGCACGTGTGAACTGAGAATTTTCAAAGCTTTATTGGCCAAATGAGGATAACAAATGACATATCCCTAACACAAAGCCAACCACCCTGCCAAATTTGTAGCCTGTGATTCAAAGCATGAAGGTGCTAGAGCTTTCTGATTAACACAGTTGTAAGATTTTTCCCCCCAGTGTTGTTTTTTTTTAAAAGTACTCCCCCCCATCTTGTTCTGGGAAATGACTGAATCATTTTTACTGAAAGCTTTTTCGGGGGTCAGCGGTGGGAGGGAATAATTCAGCCTGATGCAGACACCCGGTTGAAAATATCACCAGGAATGGTTACAATTTGACAATGTTACAAGCAACTGAAAACAGAGTCTTATACTGGAAAGAGGCAAGCTTAACTATACTGCTTGCTATACCTGCAGTACTGAATGTAATGTAGTAATGTCTGTAATGTATTATACAACACGTGATATTTATGTGACTTGCATTTTTCATGTGATTTTGACTTTTACCTGCACTCTGTCCACTAATCCATATTAGGGCTTAAGACCACTTCTTGTTTCTGACATTCTAAATCTCTGAGCAATGTCAAATGCATGTACCAGTTCATGTACAATAGGACCGCTAGATGAGATTGAAATCCAAATAGTCCATTCATCACTTTGTTGCTTGTAATTAACGTAGCATCCCATGTTCATGTGATTAAAACTTATACCAGCCCATCACCTGTTCTCTGTGTGAATGGATTATGAGGTTCCACAATATTTAAACAGATACTTACACCATTCTGGTGATTTGAGTGTATCTCATCTAACAGCCTTGCAGAGTTTTAAGATGGGGAGAGAGTGCTTCGTTGAATTTCCATTATTTTTATCGTATATAAAAACAAAATAAATCAGCAGGTTTACTGGAAATCTGCAAAAGCAGCATCTTTTTGAATAACTGATCAACGATTAAGTTAAAAGCCTCACTTTCTTGATCACAGGCTGCTGCATGAAATTAAAATAATTTGAAATAATTGTGTGAAGTGAAACTCAGAGCTTGCTGAGGGTAAGCAAGTATGCCTACACACTCATACCATCACCCAAAGAGAAAGCTGCAATCAATTAGTAATATGTATACACAGCACCATTTTCCCCCATGCAGGACAGGATTGAGCCAATTGCTGTCTGCCGTGTACATATTTATGCCCATCTGCTTCCAATATTTGTAGCCTAGGCTCTGTGGGTTGAGAAGGGGAATATTTACTATCGCCTATATGGATATAACCTTTATATTCGGTGGCATGGAAGCTTTGTGTTATCCACGCCGACTGAAAATTAAGTGCAGCACTGAGCCATGAAGTTGCACTAGAAATCTATGCTGTGAACAGCAAGTGCCCTAGTAGCTTCTCATTGAACTAGAAAGGGAGAAAGCAGCAGAGATCTCCCTATGTCCTTGGTAGGATGGAAGAGCCAATTTGCAGTCAAAAATGCAAGGTCCCTTGAGAAGTCATCATCTGAAGGATGAGAAAAAACTTCCGTGATAAAAGTCAGTCTTAAAAGTACCAGTGCTGTCA
Source organism: Dermatemys mawii (assembly GCA_007922305.1). Lineage (NCBI taxonomy): Eukaryota > Metazoa > Chordata > Testudines > Dermatemydidae > Dermatemys > Dermatemys mawii. The sequence continues at coordinate 4,428,928 of ML677363.1, forward strand.
AAAGGGACTAGTCAACCTGAAAAAACACACAAAAGCAGGGAGTAAATGGACTTTCAGTTCCCTTTTTGGTCTCTGTAGTTCTGGTTCCTTTCAGTATGTCCCCTTTGGCTTACTTTGACTCTTTTCAGCAGAATGTGCTAGATGTTCCTTCTGCATGCATCAGCCAAAATAATCACAACCCATGGGGATATTTGACTCTAACAATGCCTGATGCATCTATTCTTACTTGCAGAAATCAAAGCATTTCCATAAATATCACTTGACAATTACGTCCCTTGACCACTGGTTCCCTTTGAAAATGGAAGTGCCCAGATTTGATGTTTTAAATGAATGAACGCTGGCCCGCTTCCTCCAGGTACATGCATGTGTGGTTTTCTGGCAGACTTCCACAGATTGCTGGCCAGTTAGGGAATCCTCTTGCCAAAAAATGCTGATGTGAACTTTGTTGCATCCCATGCTACCTAAGGAAACAGAATGAAGACCACATTTGCACCTCTCCTCAGTGGGTGGACCCTGAGATTAGCTCAGGGACAGTCATGAATTGGGCCTGTAATTTCTTTAGGAAAACAGTGACCCTACTTAATACATGCTTAATCATTATTCATTTGTGTGGCTAGAGGCCTCAGCCAAGGACAGGGCCCCATTGTGCTGAGTGTTCGATACACACGTGGGAAGAAACAATCCCTGCCCTGAGATGCTTAGTTAAATCATAAAGACAAAGGATGGAAGGGGAGAGGTGTGTTACTTGCCAACACTTATATGGCAGATAGGTGCAGAACTAGGGTCTCTAAAGTCCCAATCCAGTGCCTTATATTCTGGACCATGTTGCTTCCCAGTAATAATGGTTTGGCTATAATTATTCTTTCTACCCAGTTGCATTCTATCATATGTAAGTAAGAATGGTAACACCGGAACTACACATTGTCTGTGACTTGGGCCACAATCTTTAAATGAAAAACATTGAACCTGATTAAGACGTACATAAGCTGCAAACTCTTGAGGTCAAGAGAGAGCTGCACAAAAGTACCAAGTCCTTATTTTATTTTGGACTTTAACAAAGTTATATGAATGGTTTTTAAAAAGGAAAATCAGGGTATACTGTGAACCTATCCTTCTCCTTCTTTATATGGAATTTTATAATTTTTCCCAAGATGGAATTCAGTGTGTTACACTGTGGGCAAAAGAATGCTCTGTCCCTGACTGGGCAAAAATTTAGTGGGGATAGTTCACAGAAAATCTCCAATTTCACATGTTAAAAAATCTACAAAGTAAAAAGTGATAATTTGCACTTCCTAATTTTAAGCCCATGCTTTCCCTGGATTGGTTTAATCTCTCAGATTCACAGTCTGAGTATGTATATCCTCCATGTTAATTTAGAAGGCAGAAACTTTATTGCATGACAGAGTCATGCAAATATGGATTTTGCCTTCTAAGGCACTCATAGTTTTTAGTTGAGGTTAAAATGGCATATACATATTCCCCTGTCAATGGCTTAAGGGCACTAAATAATTTCTAGTGAAAGCTAGATCCTAGACTGAATTATTTCATGGGGAAAAAAACCAATATAAACTGGACAAAGCTTTCCTTGTGTAGATAGAAGAGATACTGCTTTGTCTGCTGAAAGTTCTACTAAACGTTGACTTATGTAATATAGGAACTATTCTGACAGCTAAAGCTGCCCATAAAACTTTTATGTCACCATTATTACTGAATAATCTCTAGAAGTGTACATTTTACATAGTGGATTTTTATCTATTAAGTTTGTATTCAGTGAATTTTCCAGCAACTAGACATTCCAAGTGTGTTTCACTTTTCTCAGCCCACCTGCATTTTAGAGGTGCTTCCTTTCTGTTAAATACTTGTGTCGATTACACTGATGCTGCCTGTAAGACATTCCCACCTCCCTTGCTGCTTCTTATTGTTTATAGGCTGCATAAACAGGGGAATCTCAGCTAGGAGGGGAGAGGTTATTGTGCCTCTCTGTTTGGCATTGGTGGGACTGCTACTGGAATCCTGTGTCCAGTTCTGGTGCCAACAGTTCGAGAGGATTGTTGACAAATTGTAGAGGGTTCAGACAACAGAAGTGAATGATTAAAGGCTTAGAAAATATGCCTTCTGGTGACCGATTCAAGGAGCTCCATCTATTTAGTTTAACAAAGAGAAAGTTAAGGGCTGACTTGATCACAGTGTGTGAAGTACCTATGTGAAGAACAAATATTTAATAATTGGCACAAGAAAAGCAGGGGAGCTGTTAACCTGAGGTCTGGGTATGGGCCAGAGTCTCAGCTGGGCCACAGACATAGGAAATAACATTTCTAAGAAGCCAGTCCAGTTGCTACAGGGATTCATGGTTTTTATTACTGCCTGGGGGAAATTCCCTCTGATTGGCTGCTTTCCCCACTTCTCTGCTTCTGGGGGTAGAGCAGCCAATCAGAATTGCTTCAGGAAAGCATGCTGGGCTCTTTTCCTCTCCTCATCCCCACAAGAGGAGAGGTAGGAGCAGCTCAAGGCGGCTCTCCCCTCTGCCTCTCCCCTCCTTTGCTGCTTCTCCCTGCAACACCTGCCTGGGACTGGAGAGAAGGGACCCTGCTTTATCCCTGCCCCAGGGCTGGGAGAGGCAGGTTGAAGAGCTGCAGGAGGAGCAGAGGTGGGGCTAGGGAGGGGCAGAGTTGATGAGGGCAGGAGAGGGATGGGCAGATGTGGGTGTGTTCACAGAACCCACTTTTTTCAGCCTACTTTAAACAGTGTCAGCTGGGGCAAACTGTCACAGCTTTGTTGATTTCATTGGAGCTACACAGCTTGTACCAGCTGATCTGGCCCTATGCGCTAAGCTGTAAAAATGGTTGGAATTATTAAATTAAAAGAGAGAGTTGATGAGATTTCTCGATAAACTGAGCTCAAACTCTTTGAGATTTCTGTGATCCTGAGTAACCAAGGGCCAAGGCATCCTGTGGATTATCCTCCACCCATCTGAGAGAGAATTCATTTCTTCAGATGGACAAAATGGACTTGTGAGCAAATCAAGGTTTGGAAGAGTGCACTTTGGACAGAGCTGGAAATAGTGCTGTGTAAAACGGGTTAAGTAAATTAGAGCTTTGACATTAAAACGAGAGGGATGGAAGATGGAATACAACTAACCTGGACAGCCTATTTTGAATTTGAACATAGTGTAGAATTTGTGCTGCTTACTATAAAAATGATACTATGGAAAAAGCCCCACAAAGTAAAATGCTGTGGGGAGCTGTGAGGATGATCCCAACTCATTTACCAGAAATGTGTTTAGAGTCTTGGGCTTAAAAGTGGAGGGGGAGGTCATCAGAAGCAGAAAGGACAATTTACCTTCCATTGAAAGTCAATAGGGAGCTGAGTGCCTAACGGTGCCTAACGGTTGTTGGGAAAGTCTTCCCCCAGAAACAGATAGAAAATGGCAAACTTGCACCTTAAACCCTAGGAACAGTACTAGAGATCACTGAAAAGCTGTCAAGAATCAGAGGGGTAGCCGTGTTAGTCTAGAATTGGAGAAGTGACAAAGAGTCCTGTGGCACCTTAAAGACTAACTAAAGTATTAGAGCATAAGCTTTCGTGGGCTAATACTCACTTTGTTGGATGCATGCAGTGGAAGTATCCAGGGGCAGGAATCTGAAAAGCTGTGTTTGTCTCTACCTGATGGGTTGTACTGATGGCTGCAAAAATGCAACAAACACGTCTTTCCCCAACCCCAGAACATGCGTTCCCTGATTTTTACCACGGTGATGAAGACATGTTGAAACTGAAGCCAATTCTTTAGACCAGCAGTTCTCAAGCTGTGGGTCGGGACCCCAAAGTGGATCACAGCCTCATTTTAATGGGGTCGGCAGGACTGGCTTAGACTTTCTGGGGCCTGGGGCCAGAGTTTAAGCCTGAGCCCCACCACCTAGTGCTGAAGCCTGAGGTCACAAACCCGAGGGCTTCAGCTCCAGTTGGCAGGTTCAGGTTACAAGTTCCCTGCTGGGGCTGAAACTCTTAGGCTTTGGCTTTGGCCTCCCCATTCAGGGTAGTGGGGCTTTGGCTTTGGCCACCTCACCCGGGGCAGTGGGGATCAAGCTTCGGCTCAGGCTTCATTCTTCCCTCCTGGGGTCATGTAGTAATTTTTGTTGTCAGAAAGGGGCCATGGTGCAATGACGTTTCAGAACCTCTGCTTTAGATTAAACTGAACTCCAAACCGATCCCTAACATGCCAGTCCTAGTTGTGTTGCTGAATCTGGACTGATGATAATGACATATCATTTACTAAGTATATATAAAAGCAATTACCCTCAAGCTGTACTTTCTCCTCCCACTTCGCACTTCTTTAGAAATCACATCCCTGTTGTGTGCAGTCCTGTTCTGAGTAGACAAGCCCATAGCTGTTCGGGCAGATGCTGTGTTGTACTGTACTCTTTTCTTCTCTAGATCAGGGTGTGATTCTTTGAGGTAAGATACAGACACGCTGCCTAGAGGTTGGCCAGGAAGGTGGTTAACTTTCTCCCTTTCGCTGGAGGAAGGGATCACAGTTTTCTGTCTTGTGTACAGGGGGCCAGCACTGGGCTGATTGTGGGGAAATAATTCATGCAGAGTAGGAACAAAAGGATTGATCCTGTACCCACTGAAGTCACTGGGAGTTTGCTGTGGACTTTGGGTATGAGATGAGACCTATGGAGGTAATTGAGGGCTGAGTCTGACTCTGACAGTCTGGGAGAAAGGAACAACTATACCTTTTAATACACTTAGTTTATTCCTGCTGTTCAGTGTCTGACAGTGTATGGGCTCAGTGCATTAATATTACATGTGGGCAGGCTCACTATAAGGTCTACCGCAAAACTTGTGGTGCTTTAAAACCACTGACCTAAGCATGTGATGAGCTGACTGCCAAAAGCAGTACACAAGTGAGCTTCAGCTTTCAGGAGTTGAGACACGCAAAAGCCTGTTAAAAGTGAAAACACAAGTGTTTTTTCCCTATTCTGGGCCTCTCTTTATTTCATATTTAATTTGTGATGGATCCTCATAGGTTAATAATTTATAGCCTTTGGACATGCTTGGCCAAACTCAATGTATAGACTCCATTTGAAGTGAGCAGACTGTTGACAAATAAAATGTTTTAGAAAGTTAAATTACAGTAATTTATATGAAAATGCCTTGGTTAGTTCATTCCCCCCCGCCCCAATATACTTGTTTTATAGCACATCAGTAATTCATGTGCATATTGGTTGCAGACATAAAGCACAATTGTGCATACATTATAAAGCAGAGATTTCTATGAAACAAACATGAATTGGTACTATGTGAATGATTGTAATGCCTGATTAGCTCCTGTACCATTTAATATTTGATGGATAGTTCATGATTATTCATAGAGTTGGGAAAGAAAATAAGGGATGCTCAGCTGAGGCAGTGGCTTATAAGAGACACTGGAGACACACCATGCACAGTGCACTGAAATTCATAGGCAAAGCATATAGTGAGTGTATGAGGCAGCAACGTTAAATTGTTTACTTGCAGCTTCCATGATAAACAGCGGCAACCTGTTTTTCTAATCCAAATGCAGGAGGGAGATGTTGAGTTTAAAGGGTAATCTAGGGGAACCGTTGTATGTATTTTCAAATATTTTCAAGCAATGTCATATTTGCTGGCTTGTTAGGTCAGGAAAATCATCCTTTAAAAGTGGAGTCACTTTTTTTCCTTTGGTTGTTGTCAAGAATCAGAGGGGTAGCCGTGTTAGTCTGGAATTGCAGAAGTGACAAAGAGTCCTGTGGCACCTTAAAGACTAACTAAAATTTTTTTTAGAGCATAAGCTTTCGTGGGCTAATACCCACGTTGCATCCGACGAAGT
>ML677363.1:4435175-4597340 GCA_007922305.1 Dermatemys mawii
GTGGGTATTAGCCCACGAAAGCTTATGCTCTAAAAAAAATTTTAGTTAGTCTTTAAGGTGCCACAGGACTCTTTGTCATTTCCTTTGGTTGAGACTCTAAAGCCACAACCCTGGCCACTAATGATCCTGTGGCAGGATTTGTCTACATGAGGGATATCTGCCGTATCGTGCATGTCAAATTCTAATACGGGGTAATGCTTTTTGACCAGCTGTGGTGGGGCATACTCACCCTTGGAGCGCTCCATTGCATCTGGGCATGATATTGCTGGTAACCTTGGCTCCAGTGCCTCCTGCTGGCTGCCTGTCCCCCATGGTTCCAGGCCTTCTGTAGCTCAGCCTTCTACCCAAGTCATAAAGTACATCCCTTTCCAGGATATCAAGAACCGGTCCAAACAAATCTGAATATTACTTCTGCCCCTTTGAAGATTTTCTTCTTGCAAACCCTAATTGCACCTATAATGTGCTTCTCACTTTATCCTCTTGTTAAACCCCAGCTGTGGGCTTTTCCCTGCTAGAAGGATGTTTCCTCTGTAGTCTCTGTTCAGCTGAGCTCCTTCAGTCTCCTTATTATGGCTTATCTCTTCCACCTCTGGCCAGGAGACAATTAGCTACCCACATGCCCAGGTGCAGAGCATGACTAACTGGGTGCATTTCAGGACCAGGGGTTACTGCATCACACCAACCAAATTTTCTTGTGACAATAAAGGGTAAAATATTCTTCATTTCCTTTCCATAGATTGTTGCTGATATCATGGTGGTTATAGTCTTCTATCTGTAATATGGATGTATTTTTTTGGTGGTGAAGATAAGAGATCCCTATTGTGTTAATTTCTAAGTCCACCAATTTCAGATGGATTTAGATTAGGCCCCAGTCCTGCCAAGTGACCTGCAAGGTGTTATATAAAAAATTTATATCATACTCCTCACAATGGGGGACTGATAGAACATTTGTTGATATGGGTATAGTGAAGGTGGCAGCAGTGCAAACTTCTTCCCAACATGGTTTCGTTAATGGATCTTGGTCTTCATTATTTGACTACAAATAGCACAAGATGTCAAGCAAGACACTACTGACTTATGTAAAGCAGATTGCAGTCTGTATTCAGGGCCCTAATTCATACATTAAACATGAAGCTATTGCTTATTCAGAATGGCAAAAGTAGGGTAGCAACCTGTTTGGCTGATTCCACTCCGTCTCCCAATATTAATGATTACATGTGGCAATGAATGGCATTTCTGCTCCAGAGATATGAACTGTGGAGGAAATAGGTATTCTCTTTAAAGTTGTTTGCTACAGAGGACCAGGGGTATGCACTGCATAGGAGTTTACCTTTCGTCAGCTAGGTTGTCATATCTCTTCCCCTTTTGCGTTTTATCTGGTTGACTGAGAATAATATGAGAAAAACATAATAATATGTTTTTTCTGAAACATCCTGTCCTTTTTGGGGATATTCATTTTAACAGTGTGAATGTCCTTAAAACTCCTTGTGATCTTCCACATCTCCGAGTACATGGCATGTGGCCATTGACTTAGCCAAACTGAGATGTGGCTTATAAAATGGGAGACTTACAGCTCCCTTGCTGCATGGCTTACAATGCGTTTGGTGAATTTTGTCCATTTCCAAACTAACAGAACTGGCTCTTCTAATTCTTACAAATATAACCTAAAATGTCATTCATGAAACTATACCTTTGTAATGAGTTGTTAGAGTCTCCCAACTCTAGGATGAAATGGAGGCCAGAAATGTGGGGGTTACAAATATTTACAAAGCTAAACCGATGATAAAGTGAGAGAATAAATAAGAAAAAAACAACCATACACAAACAGAGCTACGTTTCCAGAACAAAGCCATAGATCCCTTTAATTCCTGAGTCCACCATATTGTGTGTCGTCTAATCACATTCTGTTTTTACCCTTGAAAGGGTTTCCCTCATGCCCTGCTCTTAAAGGGGTACTCATTTCTTAATAGTTCATCCAGATTTCCTCTGCTGAATCATGCAAAAGAGTACAATAAAGATAAACAGAACCAAAGTACATGGTTTGTACGTGGCACAAGAGGGTTGGCATATGAGTTTAATCATTTAGAGCCCAAACCTCCAAATACATTTTATGTAACTTTACATATACACAGATAGCCACGTGAGCAAGGTTACTCATGTGCATGAGCTTTTGAAAATCAGGGCCTTAATGAAGTGTGTGGTGTCTGCTGGGTACGTCAGTTAGGAAAAAGTTCGGCCTTCTCCAGATATCACAAAACATATCAAGTTATATTAAGTAGACTGTGAAGAAATTGCAAGAAACTGGAAGAGCAGTGCGTGAAATATGGGAATCTCTTTACAAGACAGGATAATGTTGACTCTTCCAAAGATGTGAGCCAGATGAGAACATGCATTGCCACAGATAAAGCATGTGGAATAAATAACACTTTCCTACTGATTACTCAGAGTAAAATGTATAGTTCTCTCTCTCTTTTTTTTTTTTAAACCCATTAGTTTATTTTCATCACCTTCTCATGGCTGTGTTTAACAGGAGAGAGAATCTTTACTCAGAGAAAACTCTCACTGATATCAATGGGAGTACTGACACAGTAGGGACTTCGTGGCTGGATGTATGTAACAGTGCTGATAACTGAATACCACTGAATGTCACTAGAAAGTAGAGCTTGCTTGAACATTTACCATTGAAACTTTTAGCTTTTTTTTCCAAAAATATTTTGTAGGAAAATTCTCATTTCATTAACATTTGTCAGTATTTTTTATGCAAAACAAACATTTTTGGTTTTCAAAACTTGAAATATTTGTTTTTCAAACCCCCCAAAATTATTAGAATGGATTTTTTTTGCCCACAAGAAACTTGTGAATGAATTTTTCTTTTGAAATATTTTATGAAGAATACATATCATTTTCTGACCAGCTCTACTGGAGAGCTGAAATGGACATATCAGAGAAAAAAAGATAGCAAAGTAAGACTGGGACAGAGATGTGAACAATTCATATACATTACCCCAATCCGAAATGTTGAAGTTTACCCTTTATGTTTTGACAGTTTTTAAATCTAATTCTCATATGTACTATTATATTTTAAATAGCCTTTTTAAAATTAATTTTCAGTACAACAAAGTAATTGGACAACAATCTGCAAGAAATGTTACGAAGATAACCCCGTTGCTCAGCCCAAAGGCCAATATGGTAAGGAAAATTTAGCTGATAATTTTAAACTATTGAAAAGAATCAATATTCTTCTGTTGCTTCCTATTCCAAACACATGGCAACAGGAAATACTATGACTGGAGTGGCTAGAGAGGAGTGCAGCCACCTAAATCAAAAGGTATCTTTGGCCTCCACACAGCACCCCAGGCTACCTCATTTCTTTCAGTAGCACAACTCCCTCTTCCCAGCCACTGCCCCACAGTCTGAAGAACCCTAGCTCCATGATGCATTGACTAGGTGGCTTTTATGGGAATGGGGGGAGGGGATAATTCCATGGAGCTGTCACACATTTTTCTCCCCAGTGTGCTTCCCTTCTGCATGGCTCTGAGGAGGACAGTCGGGCTCCTTATGTTCTTGTGAGAGCATTTTGAAATTTACAATGCATTTTTTTTGCAGGAGGTGTGAAGGGCACAGGGCAAAAATAGAGGCTATTTTGTCTGGATCAATAGAGGGAGAATGGCTTGAACATAGAAAGCAATGCACTTTGCAGCGCTGGGAGGTAAAAGAAGCACTTTAGATGATCATTTCTAGCTCATTCCTTGTAACTCCTTCAGCAAGGAAGTTCTGCAGTGCTTGGTGCCATTGCCAATGCCCAGATAGTCCAATGAGCTGTATTAGTGAGAATGTCGGAATGCCGGTCAATCAGTCTTTCTCACTCCCTGAACCCCTTCCCAGAGGTAGTGGCTCTAAGTAGACAACCAAGAACAGAGGCCTCAGGCATGACATTTCGTTTCCTAGTGCATCTGTTAGGATTCTCCCATATATAGAGACAACTACACATTTCTGTTTTAGTCCCCTTCTCACTCCTTGCCCCAAATGAGGGAGTGCCTGCCTTTCCTTCAGCTATGTACGTAGTGTTTCTTACCTCCCCATTTCCTCCAGAAGCAGAGAGAATATTTTTACCATCTGTGCCAGTGCATAGGGTATGGCCTTTTCTTTTAAATGGCAGATTTTATTCGTCACACCTTGAGATGAGACTGTCGCCATGTGGTTTACATGCATTCAGGCATTTAGGATAGTTCAAAATGGAACCGCCTTGGTAACCTACAATAAGAAAGCATGTCGGTCTAGCGCTCTGATATCTGCTCTGGATGCTGATTAGTTTGAATTGAATTTATGGCCATGCATGTGATCAATAAAGTCTCTCTGGCCTGTGGATCTGTTTGACCTATGAAGCACTGTGTAATTTGGGTCTGGTCTACCTAAATAATCATCTCTGTGTTTAAACCTTGGCAGTTACAATCCTTGAACTGGTGCCTCCCTTGGTATCATAGAGGAGACTGCTTCCAGGGCATGTCTCGCAGAGGTTTTTGTCTCTAGATTCATTTATCCCCTTCATCTTACAAAGCCTGGATTTACTGAACTGCCAGGCACACTGCCTGGCTCATTCCCTCCCCCACCCCCCGCTTTTTTGCAGGCTTTTCCGGGGTCGGGGTAGGGAAGGATTGAGGACTTGAGAATGGTGGATTGAAGGGCATTCGTTTAAAATCTTAGTTGGTGTTCTCAAATATTGTTGGCCATATATTATGATTGTGGAGCAGCTTTAGGCAGAGAAGGTGATTTGTTATGTAGGTTATTTCATGGGTCTAATTTTTTAATTTTGTATGGTGCCTTGGGTTAAGCTAGACAGATTTGTTTAAAAATTGAAGGAATAATAAGAATAATAAACAATGACAGTTGTTGGGGGAATATATTCTGAATGGAAGGACTGGTATGGTAGCTCAGAAGGGTAAAATAATTCTTTAGATTAAATGTGCTAGACTATTCTTTGGGTATTCTATACATTATAGTGAAGTGTATTTGGGTTTGAATGCCCCTTCAAGGACTATTATACAGTAAAAGAGAGAAATCAAATCACTTATAGGCTTGATATAGTTTTTCCTGTTGGTTGTTTGGATGTGGCTGTAATGACAATGATTTTTTTTTCTCCTTTGGCAAATCATTGTGCTGCCTCTGCACTTAAACTTTATTGCACATGTAAATGAGATATGTTATTTTGTTGGACAGTCATTCCCGAAAGCATTATAAACCAAATAATTAATTACTGTTTCCAATGTGCATGATCTGTTGGAAAACATTAAACAACATTCATGGTTCCATTTTATTGTTATTGCTCCTCCTTCAGTCCCTGGAGCAGATCAGATGGAAATGCCTGGGCAGTCTCATACTGACACACACTACTTCTGACATGGAGTGCTATGTGTTTCAGATGTTCACAAGACCATATGGTACATGTTTATTATTTTTCTGCATATTTTCTGACAAATATTATAAAACTGTTGTTTTGGAGTGGGAGGAAAGCCCAATCAGAAGTAATAATCACTGTGACTGTAGTTTGATGAGTGACTGTAGAAATGTCATCCTGGGGTTTCATGTTTATTTTCATTCAATGATTCTGATATCAAAGTACTCAGTTTACATGTAAAAAGAGATTTTTTTCCCCAAAAAGTCAATCCTGGAAATTCTACCTGGATCTGAAAATAAATCTGGGCTCTTCCTTTGTCATGCATCTTACCAAGTAATGTGTGTGCTGGATAATCATAATAAATAAATTGCTCAGTAGATCCAAAATAACTCCTCACCCAACAAAAACTATTACCCTACTGTTCACCCCAAAATCAGAGTTTCCTCATGCATGCCAGCAAAAGACTGGGAAAACAAATAAGCCATTTAGCATGTCCTAAAGGCCACCCGAACAGGATTCCTGGGGACAAAGGGAGAAGCAAGCTGGGAAAACCTTTCCATCAAAGAAAAAGATGGAACCTCTCAAGCAACTCCATGATCGATTCTGTTTCTGGTGTTTTATTGACAACTCCTTTTCAATTCCACTGAAGACAGGCAATTGAGTAAAAAAAAAAAATCTTTACCCTCTGGTCTTGAGTCATTAATAAAGGAGGTCATTAACAGAAAATTGAGCACTGCCTCTGTATTATATTAAGACATGGGGGTTTTTTGGAATTGGCTTGGTAAAACTTCTCTGTAGTCTTTCTTGAAAAGGAAAATGAGATTTTTTTAAGTGTGTCAGTGTCAAGAGATGGCTTCAGAGCAAAGATCTACTATCTGCCAGCTTCCTGCAAGGAGGTGTGATCAACTAACTCAATAATGAACACAGCACTGCAATCCACATTAAATGGATCTTTTCTTGAAGACAACTTAAAAGTCAAACGTCAGCTAATGTAGAAAGAACCTGTCCACTCATTGGAGTTTCTCATGTGGAACATATTGTGTATGTGTTGCAGGCTACATTAACTTCCAGTTTGTTACTGGGTACAATTAATTATAGATTTTTGTTCTGTAACATTCTAAATGATTATGGAAGAGATTATTTTAGATTGTCTGGTTATCTAAGACAGTGTATTTCTCTTCATATTCCTCAGATAAGATAAGGAGCTCATTTTGACAGTCCCTAGAATTGTATATCAAGGGCTTGGATGCAGCATATTCTGTGGAAATTTATTTTCTCTAGAATTCATCATATTAGGTCTATAGGGTGTGGGTTCCTTGACCTTCAGATCGTGCTGCAAGATTATTTTTTCTCCTTAAGACTTTTGCCTTTTACCTAAGTCTTTTAAGGGGTTAATGGAAGAGTTGAATTCTCATTAGATTAGTTTGTTTTGATATTTGTTTTAATTTGTGGCTTTGTCAATCATATATCTGTGCCTAGAGAATTTTGGTATGGGCATTCTACACACTGAAAAATAAAATATTATTACGACATGACAGCTGATGTTTATTTACTGTGGAATTGCTGAGGTTTGGATTGCTGTCTTTATTGAAGTGGTGAAAGCTCTTAGCTGTGTCTGGCACTTTTTTACAAACATTTCATTAGGAGTTGCTCATAAGCTCATTTGCTGTTTCTTTTGGCATTAAAAAGAAATCAAGGATCAGGCTATAGAGATTTCATTATTCTGTGCACAGTTTGTGACTGGTGATCAGGAGAGAGTTCAGTGCTCTGTCCTTGAAGAAGCACCTGAGCAGCCCATAAAAAAATGTCAATAACTTATTAGAAAAGACAGAAAATTCTTCCGATGTGTGATGATGATGCATGTTTGAGCTGCAACGAATTGAAAACCAGAGTTAGTCTAAAGTGGAAAGGTTTCTAGCAACCCCTACTACTTACACTGTTGCAGTATGAGACCTTTTGATAATGGTGCTTATGTGTTTTACAAGCACCACTTTAACTGTGTAGGATTTTCTTATCGCTGTCTGAATAAAAAATACTGGGCCATATTCCGGTCCCTAACACTGATATAAGTCAGGATAATTCCACTGATTTTCACAGATGTGAATGAGAGCAGAATTTGGCTTTGTATCCAAAAAGTATCAATGAAAAGGACTTGGAGCCTGCCTCACTACTGCATTACACCAGTTTTACACTGCTCTAACTACAGTGAAGTCAAACGGACTTACATTGATGGAATAGAGTAGAGAATCTGGCCCTTGGAATTTCGCTTCTGTGATTAGGGTGACCAGATGTCCTGATTAAATCAGGACTGTCCCAATATTTAACCCTTTGTCCCACGTCCCAGTCGATGTACGATTGGAACGCCAATTGTCCTGATATTCAGGTAAGGAGGTGGTGAGCTCCCCGCTCCCTTGCCTCCTTCTCCTCTCCCAGCGTGACACGTCCCCACTTCTCCTCCTACCTCCCAGCTGTTTGGCATGGTTTGGAGTTTCCGGGAGGGAGGGAGAGGACGGGGATGAAGCACACTCGCGGAGGAGACAGAGAAGAGGCAGGACAGGGGTGGGGACTTGGGGGAAGGGGTGGAATGAGGTGGAGAGAGGGTGGTGCAGGGGCGGGTGAGCACCCACCCAGCAGAGGGGAAGTTGGCACTGTAGGTGTGTGGCAGGGGGGTGAAAAGGCGAGTGGCGGGCAGAGAGGGTGAAGAGGCGAGCGTTGAGTGGGGGACTGAGGAGGGACACAGCAAGCCGGTGACGGGCTGAAGGATGAGGAAAGGCGCAGTGGTGGGGGGGCTGGGCTGGGGGTGGGTGGAACCTGGGGGTAGAATGGGTAGCAAGGGGTGGACTGTGGACAGGGCTGACAGCACCCCAATGTGTCCCGATATTTCAGTGTTGTGATCTGGTCACTCTAGCTGTGATGGATATAAAACAGCGATTCTCAAACTTCTGAGAACCACGACTCTTTTTTCAGTAGCGTCTTCTTGGCACGACCCTTTTGTGTCCGCCAAAAAGCCGCTGAATTGATTAGTTCCGCATTCTGCGGCTTTTCGGCAGATATGCCGAGCGCTCTCGGCTGTCTGCCGAAGTGATTACTTCCACTTTCGGAAGCACTTCGGCGGACAATCGGGAGAGTGGATATGTCCGCTGAAAAGCTGCCGAATTCGGAAATAATCAATTCGGCGGCTTCACGGTGGCCACAGGGGCTCGCGACCCCTCGGAAGGTGCTCGGCGACCCCCCGAGGAGTCACCCAGCTTGAGAACCGCTTATATAAAAGGTTCAAAAAAAGCTACAGTATCACAGGAGAGGTATCTACCTGAAGCTAATGACAAAAAGTGTTATATCATTTATTAGACTTCTGTATATTTGCATGGATTAGAATTAGAGTATTTGCTGCAGATATACCAAATATCTTGGGGATTATAAAACTAAGGTTTGGGTTTGCTAAAATAGAGATATATTGGCTAGATTCATCCCTAGTGCAATTCAGCTGAAGTCAATAGAGTTATACCAAAGATGAATTTAGCTCTGTAAGCCATATTATCTACTGATATAAGTAGGTGCAGAATCATTCACTTTAACTGAGTGATGCCCACTTACACCAGCATCTTGTTTGTTTCTAAATCTTATTTCTACAATAGAAAAATCAACAGTCATTTACACTGGCAGATCACTCACAACTAAAGGACATACCTACCCCTATATGACCTCAAAAGGCACGGCTACAGTCGAGCTGGAGGTATAATCTCCTGTTCAGGTATACATACCTGTATGAGCTTTGATCGAGAAAGTTTGCTAACAGTAGCAGTGTAGCAGCGGCAGCTTGGGCAATAGGACTGGCTAGCCACCCAGGTAAGTACCTAGGGTCCCAAGCCAGATTGGGTTCACAGTGGTTATCATATTATGCCAGTGAGCTGTTGGGGCTACATTTTGATTTTTAGTGTTCTATCTTGATCAAAGCTAGCACCTGTACATCTAGCCAAACTGGAAATTTTCTGCAGCACAAGTGGCAATCAAATAGATGGTGGTAAGTAGAATTTATACTAACATTATCCTGATTAAACATGAATCTTTCCCATTTTCAGTCTATATTGGTTCACTAACTATAGCCCAGCGATGTAGTAGTCAGGATTAAGGGCCGAATCCTTCAGTCAAAGGGACGATTCTTGTGAGGAAGAATCAGCCCAGCGGAATGCTAAGTATGTCCTGATCAAGCACAATATATAGTACTTGCTGTACTACTTATTACTCTTCATAATCTTTCCTCTTTGTGTTTTTATTCCTCCATTTAGTATCTGTGAACTTGGTAGGGAAATGGCATTGACTCAAGCAAAGTGCACTGTTGGTAGAAATTGTGTAAGCTTCCCTGCCACACATTTGTCATTACTCTAGGTATCTTGCTGACTGCCTCCAGCTTGGTTAGTGGAAGAAAAGTTGCTGGACCTCGTCAGGTTGACTTTCCATTTCAATCATCATTGCTGACTTCCACTGGTGCAGGTCCCAGTGAAGTTAGTCATAGACCTTTTCCATAGTGAAGATTCCAGTGGACTCTGGGATACTTTCGTTGTTTGTACTCATCTCTGTTGGTTTCTATTGGAGGATCAAAGGCTCTGGGAACAAACAGACTAATAGCTCTGATCCAAAACTAATTGGAGCTGGCAGTCTTCAACTGGAATTTCCACATGGGTTGCCATCAATAATTACAATTATTCAATATTCACCTTATGAGGAAAAAGTAAAATATTTGTTAACTTAATTCTTTAATCTTATTGACTTACTTTGTAACTGAATTCTCCTTTAAGGCTACTGATAAAAGGAGTTGCCACGTTTACAAGAAGATCATTGTTGTTATGAGCTAGATGAAACCTTGTTATAGGTTAAGTAAAAGCCCCATTGAGATGGATAGGTGTGAACTTGCCCTTCAGTTAACATAACTGTAAACATAAAAGGCCCATGTAAGATAAAAGATGTATGACATGTATGTGGCACTACCCCTCATTCCCAGGAGTTTGTGGGTTGAGGATTGTATATGTGTGAGAGAACATATGGATATTGAGTTCTCAGACGAGCAAAGAGGCAGAGGGGAGAAAAGAAAAGAAAAGAAAAGTCAAGCAACAGCCAACACAGCGTGACCCTGGAAAAAACGAGAGAGAGAGAGAGAAAGAGAGAGAGAGAGAGCGCTTTTTTCTCTCGTGTTGGTTAGAGGCTTAGGGGCTGTAAGCTAAGTAACCTTTATTCTTGGTTCCTTCTGTGTTCAGAGACAAAAGACTTTACACTTTCCTTGTGAATATTTGACTATCACTAATTTCTACTCCCAGTTGGAACATCCCTTAGCCCCAAACCTTGAGTCAAAACGGGGCACATTATAAACTGTTAGGAGCTCTGATGGACTATAGGAATAATGTTGATGGGAAAGCAGAGTCCAAAAGTTTAATCTATTTCTTTTTAAAAAACGCTTTACATTCTCCTGTGGGGTGTCTTGATTAACCTGCCTCGGTTTGTTGACTTGTTGATGAGCACAGACAGCAGCAAATCGGCTTGAGATACCTTTTGTAATGGAGAAGCAGAAACTACTAACATGGCAGAGCTGGTTAATAGACTTCGTTTTCTCTGTTAGCCTGTCAGGGTTCACGCCCCCAAATCTTGGTCAACGCAGCCTAATGTACAGAATCGGTAGGCCTGCCCTTACTTCAGGGTAGCCCAAGTCTGTCAGACCGCCCTGGTTACAGGGCAGCGCGGTTCGACAACCACAGTCTGTAGGATCGTCTCCTGGTCGCAGGGCAAAGCGGGGCAACACCACAAACTCTCTATAAGCACCCCGGTTGCGGAGCAAAGTGGGGCAACACCCCAAAGTCTCTATGAGTGGGTAGTCACCCACCTAGGGGTAAGGTGGCCTAGGTGTGGGGGGGTCCGGGGCCCAACCAAATCCACTGGGCCCCGACCCAGGGCCCTAACAGTGGCCTCCCAGGTGCCACCGGATCCTCCAAGAACCTCTGGGTCAGTCGTCCCCTCCGGCGACTCCCATCCCTGGGCTCCAGGCAGGTCTGGGTAAGCCTCTGATTCCGTCTCCTCCAGGGGCTGTGGCTGGTCCTCTGCCGGAGCTCCCCTGGCACTTCCTTCTCCCTCGGCTGCCTGCCCAGAATGAGCTGGGCTCCCTGCCTTTATACTGCTAGGGCATCTGGAGCATGCCCAGTACCTCGGGGGTGGGACTTCCACTGCCAGTGCTGCTGGCTTAACCCCTTCCTCACTAGTGCGGAGTTGACTAGCCCCGTCACACAGCCCTTCATGATATCTGAAGATTCAGATAGGATAGCAATTATGTACTGACACCCTTGAAATATATTGGCAGATCTTTTGTTTTATTGGAAATACTGAGCATCAGTTTTTATTTTATCAGGAATTTAGTGCTCTTTTAGTGTCTTCATTTTCTCACTATAAATCAGGATGCTGTTTTTCAAATTCTGTCATTTGATTTTTCCAGTGGAATAATTCATTCAGGAATTTAAAAATGTTAGAGAAGCAAGTGCAGCAGGAAAGGGAAGTGGGCACAGAGCAAACTAAGCAATGAATTAGTTCAACGTTGCATGATAACCAATCAAGAAACAGAAGGTTTGACCATAGGGATTGCTGTGTGGCTCAGTTCAAAGTCTTCCAGATTGCACCACCCATAAACTACAATAACAGATTATAAATCTGACCTTACATGGGAAAAGGGTTGCATTTATACTGTTTCATATTCCATTGCAAATTGATCTCCCCTGACACAATTATACAAGTATCAAGAGTGCTATAAAGGACTGAGCTGTGGTTTGTGTCTTGGTTTGCTTGTGGTTCCAATATTTTGGCAGGTCTGAGTGAGTGCCTAAAGGAGACAAGGGAAATGGATTAGCTAACCCATCAAACCCAGTAAATGAGCAAGTCAGTGTGACATACCACAATGGCAATTTACTCATTGTCTCATGTTAGGAAGGCTATAATGAGGAGAGAAAATGGCATGAGTCCAACCAGACATGTTCAGTGCAGCTGCTGGATTCTTCATATTAACACTGACTCATAGTATGTTCATAACTTGACTCAACAAGAATTAAGGCAGCGAGAAGGAGGACAAGCACAAAAGAGGAGCCGTTCTTTTTAGTCTCCTGATTATTTATTTATTAGTTGTGGTGGTGCCTAGAGCTCATAGTCAGAGATCAGGGCCCCACTGTGCTAGAATCTGCATAAACAAGTAACACAAAGAGAGATTGCACAGTCTGGGAATATGAACAAATGCAAAAGACAAATGGGGTTGCGGTTGGGTGAGGGAGCTATAACAGAGAAGATGGCTGCATCTGTTAATTAGCCTCAGTGTTCAGTTACAGCCAGGCTAAAAATACAGCTATTTATAGGTATCACTGCATGGAGGAGTTTTTAAATAGGGGATTAGAAGTGTATAAAATGATGGCTTTATGAATTTTAATGCAGGAGTTCTGTCCTAATACCCTGGTCTCCTCAGCCCATGTTAATTATTCGGTTGATGCTTTATAGTTGCAATATTTAACAGAGGTACATCTTTCCTTTTAAATAAATTCTAGCTTTCCTCTTTTGTTAACACTTTATCTAGTTGGGGCTACAAACCAGGGAGACCATGCATTCTCTTCCCAGCATCTAAATTAATCCCAGCTGCATAGTCTAACGAGAAGGAAAAATCACAGTTTAGAGACATACGACAAAGAGCTAAAAAGCAGAGTTAAAAATTCCCCAAATTATTTTTAGTTTCCCTGTAACCACATGCCTGAGCTGTGGCTCATTCTCAATGTCTAGCAACTGACTGGATCTCTGGATGTTTGACTTTTCACTTACAGTCCTGCCACTTGTTGGCTTCTGAATTCCTGACATCTGATGCCCAATACCTGCTTACCTGATGCTTGACACTTGATGCTTTGGTGGTGCATGTTGTCTGATAGTGAAAAGTTAAGGTGAAGAGGTCTGACTCCTCTTTTAATAATAAAATATAACTGTCCAAAGTTATAGCTGATGCTTCTGGGGAGCATGGATTCCTGGTCATGTGCATGAATAACATAGAAGAGTTGACCACTGCATTTTCCTCCTCTGTCAAAGGCTGCTGTAAAATCGATATTGCTCTTTCTGTATGTTCGGCCTAGTCTCCCAACTCCTTCATGCCTAGCCTGTCCAGCAGAACTGGTTTTCGGGTGGATATGGCACACTCATGGTGACAGTACTAAGACTGGTCTGACCAGAGGAGCTCAGGGAAAAGCTGGGCCTGTGAGAATATGAGCCGAGGGACTTTTTGGCTGACTTTCCTTCTGCCCCTCAACAAACAGTTCTGACCACCCTATCTGGATCTCTGGAAGAGTGGCAGCAGCAGTTCCATTGCCAAGCCCTGGTCAGCTAGCTGCTCTGCATGGGATAAGACAGGTCATACCCTTCTGTTGCAGGGTACTCGGTGTCCCGTAGGAACGAGGCACACACACAGCTGCTGAATAGAAGTAGTGAGTTTATTGAAGGCAAAAGTGGCACACCCACAACGGGGGCTCCCTTCGTTGCTGCCACTGAGACGAGGAAAGCCCGACGCATTGGAGCAATGCTTGGGGTGAAGCCCACTGCATGTGGGAACACAGGCAGAGAAATTTGCATCTCATGCATACCTCATGAATAACTAATACCTTGTTTTTATCTTATTAGTATTACATAATACAAGCAGGTGTCTTGTTAGTCTACACATTACAGGCAGGCGCTGGGAACCGGTTAACTCTGGCATGTGAAATATGCGATAACAGGGCAGGGACTGATAATGATGGCTGAAAGTACCCTCTCCTTCCCAGGCATGGGGGGTGGGGAATGAGCACCCTTTCCTTCCCTGGAGTCAAGGGGGAGAGCACCCTAGCACTCTGCCGTAACAATGTCTTCTGCACCCTTACACCTTCCCGCCCTTCTGAGCTGGAGCATGTGGGGCGGACATTCACTGCTCAACCACAGCTGCTCTTTTACAGCCCTGAGCACGATGGCCCGAATTCCCATGTTCTCTGACTCTCAACCCCCATCATTAATGGAGGAGGCTAAAGAGTGCAGATGGTGCCAGGCAGTTCAGAGACATGGAGCTCTGTGGCTCAACAGATAGTGAACGGAACAAAGGGCAGGCATGTGGGGAGACATTATTTTTATAGCGTGAAGCCCTGCCCCATAGTTTAGCAGCAGTGCTGTGAAAGCTGGCCGTGCCCCCAGAGCCCTGACTGACAGGGGGATGAGCAAACAGGAAAAGCCGACCTCCCTACTCTCTCAGAGCTCTGGTTGGCTACATAGCTGGCAGGAAATCCATCCCCTATTGCCAGCTATCCTGCAACTGAAGAAGGTGGCTGGGTGGCTTCTCCTGCTACAGGAGCACAACCAGCTGAGCATCTGAGCTCCAGGCTGGTGCAAAGAGCCGGGGGGCAGCCTGGAAATGTGGACTCTGCATGCCTGCTCTGTGCTGCTTGCAAGCATCAGCCAGAGCCCAACGGGCAGGAGGCCCCAGATCACTGACTGAGGGGTTGATATTGGGGACCACTGGCACTGTGCGTTGACTGAGAAAGCTGGTTGTTTGTTACTGACAGTGGTGTTGGAGTAATTTCTGGGTGAATTCTTGCCTCCCCCAGGGCTGCAGGAGGGGTCTGAACCCCAAGGCAAGAGGCTGGCTGTTTGCAACTGACTGCTAGCAAGAGGAACCCCCAGCATAGATGACATGGTGATGAGGTGTTGGCATGGTGTTGGGAAGGCCACATGAGTGAGTAATGCAAGTCCTTGCAGATGAGTCTGGACTAAATATTTGTGGCATCACGGGTTCTGTATATGCCACACCAGAGAACTTATAAACACTTGGTGCTTTTTTCTTATCCCTTCACCTGTAAAGCCAGGCTTCTTAGTGCCACAATTTCATTTGTACAGAGCACTGAGAGACAGCAGTTATAGCAAATACATTTTAGAAGCCTCTACAATTATTGAAAAGAACTTCTCCATACACAATAACATTGGCTTTGAAGGCCTGGTATCTATCTTTGGGTTCTTGGCTCTTTTCAGGAATGTGTTCTCCGTCGGTCACTCTTCCTCTCCTCACTGAATATGGTCAGACTAGTTGGAAGAAAGAGTGAGGGGTTCGTACCTGCTGCCAACGAGCTAGTTTAATCTCACTGTGTCCTACCAGAAATACAGCAATCAGATCTGAAAGCATGTACAGCAATTAAAACTGTGTTGTGCTAGGCTCTGTACATACATGCAAACAGTCATTGCCCCACACACCTTACCGTCTTCAGGGCTTGATTATTAAAGTCAGTTGGAGTCTTTCCATAGACTTCAGTGGGCTTTGGACCAGGCTATAAACACACAAGCCAGACAAAGGGTGCGGGGGAAAGGTATAGTAATACCTTTATTTTAGACAGAGCTGAGCACCAAGAGTATTTGACCTGCCACAGCACTGGGCATTAAGCCCATATCCTTTGAGTTCCAATCCAGTGCCTGCTGTATTAGTTGTCTGTGGAATTTGGAAGGACCAAGGAGAGCCAGCTACAAGTATTTTGAGAAAGACTGTAAATTATAGATCAGTCAAGAAAGAGGACAGTTATGAGTCTTCCTAGTAAGACAATGATATTTGTCATACAAATGTTCCTGTACTGTATGTACTACGAGTGATTAGAGGTGGCGTTCCAAAAATACCCCCAAATTAGTCATTTTATTATAAATACTAATAATTATGATCATTTTCCCCCCTTGGGAAAGGTCTGTAATTAGTAGCGATGACATGGAAGTGTCATAGATCTTATTAGATGAAGATGTGCTGAGCCCCTGTGAGAGTTACAAGTACATCTAAAAATAATACTACTTGATGACCTACTTATTACACCTAATATTTAAACACTAATGCAAAGGTGTTGATACACTAGCAATAGTGCTATCTACTGTAGATCACACCATTCTTAATCAGAGTGAAGTACGTGTGCAAAAGTAGTGAACAGGCTTTACAGAGGTGATCTGCTTAGGGCAGGAAGGAAACTGAAACTTCTCCTCAACCACTACAGCATCCATGCGGACACTCCATGCCTGCTCCTAGAGCTCCTGCAGTGCAGAGAGATGCCTGTTCTGCTTTGCTCTCCCTGTATGGACTTCTGGCCAGCTGTTCCAGGTTCATTATCCATGCTGCCCCTCTCCCCTGGCACACGGTCCTCTCCACGGGTGCCAGAGCTGCTGCATGAGATGCAGAAAGGGCAGAACTGCAGGGCTTTCACTGCGTCCAGGGCCTGATCCAAAGCCCACTGAAGTCAAAAGAATTTTTTCCAGTGGACTTGAAAAAAGCCCATTGAACCTGCTATGCCTGTGTGCGGGAATGTTGGCTATCCCCCCTTTGCCCGTACTCTGGCTATGCCACCATTGAAGCAAATGGGAGTTTTGCCTAAGTTCTGCTGGATTGACCTCTATCTTATCACCAGAACCCAAGCTTCTTATAGCTCAGGAGCATGTCAAGGTGTGCCTGCAAGGATCACTCATCACTGGCAGCCACACACAATTCCAAAAATGAATTGGAGATGCTTAAAAGGGAGGGAAGAAGATCATCCAAATGCACCTGAGTGTAGTGGGATGGTGCATCTGAAATACCCCATTTGCCATTTCCTTTTCTGCAGCTGGTCAGAAATCCCTTAGCTCTCCCTTTTCCAGAACTTCCTTTTGGCCACCTCTCCCCGCATCTTTCTATAAAAGTCTTAATGAATTTGGGGGTGGGGGGGATTATGACACAGGATAATGCTATGACTGATTGTGAGAAAATTTCAGTATGTTGTAGTACTTTTTTCACCAATATGACACCCTAAATAGAATATTGTTATGGTGATATGAAGCCCAATCATGTTCCTATTGAAGTTAGTGTCAAGACTCTCATTCTCTTCAATGGCTGCAGTATTAGATGCTACATTTGTAGGGCACTTAGCCAGAAATGTGTGTCCAGACCTTCCATTTGGACTCAAGGCTCAGATTCTGCCACCATTACTCAACTTGAGTAGGCCCTTACTCTTCAAGCAGTCCCATTGACTTCAATGGATGTATTCATGGAGTATTGCCAGGGTAAAGGAGCACATAAATGAGTTAGATTCTCTAAAAACCTACAACGTTCAATACTTTGTTTCTACCTTTTTTTCCTGAACAATTTATGTGTTGAACTTACAAGAGTGTATCTTTCTCCTTAAAGCTGAGTAATGCTCACTCCTATGTCACCTTGCACGCATATTTTCTGAAGCCTGCAGTATGCAAACTGTCACCACGCCATTTTTATCAAATAGCAACAAGGATGCTTTTTCAGCTTTCCTCTTTGCCTAGTTTCAGAGATTTCACTTGATTCTTCGGTAGTGGGCTTTGAATATTAAAATGAAACCCTCTAATCACTTTAAATAGTTTAATGTCTTATAAAGTACCATAAATGATAGAAAACTCACCTAAAAAGAGGGGGAGAAAAAGATGAACCCATAAAGCCAGCCTCTTCATCTTCTGAACTGATTTTATTACAGCAGTAACAAGAGCAATTTCAGTTAAAAGGCTCTTGTCAGACAACAGTTACTGTAGATTACAGCTGCATGAGAAACAATCTCGACCAAACACAAATCAGGAGTTGCTTTAAAAAGATGAGCATTTGCTGAAAGTTCCCTTCCAGTGAAAGTGACCAGACTTTGCTTGAATGAGCAATGAAGTAAGTTAATTAAGTGACAGGTGGTGAGACTATATTCACTGATTCTTTGAAAAGAGTAAAAAGATTTTTGGAGGATATTTTTTTTAGAAATGCATTTCATCAAACACAGTGTTAAAAAAACAAGCACCTTTAAAGGAAAAAAATAACAATCCCCCTCCCAAAACAAAAAATGCTTGGTTGGCCTGGTATTTTCCCATCTCGCTTTCAGTGAGTGGCAGTCCAAGTACAATGATTCGCTTATATAAGGCACATTAGGGATAGATAATAAACAGCTCAGTGAACAACAGAACTTTGTCACATAGGTCTTAGTTCTTGCATATAGTGGGAGTCATCTAAATTTTTTTTGTAAGTTGTATCCTGCTGCCTTTCAGATCCAAGGTTAAGGAATTCAAGTCACATTTTTGAATATCAGTTTATTTACAGAGCTATGTAACAATATTAACCTCTCTGGGTGGAGAAATGTAGGTACCTCTTTATTATTGCCCACAAGTCCTTGTCTTCAGTTTATTTCAGAGTGGTACTACAATTCCATTACTTGTGTAGTTAGCTTGATCCTTCTTCCCTCCTAAATCCCCATGTCTGAATTGTTAACATACTGTGTATAATGCTATAGTAATTATACCTCCGTGAGGCTCCTGAGTGACTGTGTTGCTCTTGACAATGGGACTTTGTTCCTTTTGAAAACTTTACCGGTTGCCTACTTTACCAGTTTACCAGTTTGTTCAGATCTGGTCATCTGGAGAATTCAAATAAATGGGAATGTGAGTCAATATTTTATATTATCTCCATTTTACATATGGGAGAGGGGAAAAGAATGCAGAGAATTACTTGATCGAAACAAAAGACGTTTCAAAGATATTAGGTCCAGTCACTGTCTAGCTCTTATTTAAGCACTCAGGCCAGTATTCAATGTGGCTCTAGTAAAGAACTTACATGGATGGCTTATGTGTGAGCATTTTCAAAGGAGCTAAAAGGAGTTAGGTGCCCAACCCCCATTGAAATGCAATGGGATCTGAGCACCTGCCTTGCTTTGGCTCCTTTGCAACTCCAAACTATAATGTTATCATACTATTTGATTCTGAAACTTACAGCTTTAAAATAACTAAGGATTGTCCTTGAACCCGTACAAATGGAAAATGAGGCTGAAAATTCCATTCCTGACTCCCCTGTGCTTATACATTGTTAGTATGCTGGGCGAAGGTGCTCCCCAGTGAGGGCACCTGGTGCTGGGCCAGATTCTGCTCTTGGTTACAGACCTGCTGTCAAATGGGGAGAAGAATATGGGTTAAGTGGATGGACATCAAGTTACGGACAGATGTCAGTCTTTGCAGGAATGGGGGCTGAGGCTTCAGCCAGTCCAGGAATCTGATTGCCTGAGCTGAGGTGCTTTAAAATAAACATCTAAATATAATTTTTGACATTCCATTTTAAATAAGTGCTCCCTTGCATGACAAGTTTCCTCCTGGAAAGTATTTTTACTGTTGAATTATAACCCCCTGGAGTAGTGGTTTCTAATAAAAATGCTGACAGACTCTTAACTATAGTGGCATGAATGGTGCTGGTATAATAAGGGGGAAAAGCGAAGCATCAGACTTTCTTTTTAATTTTTGCTTGAATACAGTAGGCCTTTGAGAGAGGATCCCACACTGATTATATTCCTGGGGTCCTGCTAAGAGTCACAATGATGTTGACAAATATACAGGTATAAAAAAAAAAAATTTTCATTTGGCAATTCAATAGCTGCCAGTGAAAAAGGAGCTGCTGAACATTAGGCCTTTACAATACTTGTTATGAACACCACATCTTGCACAAAAGCATAAGCAATATTAAAAAGCATCTGAGTGGAAAAACTGATTACTTTATTTGGTACCTGTATTGCATGACATTTTTCATGTTTGTTATCTGTAGCACTACATATGGTTGATGCAAACTATTTTTGTATGTTGACAAGTCTCTGTTATAGAGCAAGATACTAAACTTATTAAGTGACAGAGTCCTGCGGCACTTTATAGACTAACAGACGTATTGGAGCATAAGCTTTTGTGGGTGAATACCCACTTCATCAGATGCATCTAATGAAGTGGGTATTCACCCACAAAAACTTATGCTCCAATACGTATGTTAGTCTATAATGTGTCACAGGACTCTTTGTCGCTTTTGCGATCCAGACTAACACGGCTACCCCTCTGATACTAAACTTTTTAAATTAGTTGTATTTGTACTGATCAGGTTAAGGTAGATTTGTGGTAGAAGTATTTTGAACCCAGACTTCCTGAGTTCAGTATCTTCTGAATATACATCTTTTAAAAGGGCATAGTATGTTCTATGCTGTGTTGCCCTTTTTAGGTTGTATTTGGAGAGAAAGGGAGAAGAACTAGTTATTCTCTTCCTCAGTAAGTTGGTGTGGTTGTAGCTTATATCCTGTGCTCTATACAGCCATACCACCATTATTATACTCCCGCAGCCCAGATGCCACATGGTGCCTAGCTCCCAGAGTTGACTAACCCCTACTGCACAAGCTGCCTTCCTAGCCAAGCTTCAAGCTGTGCAATTCATCTGAATTGCACCATAAGTCACTTTCCACAGATGCTGTCTAATTCCACCATGAGGCCATTGCTGTTTCTGTGCCCACCATTTTGTCTTCTACAGTGTTCAACAGACTAGAAGGTCAGGGAGGAGTCTGTAGTCTGGTGTTGCTGTGGAAGCAGATAAAACGCTAATAAACTTGTCTACGCTACAGAACTGGCATAGCTATGCTGGCAGAGCCCTCTTAATGTAGACACAGGGTAAGCTGGCAGAAGGAGTTCTTCTGCAAGCATAGCCACACCACCTCTCTGAACATTAACTAAGCCAACAAGCAATCTTCCCTTGCTATAGTCATGTCTATTCTGAGGGCTTTGTTGGTGAATTTTTTTTCCCAGTCCTGGCTGACATAGCTATGCTGACAAAACTTTGTAGGGTAGACTAAGCCAAAAATATAAGGTGAATGATAGGAAACTTGCACTTTATGCATGTGTACCCTGCACAGCTTGAAGCTTGGCTAGGAAGGCAGCTTGTGCAGTAGGGGTTAATCAACTCTGGGAGCAAGCACCATGTGGCACCTGTGCTGGGGGAGTATGATAATATTACTTGTCACGAGATGGCGATATTGTAAATAGTCTTACAAGGCCTGCTGAATGGTAGGTAATGGCAGTTAGATCATGGAGAAAGTCATCTGGTTGTGTTGAATTTTGGAATCTGTACTTAAGGTTACGATTTACTAGTTTATGAGCCTGAATTTGCTTCCAGAGAACACTACACATTTCTTAGCCATTAACTTTAACTCTGTCACAAGCAGTCTATGGGTTCCCTTGGACTTTGCTATAAAATGGATAGCAGGCAAACACTGATGTAGCTGTGATGAAATGTTCATCACAGCCTACAATAGCAGACCCTTGGCTCCCTTTTTCTCTTTAGCTGATATATTTATTCAAGTATGATAATTGTCACTACCTTTCTCATAGAATAACAGATTTTTTCCCTAATTTTTGAATCCTTGAAAATGAGTTCAGCATATCGTTTGAACTTCTTCCACTCCTCAGGAAAGTTCTTGTTCATCCTGACTGCAGCCAACTGTATAATAAGAGTGCTCTCATTCTCTCTGGCTAGGTTTTTATATGACCACCCCTACTAATGTATCTGAGTGCCCCCAAATATTTAAAAGTAAGACTAACATTGCCCTTTCTTAAGCTCCTTCTGCTCTTGAATTTTTGACACCTGCAACGTTTTTGATACTGTCTGATGTTTTATTTGTTTTCTGTAAGTAGTAGCTATGCATCTAAGAAATGAATCCAGTCAGGGAGACTCAGGTGCTGAACAAATTTGACTTCTGTACTGCCACAGCTTCTAAAAAGAACTGTACTACAGCTAACACCATCATGCTTCCAGGAGCCAACTGCCTGTAGTTAAACACTTGTAACTACAATAGTGCCATCTGGTGACTCCCAGAAGTATTACAGAGAACAGGGATGAGTATGAAGGTGCTGGGCTAAGGGCCTGGTATCTGTGGGGCCCTGGCGAGTTATTAACATTTAAACCACTTGGCAGTTAGACATCATTAATATTAAAATGGATTGTTTCCTATATAGTTTTCCAAGTGCAAAACCAACCCTATTTTAATTATAACAGCTACTGGCTGCCAACCCAGTTTAAATTTAATTTAATTGATTTTAATTTTAATGCTTCCCCAAGACATGCCAAATCCCTTCCCCCTCACTGTGTCCCAGTTCACTGCTTCCCCTGTATAATTTCAGTCCAATACACCACATAAGGAGTGGGCCTTTGATTACAGAATGGGTGAGTGAGGAGGCAGAGAGTTGGCAGCCTAACAAATGAGTCTGGAGTGAATTGGGGAAAGCAGATAAGTGTAAAAAATGGAGGGGAAGGAGTCATGGTAAAACTAGAGGGCATGTGATCTGCAGCCTTTCAGAGATAATACGGAACACTCCAATGTGGGAAATTCATCTAGACATCTAGGATCACATTCGTACTTTTTGTATACCATGTAACACCAGATTTAAAGCAATCTATTGAATTCAAACAGCTTGTTTATCATTTTCTCTGCTATTAACTCTGAGTAATTTCCCATGGGTTCGGTAGGGGGAGAAGGCTTTGAACAATAATGGCTAAATACTTCATAAAGCACTGGGAACTATTTCCTAATGGTCTTTAAAGTTCCCCTTTTCCTGATATGTCAGGCACCTTATAAATTATATGTAAACTAAATAGCATTTCAACATACTGCATGTCCACTTAGCTGTCATCAGTTCTCTAATGCATCGCCCATTTCTAGGTTTACTGGGGAGTGCTGTAAATATTTTTCATGCTGTTATTACTTGATAGTATGCAGACAGGCACCTCCAACCATTCTTATCTGTAGAAATATTCCTAAGCTTTATTTCCTTTGTCTCCAACTTGTGTCTAGAAAACACACCTGGGGAAGGAAGAGATCAGGAATGGGGTGATGACACATCCATTTTTTCGCACTTGTGGCACAGAAAGCTCATTTGATCTAGCCTGACCCTGTAATTATGTTTAAAGCTGAACTATAGAGGAACAGATTGGGAATGATTGTTCAAAGAACAAAAAGAGCAAATAGTGGAGAAATAGAAAACCTGATGAGAGCCAGCCAGGATCATCACAACGCATATCAGAGGGAAGTTTATTGTATTTCCTCTCATTTTTGAGCAACAAAAATTGCTAACAATACCAGTGTACCAAAGGCTGTATTGTGGCTTTAAGATACTGTCTGAATTGTGGGTGGGGTGGGAGTAAGAAGCATCTGAGCTTTGAAGCGGATGAATCTGATTCTCCACTGCCTTGCACCTTGTATAATTATTTAGACCTATGCGAAATGGTTAAAAAATGCTACCATTCTAATCTGGAACACTGGAATTGTCAGACTGGATCACACGCCAAGTCTAGTATCCTGTCTCTGACAGTGGCCGGCACCAGATGATTAAGAGGACAATACATGAAATCCCAAAGCAGGCTCTGTGGGATAATCTGCCTCAAGAAAAATCTTCTCCTTAACCCCCATTAATCGGAAGCTGTCTTAAGTCCTGAAGCATGATAGTTTATAATTCCTATAACTCTGGATTTTTACATAGAAGTGCCTAGTTCCTCTTTAAATCATGCTAAGTTTTTGGCTTCAACTCCACCTGGTAACAGTGAGTTCCGCAGCTTAATTACACTGTGACTTACAGCTAGTTTAGTAGAGATGTAAATAGCAAGACAAGGTGCCTCTGAATCTTACTGTAGACCGAAAAAAGAAAGGAAAAAAAAAGGAAGCTGGCCCTGCAAAGAAGAGTGGTCTGAAGTCAGGAAAAGACAAAATTAAGGTCACCTGTGCATCCTTAACTCTGTCCCCTTCTGTGTTAACCATTAATTACATGCTCAGGTACAATTTCTTCATTGCTGTAATAAAGTTCAGAGAGTTAATATGAAAGTTTAACCTTGATCTCATTTTGGAAAATTTCTCTTCTATTGTTTTAATTCTAGAAGGATTACAGAAATGCCGAGCAAACGTAAATTCTTCATGCAAAGGTAACATCGTATCTGTGGTTGGTCTGTGTTTTCAAGTAAATTGCATTTTCCGTCCACAGAAGTGGAAATAATCTTGGGCATGAATCAAACATTCTCTAATACATGGCCACCCTCTGAGTTAATAATGTGCATAATATTTCAAGTTAAGGACACACTAATGACCTCAAAAAATGAGAGAAACTAATTAAAACCAATATGAAATGTATCATGTACCATATGGTTGCAATTGAAACAGTAAATGCGTAAGGAGAGGGAGAAACACCTTAGGTCACATTCTGTTCTCAGTTTTGAGGGTGTCCATGCAGTGCCTGTGTAACTTGGGAGACTTTGACTCTTGGTGATTTAAAATGAACATGAGAATTGGACGAACTCTATTATACAAATTCTAGTGTAATTGATATGCCAATTACAATATTCTTCTCTAGAGTCTAATCTTGAAACCCCTACTCAGATGAGAAGTTGAAAAAGATATATAGACTTTAAGATCAGAAGGGACCATCATGATCATCTAGTTTGCCCTCCTGTCCAATGCAGGCCCCAGAACCTTACCCACCCCTTCCTACAGTAGACCCTTAACCTCTGACTGAGTTACTGAAGTCTTCAAATTATTATTTAAAGACTTCAGGAAATAGAGAATACACCATTTACATCAGTTTAAGCCTGCAAGTGACCTGTGCTGCAGAGGAAGGTGAAAAGTCCCCAGGGTCTCTGCCAATCTGACCTGGGAGGATTTTTTCCTGACTCCAAACATGACAATCAGGAGGTTGGTCTCATTGTGAAAGTTCTGCATTTAGATTCACTAAGACCTGTGTTCAAATCCTAGGTCTGCCATAGGATTGACTTGGTCGAGTGATGTTATGTCATTTCATCATCTTATTCTTCACTTCCCCACTTGTGAAAAGGGGACTTGCTTTGTTGATTTTTAGATGGTAAATCCTTCAAAGCAGGGAGTTGGTGTCTGAAAAGTACCAAGTGCAGTGAAGCCCTGATCTTGATGTGGGCCTCTTGAGACCACTGTGATGCTGCTATTAGTATTTTCTATATAGTTTTTAAGAACTGCTCATGTGAGTAAGGACTTCATGATTGGGGCCTTATTTGAGAATACTATAGAGCCAGATTGATTCCTAAACCATGCTCAGCCACATCTAATATAAGTCAATAAATAAGGCATCTGGGGCATCCACTAAGGATTTATGTTGTCTGCTCACATGCAGAAAATCTGTGATCCACCTTGCTCCAGACTTTGAGTGCCTAACCATCTCCTCCATCTCCTCTTCCTCATTCACAAAGTTACTAACAGGAGTAGTTTGGAGGAAAGCATGCCCCATAGACAGAAGGCCGAAGCCAGATATCATTAAGTCAGATTCTACTGGTATAAGCCCAGGCCATGAGGGCCAGCTCATCTACTCCCGTTGCACCCATGATGGGGGATCATAGACATGACTGAGTCCCTGATCTTTTGACTCCTGTCTGAGCCCACGGTCCAATTTAGAGCAGCTTCCATGCTGCTCAAAGCTGTGCCCATTTACAACAACATCCAAAGGGTGGTTTTGGAAGATGGAGATCACAAGGAGGTAACCGTGCTGTGGCCATGCCATTTCCCCCAGACAGGCTCCTGAAAGGTCCCTTCTGCTAGAGCCAGGGGTGGCATAATTGGCTCTTCTCCAGTTGGTGATTCCAACCAGTTTGTGTTCTGCTGCTTGCGTGGCTGGAGCAGCACCAAGCACACGGAACTAGGGACAGATCATGGAGAATGAGCAGTCCTGTGTCAGCAGTGAAGTGCGTGAGCTCAGTCAGGACACTCCTGGAACTCTCCTCTCAGTGAGAATGCAGGAAGCTCACCCTCTCTCCTCCTCTCCTTGAATGTATTCTTCACCCAGGTGGGACTCAGCAGTCTGTTTCGGAGCGAAGGTTTCCCTTGCCCTGCATATTTTCCCTTTAGGAGACAACATTTCACTTCAGGGCAAGCTTGCATTGTACTGTCTTCCCCATATACTGTCTACGCCATCTGAAGCTATGGGTGTGTGGCAATCCATCTTTTGCTCACATGATGGTCTTATCTTGTCCTCCACTGGTTGGTCCACCCAGTGCTTTCCTTTTCACTATGTGGTGTTTCTCTGTTTGCCTAGTGAGCTACATGCGATGTAGTGTAGTTGGCCTTAAACAGGTGAGTAAGCCTGGCTTTCACATACACATTCCACCTGCTCTGTTCTGACCTAGATTTGGCCCTGGCACTACCGTATATGCCTCATTACACAAAGTGTTCACACTCTCTCTCCTCTGGCAAGCACTGAGCTATAGCGCGTTAGAAGATACAATTTAGCCTTTTGATAGCTGCCATTATTCTTAAGCTCTGACTTTGAAATTCCTTCATATATAAACCCAGCTACATGACTTTTTAAAGTGACTTTTAAAAACACCATTTTTTCATGGGTCAGGTATGGACTTGATTTGCAAATCTGCTGCTATCATAAAGGGATATTCCATGGGGAGAGGGGAGAGATGAAGAATTCTCTTTGAATTTCCATGCATGAATGGAGCTTAAATAATTGATAATGCTAATGCTTTATTTTTTTCCCTAATTTTTTGCATCTTGCACATCCTGTATCCATAGAGAAAGTAACATTAATCAGAAGTTTGAACTTCAATCTGTCTCCCCTTCCTATAGTCTCAAAGGAAGTTAAATTATGCCTATAGTTTCCTAGCAGGAGATTAAGAATTCTCTGAGCAATGTGACATGACAAATTGCTGGACCTTGACCCCCTGGAAGAGGGGAATGTTCCTGAATTCAGAGCTCACCAGGGCAAAAAGGGAAGTGATGATAGCTTCCTGCAATATAAAAACCCCAAAGTCAGGTGCCATTTTTTATATTGTCCATAGAAATCTGCACAAATGAAATTGAGCCCTGGCAGCTTTCCAAGAGTGTGATTGTGCCCTTGCAAAAGGAGGCAGGTCTGATGAGAGGTATTGTTAATGATTGCAGATTATCAGGGTGGCTCCTTTAGGTGATGGTGACACTCAGGCAGACTTGCTGGACGCACTTCAGGGAGAGGGTCTGGCAGGGACCTACAGTGTGACCTTGGGCAAGTCATTTCAGTAGTTAATAGTCTTGAACAAAATGAACCCCCTCTTCTAAGCTCATCTAGCTGTAATGATGCCCCACTGGTAAATAACCAGTATAAGCAATTATCAACTACCTCACTTAGCAAAGGAGGTCCAATCCTGCAAAGTGTCACTCCTGTAAGTGCCTGTTATTCATGGATTTTTTTCTTGCAACAAATGAAATGTGAAGGATATGTCAATCCTTCCAGCTCTGAACCCACGCTGGTTCTCGGGTTTGACTCTCTCACCAAGGACTTAGAGTCTTTTCAACAGGACTCATGCAAACATCTTGCGGCCATGCTGAGCAAAGATCTCTCTCAATAGCTGTTGCAGTCTTCTCTGTCCCCTTTATTTTTATATGGAGTAATTATCTTTGCATCTTTAAGATCCTGAGGTATGTGGCTTTCTTCCAAACAGGAGTAGGGAAGTGCATAGATGTCACTTGCAAGTTTCTTGCCCCTCTGCCTTGAGGATCTCCGGAGGTATCTGATCATTGCCTGCTGCTTTCCTGGGCACAATCTCTTTCATAGCCTTCTCTGCATCTTCAAGAGTTGGTATTTGGTCCAGCTCCTGCATTGTTGGAAGCTCGGGAATGCAGCTAAGACAGTATCACAGATAATGGTATCATTTGAGTAGAGTTCTTTGTAATACTCAGCGCATCGGTCAAGTTGTTCTTGCCTGTCAATCAATATGGTACCATCTTTTGCTTTCATGTTTGTAGCCTTTTTACAAAGTGGTTGTTAAACAACAGTGTTTGGAAAAATGACTTTTTCAAAGTGAGTTTCACCTTTTTGGGAACACTATTGGTTAAAAACCATGGCATGAAGACTTCCTTACATTCACACATGGCAAGAAATTAGCAAATTAGATTCTGCTATCATTGAAGTCAATAAGTACAAGCAAAATTAGGCCAATGCAGAGTACTTCTGAAAATCCTGGTTTCTGCCTACATACTGAAACATAGGAGACTTCTAAATAACTATGGGCTTGATCCTGCAAACACAAAACAGTGAAGCCACATAACATTGAAATCAGTGGGACATCTCACTCAGTCCCTTTGGCAATAAGTGTTCCCAGGATGAGGCTGTCTGTTGCTGTTTCATTCTCATATGTAACCCTGAGACTGTACCTGAAGGAAAGGACAGGAACCATCCAGACAAAGCCATTGTGACTTGTTTGTTACAGTTTTAACTTTTTTGTTTTCTTGGTCTCTCTTCTCCTGCATTGAGTCTGCTTGGAAATCACTCATTATCTGTACTTTATTTACCCAGCAGCTACAAACTTGACCTTACAGCTCAGGCATGGATATTCATAATCAACTGCATAATTCAGGATCAAAATAAATAAATCTGACCCAACAGGATGGGTTCTGCCCTCCTGAGTCAAGAAACAATACATCACTTTAAGATTGGATAGGTTTTTGAATTCAATGGGAAAAGAGCTAGTGGTAATGGTTCATATCGGCACTAAAAACACTGTGCCACAGGATATCTCACAGATAGTCGATGACTTCAGGGAACGCAAAAGCATGCTGAAGAAAAATGTCCCAACAATCTTCCCTGAGATTGTTCCTGTCCCATGAGCAAAGGAGGATGGAAGGCAGAAGATTATGAAAATGAACGGCTGGTTAGATAAGTGCTATATGGTGTAGGGTTTTGGTTCTGTGGAACATTGAGTCACCTTCTGTGGGGAGAGGGAGCACTATAGTTTGGATGGCTTCCATCTCAGTAGAAGGGGTACAATCTCTTCAGAGACAGGCTGGCTAGAGTACTCAGGAGGGCTATAAACTAATAACAAAAGGGGATGGTAAAAAGAGGGAAGATATGAGCACTCTGTACAAAGTCAAGATGCTGAGAATGAAACTAATCAAGGAATCAAAGGACTTGATGAGAAGAAATTCTTTAATTGCCTGTACACTGATGCCAGGAACATTAGTAACAAACAAGCAGAATTGGAATTGCTTAAGCATAAATTTGATCTAGTTGGTATTACTGAAACCTGGTGGATAATTCTCATGATTGGGGAAGAACAACGGTTATAACCTGGGAAGGACTGAGGCCATGTCTACCCGCCGATCCACCTGGCAGTGTAGAGATCAATCTATTGGGGATCGATTTATCATGTCTCATCAAGACGCAATAAATCGGTCCCCAAAGTTGACTCCAGATGTCCAGCTCACCAAAAGGCGCAAGGCAGAGTCAACGGGGAAGCCCGCTGTTGACCGCTGCCACCATAAGGACGGCAGCTAAGTCGACCTAAGATGCATCGACTTCAGCTACGCTATTCACGTAGCTGAAGTTGCGTATCTTAGGTCGACCCTTCCCGCTAGTGTAGAGCAGGCCTGAGTGGACGAAAGGGGAGAGGGAGTGACAGTCTATGTGAAAAATGGCATTACTTGTTTCCAAGTCACTGATAATTCAGAAGAAAATGATTTTAAATGCTTATGGATCAACATCCTAACAGATAAAGCACAAGATGGGGTATTGGTATTTTCTCCAGACCATCAAACCACACTGTGGAACAGGATGACTGGATTCTTAAGAATCTATCAATTAATGTGCTGGGACAAAAGATCACGTGGGTATTCAATATGAGTGACACATGCAGGAGGTCTCATGCTACTAGCCTGAAAACATCCTTGGAATTCTAAATATTGTAGATGGCAATTTCCTAACTCAAAAATGTTGCAACTAACCTGGGGGTATTCTGTCTAAGACCTAAGCTTGACAAATAAACTGGAATTGATCACAGAACTAAAAACTAAAGGTAGCTTAGGTACACGCGATCGTGACTTGATCACATATATAATGTGCAAAGAGAATAAAATCCAGATCAGTGATATATATGTATATAGTTGGTGTTTCAAAAAAGGCCAGTGTCACAAAGCTGAAAAAAAATTGATCTAAATCAGCTGGGAGGAAGAATTTAATAAGAAAAAATGTGAATGATAATTGGGAATTGTTTAAGAACACTTTACTAAATGCCCTAAAAACCACAAACAAGGAAGAAGGCCATATTGGTTTAAAAAAAATGATCTGGTTTAAAAGGGGAAGTGAAGGCAGCCACCAAAAAATTTTGGAGAAATTCTGCTCTAACACACAGTAGATCAGCGTCCATATTCTTCTTGTATATGAGCAGCGCTCCAAGAAATACACATGTGCAGTGAGAGTGCAATATTGGAGTCAAGAACTGCAGTACGGGTCTGTGAGCAGAAGTTATCCTGAGATCACCTAGCAAAGGATGGGTAACCACCATCATTGTGGCATTCCTACGGTGCCGCTGACATCTTGAGTACAAACAGACAACGCAGAGACAGAGGAAATTAAAAGCAAAGCAGCCAAATCTTGTTGATTACAAAAAGCAAAATAAAATCCTTGTTCATTAGGGTTCATTTGAACCCAAGTTCAAATTTGGAAATACTCTTTCCTTCCTTTCTAAATGTCCATCTGTCCATCTAATCTATCTATACACATATACATTTAGAAAGGAAGGAAAGAGTATTCCCAAATTTGTGAGAGATTTGCAGCTGAAAGATGGTCTTGTGGAGAAGTCCCTGGACTGTGACTTGAAAGAATTGCATAAAGTTCCTGGCTCTGCCTCAGACTCCCTGGGCAACCTTAGGCAACCCATTTAAACTGTGTCTTTCCTGTCCCCCATGTGTGTATCCTTTCTCTCACTCTGTCTGTCTTGTGTATTAATGGGCATGTGCAAAACCAAGCCTTAGGAGATCCGCCTCTTGGTTGGGTTCCTTCGGTGCTACCACAATACAAATAGTAAAACAATTGCTCTAAGGAATGGCAGGACTGTGGTTATGGTAGTTCAAAGTCTTCCACTAGAGGAAATGCCTCTCACAGCTTTAATATGCCACTCACTCCATCATGGATCTTGTGTTTTACTTAAGCTGAATCCCCAGGATACTGGTAGCTTGAGCTGCAGTGTCATTCAAGCTCGCACTCCCCGTCTGACAAGCTAGCTACCCTGAGCTTATTGACCTACTTACCTCAAGCTAGAAATGTTTGAGTGTAGTCAGGCATCGGGTTAGGGGTAACACTTGAGTTGTGCCCTGAGCGATGAATGCAGCTAAGACATACCCTTAGACTTCTTTGGCTCTTGCTATTGATGTCATTTTTAGATGGTTCAGGATCCATATAGATGTTTCTTCAGTACCCATAATCTTTGTAATTCCCCCTCTAGTAGATTTTTCTGGGCACTAATCAACTTAATGAATCAGCAGTCCCCAAAGTGTACTTTTATTGCAGGCAATACTTTCCCTCTGACACTTGCTCTCATCAGCATTTAAAACACTGATATGATGATGATTATTCAACCATGGATGCTCTCCAGTTTTTCTGGTGATTTAATCATACTTTGTGCTTTTTATGAACCTCCGCTCTGAATAGCAACATCCTTATAGGTCGTTCACAAGCCATATAAAGGCAAGGCCAAGCCATCTCTCATCTTCAAGCGTTTTCTCCTTCCATTGTAGTTAGTGAATAAAAAGCAAAGCTTTATGCTTTGAGAGTTGGATTCCTCTTCAGCTGTCTGACTGATACGCACTGATGGAATAGAATGGAAAATCTCAGGGGGTTCCATTATGTAAACATCTCAAACAAAAACATTTTAAGCAATGCAATTCCTGGTTGCTGATGAACAGGCTTTCTGCATGGCAGAGAATCTGAGTCTATCTTTCATGACTTTATTCATGTAATGAAGTTTGAATGCGTGCATTTTTCAGCTCTGCTCGTTAATTTTTCCTACTGTGTCAATTTTCATTTGGACCCTCATGGCAGTGGTTGGTGAGTGGAGAGGGCTATAGTTGCCTGTCCTACAATAATTTAGCTGTTTACAGCTATTTTCAGAGTTTGGGCCAGATTCAGCCCCGGTGTAAGCAAGTGTAATTCCCACTAACACATCTGAATTTTGTGGCTATATCTATCTATCTAAACAGAGAAGGTCTTTATATAATGCCTCTTCCCCTGGTATCTAAACCCCATAAGAACAATCTTTCCTCATAAAGTGGCTTCATTAGCTAAAATACAACACAACAAACTGGAATATGAAGAGCTCAGTAGTGCAGGTAAGATGCTGATCAATCTTGTTTCCTGTAGATACATGATTCTTACACAGCTGAGTGCCTCATCAGGTTAGGATAAGAGAACAGGCCTAAAACTCTAGCATCTCTGTTATGTACAGTCCTTTTTAATTTATGAACTAAGGGGACCCTGAATGAGTAAATTATCATTCAGGATGAGTGAGGGAGGAGCAGAATCCAGCCAGGTGTGAGTGAGAGGTACAAGGTAAGGTTTTGCAGGATCATGTCACATACTAAAGTGCACTGTTGCTAGTGGATATTTTGAATTCCACTCATAGTTGGAAAGCACAACCCAGAATCTCTTGTTGTAGTGGTACAATTGCTAGGACTTGAGTCACACTAGTATTAATAGTAACACTGCATCTGCCCTTGATTTTTTCATTTAATTCTGCATCTGCATTTCCAAGGTGCTTTCCTTGTGCATTTGCTGCTTTTTTTATTTTATTTTTTTTCCCAATTCTCCTTTCTCTATGTGATGGCTGTTTACCAAAGTTCTCTGGGACCCCCACAAAGATAAGTTCAGCTCTCCATATCCCAAACCCCAATATGTACACTTTGAGTATAGTATAATATGTTATCAAAGGCTTCAAACTGAGAATGTGTATATCCATAACATATTTAACCAATTTTAAAATACTTCACAAAGTGGAAAATATACTCCAAGACCAAAATTCAATATCTAATTGTTATTTTGTTACTAGATGAGCAGCATTATTTTAAATGAAGAGATGCCATTGGCTTAGGATGTGTAAATACAGTACTGCTTAAAATTTGTTTATAGCAAAATAGAGAGGCAGGTTTTTCTACCATGCTTTGACCTTCCTCTGCAAACATGCCAATCAAACTGAGCTGGAAGAAGCCAGCCCCTTTCATTTTTTCTACATAACCGCAGGGAATGTTAACTTAACAATGCTACTCAACATGAGAAAATATTATTACTTCTACAGACCTATTTTCAAAGTGAATGTATGTACAAGAGTTATATGTTGCTGCAGAATACGATGCCTCCAGGTTCAATTGATATTTATAGCTATTGTCTCTGAGGCAGGAAATGGTGTATATGGTTGAGCTGGGAAAAGTAGGCAATTTACATTTTTACTATCCCCAAGGTGCATATAGGGCAGTGAACTTGGGGTCAGGAGCCCTGTCTTCTGGTCCCAGCTCTGTCACTGATTTGTTGTGTAAACCTGGGAAAATTGCTTCACCTCTCTGTGCCTCAGTTACCCCTTTGTCTCTTGTTTATTTCAGTTTTAAGCTCTATATAGCAGGGCCTGTTTCGTATATGCCGATAAAATGCTTAGCATGAAGAGGCCCTGATCTCAGTGGGGTGCTACCATAATGCAAATAATAGATAGGAGAGGGATGATCATGGGAGTTCTTTGTTGTTCTCTGCACAACTTTTAATGTCAGCCAGTGATGTTTAACATTTTATTGATGCGTATGTACAAATTCATATTACTTTGAAGCAAATATATTTTGCAGATGCCTAGATGGAACATATACGTCAAATCCTTAACCATGAAAGAGGCTCAAGCCTGATATGGTTGGTAGTAGCAAAGAATTCAGGTGCAAACATCCAGCCTCCATGAGAAAATCACTTCTCTTCCAAACCTGTTCAAAACCGTTTGTTTTGATGGCATTACTTTAGGCATCGCCCAGGCATTCCTTTCTACTGAGGCAATAGCCCCAAGATCAGAAGGATGGGCTCAAATTTTCAAATATCCACTAATGTAGTGCGCTCATCCTCCTACCTTGTTTACTTAGCAGTTCTGAGCGCTGATACCTCCAGCTGACTTTACCGTGAACTGCAAGATGCTGAGCTCTGAAGATCAGCCCTAAAATGTCTCCAGTTGAGCACCCCAAGTCTGAAGCACACAAAATTACCAGACCCCATAGAAAATAAAAGCCATAGTTTACAGTGTGCAGTAAATGACACACGAGGCTAGTATGGCTGATGTTTGTATTAGAGACGAGCCCAAACCAAAGCCCCGGACTTTGGAAAACTGAGGCTCTCTAGCACAGTCTGAATAAGGGGCTTGATCTTGCAAGGTGCTGAGAGCTCTCAGTGAAATCAGTGGGAGGAGGGAATAGTGCTCAGCACAGCGCAGGAGTGTCGAGTGCCTGGCAAGAGCCCCAGAACACCTTTTGGAATGTGCTTCCCCTAAATGTCCATTGCAATAAATATAACCTTTTCTTTCCATGGCCTCAGATTTCTACAGGTCCTATCTATGCAAGACCTTAGCACAGAGAGAACCCCACTGGAAATACAAAGAAACCTTGATCTTGGCATCATGGTGCATCACTGTAGTTAAATGGATTGACATCACCCTTTTTAAAGTGATGACTTTCTTACCAATCGCGAGACTGGTTGGAATAGGGGGTATATCCTCTGAGTATTTGGGGGAGGGTTCCTGAAATTTTCAGGCACTCCCAAGAATGGACTCTGATTAACTATCTTGACAACTATGACATATGGGGAAAAGCCATCACTTTTTAAATATATAGCTCAAATGCCTCAGCTCTTTTGATTTCATTTCTGATATATTGCCAAGCATAAGACATATCACAGATCTGAGATAAAAAGAACACTTTTCCTCTATGTTAATGGAAGAAGTTATTTTAGTGTGAAGTACAAGCGAGGAGTTGATGTCTGTGGGTTGTCTTGAGCTAAACAAAGTCAGTGCAGTGAGTGATCTGAAAAGTTAAGGGAATCAGAAAATCTGCAGATTCTATTAAAGTGAGCTATTCTAGATGCTCTCTGCATACAAAATTAGCAAGAACAAAAAAGGCTTTTTGGGAAGAGATGTGCTGGCTCAATGCAAAAACATAAACAGACTAAAACAAGCAGAGATTTCCCAGATAATAGTCTCAGCTGAGAATAGCTAATTGGGCCAAATTAGCCATTATGGCGTAACGGCTGTATGACTAATTTGAGCAGTCTATGGTGGGTGATGATTATCTTATGGCACTTGTACACGTATAACAAGCAAGTGTGAGCGAGTCACAATCTGCTAGAGGAGAAGAAAACAGTCTAATGGGGAAAATCAGCTGCAGTATGGAACTTTCCAAATAAATAAGGATTTTGATGGTCTATTGCAGACGTTTCTGGGCTTGATTCCCAATTACACTGAGGCCCATCTATGCCGCTGTGGCAGCATAAAAGGGCATTAAACTTGGCATAAATTTTAAGGCTCCTTTTTATTGCTAGAACAAGCTAGAGGGGTTTAGTATAAATGGAATCAGTCTCTTCTTTCTCTAAGTATTTTATAAGGGCCAT
Source organism: Dermatemys mawii (assembly GCA_007922305.1). Lineage (NCBI taxonomy): Eukaryota > Metazoa > Chordata > Testudines > Dermatemydidae > Dermatemys > Dermatemys mawii. The sequence continues at coordinate 4,470,823 of ML677363.1, forward strand.
ATCTTAAGCTGCTCTTTACAGTTAAAGTTTGAAATTAACCTGGAGAAATCGCTTGCTTTTGTGAAAGGGTCATGTCCTTTTTAATGCCTTGAAGAGCATGGTCCAAGTATAGACAATTCTCTGCTGTGTACTGTCTCCAAGCAATCAGCCAAATAGAGACGGTGGTCTCTAACCATCCTCCAGCCTTCTTGGATCTTTTTATGTACTGTAGATGTGACAATCTTCTCAGGTAGACAGGAATTAAAGCACAAACCTATCTATAGATTTTGTTTCCATTTCTTCTAAATACAAATAAATAGGTATATAGAGCTGTAGATGTATTCAGTGCTTTGTAAACACACAGGGATGTCACCTGACTCTGATTTACACTCAGGTCACTTTACACTGCTATCGCAGTGAAAAGTGGTGGAAGGGCCTGTCACAGGGTGGCACTGGCTCTTTCAGAGTATATCGACACGGCAATTAGACACCCACGGCTGGCCTATGCCAGCTGACTCAGCCCAAGCTCCACGAGCCTAAGGGGCCATTTAATTGTGATGCAGACATTCTGGCTAGAGCTGCTGCCTGAGCTCTAGGACCCTCATATCTCATAGGACTCTAGAGCCTGCGCCAGCCCAAGCCCAGACAGCTACACTGCAATTGAACAGCTGCGTAGCTGAAGCCCTGTGAGTCAGGTGGCATGGGCCAGCCGTGGATTTTTAATTGCAGTGTCTACATACCCTAAGAGGGAGCAGGTCCAGTGCCCCTGTGACTCATCAGCTACCTCCCAATTTGGCTTGAAAGAGGGTATCTGGAATTGAGAGGGGGCAGAGAGACCTGGTGAGTTAGGGCTATCTAAGGGCACAGGAAAGGGGCAGGTGAGAGCTACCTAGAAGAGATGGAAGCTGCAGAGAGCAGATATCTCTTCCTGGGAATAGGGAGGAGATAGTTAGGAGACCAGCAGAGGGGTTGGCATGGTAACCTCCCTTAGTTGGAGAGCCAATGCTGTGAGACTGAAAAGGCTGGATTGTTGGGCTGTGTTTCAGGTAGGAGTCGTGACTGATTACTCGGGTGCATGGCGTGGAGAGTTGGGGCCCTGGAACAAGGGCAGACAGGATTTGGGAATGGAAAGTGGATGGCCTCATGCCTGAGTGACCTGAAAGTGGTATCCCTGGAGAGGGCAATGAAAACCATTGTACCTTCACATGTTTACTGTGGGTTTGTTGAGAACGGTTTTACTCCAAGGGTTTGTGGGGGGTGGGGAGGGGAGGTTCATAGACTGGTGTGTGTTAATACATTATGCCCAGAGGTGGGACTTTGTGTTGAATGCTGAGGGATTGTGCCTTTTGTGGTGAAACAGAAGGGGAAACTGAGATAGGCACACCTGTCATGCTATGGCCAGCAACAGGATACTGTCCCAGATGGGGCCACCTTCTTACAGGGCCATAGCATGAATATAATGTATGCTCACTTTCAGGTTCCTTTACACTGCCTAAGTGTTGGAAAGGGGCCAGAGTGGGGCTGCGAATCATGCCTGGGTCCCTCGCTTGAAGAGCTTATCAATATAACACAGATATAAAACAAAGCAATAGTTCAGGTATGGGAGGTGTTGGATGGAATAAATGGTCCCAAAGAGTTAAAGGTGTTAAAATGACCCTGTGACTGTTGAATATAAAACTGTTTTAAACAAGGTTCAGGGTTTGGTACACAGAGGCCTCCGCCTGCTTAGTCCCATGGCAAACATACTATTAAAAATCTATCTTTAATTTTTTTTTAGTAATGATACAGAAAATGAGGGAAACACAGCTGAAGCATTTGAAATGTAAAGTTTTCTGTAATGCTTTCAGTTTGATGACATCCTTTGTTCCCTTTCTCTCTATGTGCAGCGTTGCTAGAAAGAAACCCCACTTGGCTGACAGGAGGTGGTAATAACTGTCCTTTTTTGGGGGGAAAAGAGAATGTTAGTTGAGATGAGTGGAGCTGCTGTTATTGCTGTTGTGGTTAGAGTCTGATCCCATTTCCTAGAAGACAACAAGACAAACACAGACAAGAAGGGAGAGGAAAGAATAGGAAAGGGAGAATATACAGCTACTGTCTCTAGTGCAGACTTTTACTTGCCATCTCCCTGATGGAAAAACACAGGCCTGGCATGAGTCTTATCACCACTTCAATTCCTAGCAAACTTGTACCAGGCCAGGCTGTTTAGGGTTGCTCTAGCTTCCTCTTTCTGGTTGCAGCTGACAGCAGTGTTTTAAAATATTCAATTTTGGCCAGCAAAGCCAGACTCGTATTAGACAGAAGGCAAAAGGAGAGGAATAGGAAAGAGAAGAAATAAAGTAGGGAGGGAAAGGTTCACACAAAGAAGAACAAAATCTCACATCCCAGGTGGTGGTTGGGAATGAGCCAGAGCTCATGATGTCATCTGAGGTCCTCTCTCTAGCCAAGTGTAGTCAGGATATCTCTGGGAATTAGGGTGGCAAAGGCACAATGGTGTCACTCTGGATCCCTCAGAGAAGATGGGGATTACAATCATGAGGTGAAATTTGTTCCTTTCCCCTCTCTTGTCTTTGTCAGCTAGTTATAATCTCCCAAGTCTTGAACCCAGAGCTGGGAGTTCACAGACAGCTGTTGCCTTCAGGCCTCCACCCAATGTTAGCTGAAACCTGGAGGGCCAAGAAGCTAGTAGGACTACAGCTTCAGCCACAGCACCACCCATGGGACCCCTGACAGGAGGATTGCTCAGGCTCTACCAATTGGTCCAACTATGCTAGTTAAGCCAGAAGGAGGCATGGGAAGCTATTGGAGCAGCAGGGTCATTTTCTGTTGTGGCTGTATTGGACCCTGCTTGTGCCTGCTTTGTGCACCTAACCCTGTTCATGATTCCTGCTCCTGTCTCAGCGCTGATTTCTGGGTGTGACTCTGGCTTGACCCCTGGCTCTAGAAATTGTCAGTTGACTCTGATACTCACTCTAAGTCTCATTCCCCAACCTGGACTCTTGCTCCATCCACTAGAGCCAACTCCTGCTCTGTCTACTAGGCCAGACCTCCTACATCCCATCCCATCCCACTAGTGTTCGCAACCACCCCCAAAAGTCTTTTTTAAGAGTGATGGGTGGAATAGCTTGTTGTCTCATTGTTTTGCCCACCAATTAGGCCTAATTACGAACACACCAGTTATGGTTCATTGACTTCCTGTTCACTTGTTTACTAGGCATGATCCTAACAATCTTTGAGTTATAGCCATAGGCAGGGGGAAAGTAAGGTGGTATGGGCCAGTACGGCATACCGGTAAAAAGTGGCTGCCAATACCAGCCCCTATCACCTTACTTTAAAGCACTGCCACGGCTTTTTTTTTTGCACACTTCGTCGTTTGCTCTTCCGGGTCCCTAGCAGCGTGGAGTGCAAAAGGAGCAGCGATGTTAAAGCGCTGCTGTGGCAAAGACGCTGCTGAAAGCGCTGCCACAGCAGCGCTTTAATGACCCTTCCCCTTTTCGCCCCCCTTCCCCTCAGGCTGCCAATGGGGGTGAGGAGGGAAGGAGCAGTTGCCCTGGGGCTGGCAATTTAGTAGCATCAGCAGCGGCAGGAGCACCCAGCCCTTTAAATAGCTGCTGGAGCCTTGGGCGATGCGGGCCAGACAGCCTAGAAGGGCTGGCTGGGGGCTGCTCACCCTCAGCCCCGTCATTCCAAAGGGGCTGGAGCCTGCCCCGTACTGGTAAGTTTTTAGTTTTATTTTCATCCCTGGCTGTAGGCCTTTTTATTTGAACTACTTCAGTCTGTCTTCTTTTTGCATCTTTTTCCATCACCATTTGTTGTTCTAAGTTATTGTGACATTTTAGGAACTGCTAACAATTAGGGTAAATTTGTAGGTACAACTGTCATAACATAATGTGAGAAGAGATTGGTATAGGAAGGATTACTGGAAGAATTAGACTGTAGGAAGGCATTTGACAAGGGAGAGGGTGTGTGGTGGACAGTGAAAGATACAAGACTCGAACGAGGGGTGGAGATAAGTACATTTGGGATTCATGAGCACAGAATGACGTGGGAGTGAATGTCAGTGAGTATAGAGAGTGAAGAGGAGAGGATCAAGGACAAACTCAAGGAATGCCTACTGAGGGGTGTGGGAGGGAAGAAGATTTATGCCTAATGCAGGATGTAGAGTCTTGTTTTCCTTTAATAAAGGCTATATCTTTGAAATGTCTCTTAGCAATGCAGGCTTATTTATTGCAGAGGAGGAGATATGAAACAGCATTGCCTGACAATATTCTCAGCCCTAGCTAAGAAAACCTGTCACATAATCAACCAAAACTTCTCATGTTCAACTGCAATTTTTGTATGAAAAGCAAGAGAATTGTAGCTGCTGACAATGTAGTTTTCTGGGGCTTAGTTGTCAAAGTGTTAGGAACCTTACAAATACGTGAGTTAGACTAACAAATTTTGTTGTGAAAAAATATTTTTTCTTCAAAAAGAGTGATTTTTTCCCCAGCTTAGGCAAATTTAAGCCTAGTTTTGCCTAAATGGGTATAAGTGATATTTCAGAGTGGGGGATTCTGTATTTGGTGGGATGAAATGGCAAAATTTTGCCTTAAATCAATTAATTGCTTGACTATTTGAAAAGTATCACTATGGAAACTTCAATGGAGTGAAAATGTGGACAGCTCTATAGTACAGTGGGAAGGTTAGATAGCAATAGTGAGTTTCATTTATGCAGAGCATGCTATGAAATTAGGGCTCTGAGTCTTGGGTTATTTGTCGGTGTAGAGGAGCCAGGAAGAGGTAGACTTGTCTGAATCTGATCATGAAAAATAAATTCTAAAATGAATCTTTACCTCAACTTTGCATTGAACCCACAAACACTTCTGAGGTTTGAAAAACTTAAAAATAGAACTGGTTGAATAAAAAATTGAAACCTCAATACCACACTTCTCGACCTCTTCCATACCCAGACTCCCATCCATCAAGCTGAAGCCTGCTTTCTAGTTAGCAATTTTGAGGACCCCTTGTGTGAAAGGTGGTGGGATAGAACCCTATTACTGGAATTGTATCCTGGGTGATGGACTAGGGGCTTGCTCTATCCACTCCATGCATCAACCTGGTATTGCAGTATCCATGTAGGTGTACCCTGTATCTGCATGGAACCCAACTGATGTCAATTCACTGCTTCAACAGTGCTCTGCATGGGTGCAGGGGGCCTACCTGCAGGAATTCAATTGCAGGATTGGGGCCTAGAAGGGTTTAGTTTGGAGGGAGCCTGGAAATGTTTTTTGAGTGGAGATACATAAAGGAATTCCTATGAAAGGGATTACTGTTGTTGGGAGAAGATTAAATAACTGTGGAGATTAAACTGGCTGTGAATAGTGACAGGAATGCAGGGACTAGGGGGAATGCAGACAGTGCAAAATAGGAGATACTAAGAGAATGTTCTATACAGAACAGATTACAATGGGGAAAATAATAAGAAACTGGTTTGCTAGTACTGGGTTATTAGTGTCCATGCAATGTTAATGTTTTGCACATTGTCTGAGACCTGAAAACAATGAATATCTAATTACAGATTAGTCTCTTTCAATATGTCTCACTTACACTGGATCAGTTGTCATCTTCCAATAAACTGCTGGCTATAAATTCAAAACCTACAGTAGGAGGATGAATATAATTATGTTGAATATAATTAAGGAAAAATTACATAAAAGATGAGTAAAAGATTAAAAAATCTGATAATACAGCAATTGAACTAAAGCGAGCCAAAGAACTAAGACTAAACCATGGGAAATGTTAAGTACTCTCCAGTTTTACAAGCAGCACAGAGGATAGGCAAAGTGCCAATATAAGCCGTGATGTAGTAAGACTAAAACCGTTAATGATAAGGAGGACTACACAAAGTCTCGATGAGTACGTTGCCTCAGTATTCATGAAAAAATGATGATGGCTGAACTCTCACATCTCTGTGTGTGACACTGCCTGGCCAGATGCCAGCTCTTGTCCAGGCTGCAGGTGTTAGCTAAAAACTGACAAACCCATAGCTGGAGACCAGAGTAGATCACCTGTGTATTAGTTTTGCTGAAGGTAGGTATTTGTCTTGTAAGAATGTAGTTAGTATCTGGACTCTGAGAAATGCTTGGAAGTTTCTGAATGTATTACCCCCACTTGTAATGTCAGTACACAATTGCTACAGGCTTTTTCTTTGGTGTAGAATCTAGGTACCAATTAATCCGAGGTCAGTGACTGGTTTCTTGGGACTGGAAGGAACCTGAATGTGGTGTGTGTGTGTGTGACCATTTATCATTAAACCATGAAGAGGTGGGATGGGGTGAGGCCTCAAGACAGGGGCAGGGCAGAGGGTGGGGCAAGGGTGTTCGGTTTTCTGCTATGAGAAAGTTGGCAACCCCAGGTGTCTGCCCTGTGTTTGAAAGCTGCACTGAGGTTCTGAGCCACTCTAGACAGTGATACCATGATATATATTTACCGGGAGTGGGGAAGGGAAATTTCCAAAGGCTGTATTGTCTAACTGCTGTGCAACAATCATAGTAATTTAAAGCTGACAAGAAACTAGACTTAGGGGAATTCTGACCATGAAGCAGTAAGGGAAACAGGCCTTTGGCAGAGATATTTCATTGTCTGTGTGGGAGGAGGGGCAGGGGAGTGGTCTAATTTTAAGATGATCAGCTCTAGAAACTAATGAAAAGAATAGCCAGAGAACAATAAAGCCACACCAAACCTTATTACAGGAAAGGTATTGGTAGTGTTGCCCAGTTCTGCATGGGAAGCAAGTACTATTCCTGTGGATGGGACAGCCTGCTGCCCTCAGTACTGCAGGCTAGTGCAGATCTGGAGACTCGGTCATATATCTGCATCCTTCCCACACCTTCATGTATGCTTCGGGGTGGCTGAACACACAGTGGCGAATGCAGGCACCTCCACCCACTCCCAAATTCACATCAAGTGCTAGAACTTCTATTGTGCCTGGCTCTTGTCTTTAGGAGTACAAGACACATCAGCGCTAGAGCCAGCCAGACACAATCTGGTTCTGTAACCAAAATGCATTGTCAGGGTATATCAGGAATAAGTAACAACTCACTCAACCATGGGAACACTATTGTATTATTATTTAATTGGCAAACAGGAATTTAGCCATAGCAGAGATTTCACATGACAAGGGCATGCATTGTATTACATCTATATGCAACAGAATGGCACACAATGGACAGCAATACACATACACGCAAAGTGCCATTTCTTCACTCCTTTAATCACAAATACAGATGAGTTCTGCTACCACCAGAGCCATAAAGAGCCTTTAACAATATTTCAAAAGAAAATAATTTCTATCCCCTGGAGTTTTTCTTCTTGAAATGTGTCTAACATGAAAATCATAAGTAACGAGTTAGTAAAGAAATTGCTAATATTAGCAAATCTTAGTAGCTTACAGGTATAATCAGTCTCCAAAAATATTATGATCATCATGACATTGGAAGGGACCTCGAAAGGTCAAGTCCAGCCCCTTGCCTTGAGGCAGGATCAAGTAAACCTAGACCATCCCTGATAAGTGTTTGTCCAACCAGTTTATTAAAAACCTCCAGTGATGGGGATTCCCCTATTCCAGGGGAGAATGTGAAATGTCATCGCTTAATCTGAATGCCTCACTTTCAAGTGACCTTGTAAATGAGAAGTGGGCAGCATTATCTCCCATAAATGTAAACAAACTTGTTTGTCTTAGCAATTGGCTGAACAAGAAGTAGGACTGAGTGCACTTGTAGGCTCTAAAGATTTACATTGGTTTGTTTTTGAGTGCAGTTATGTAACAAAAAATCTACATTTCTAAGTTGCACTTTCACCATAAAGAGATCGCCCTACAGTACTTGTATGAGGTTTCATTTTTACAGTGGAAATATTTGTAATAATAATATAAAATTAGTGCTGAATCTCCCCTCCCACTTCACCTTGCGGCACCTACTCTCTACCCTTTCAAAGCAGGGAGGCCTTCATGGGGGCTGGAGGGATGAGAGGTGGGACTGTTTTGTAGAGGCAGCTGTGCCAACTTGTATTGTGCATGGTGCATCCCCTCCTTGTGAGAATGTTGGGGACCCAACCCAGGCCTTTGAAGAGATGAATACATCCTGTTTCTTTGACATTCCAGAAGCCTCCGTTTGTCTGCCAAAACATCATTGCTTTTTAATGAGGTCATGGGGCAGTAGGGAATAGTAGCTGAAGTGCTTCTGGGACACCAGGCAGGCTTTGATTTTGACACTAGACTTGCTTCTGATAAGTCAAGGGAAACACTTCAAGCATTCCTTACAGCATGGTGTCCCACAGGACTCTGGGTTGGTGCAATTTATTTATGATAAAGATTAGGCAGACTTGGCCCAAATAGAGTAGAACAAAGGGTGCTCTGAATTATTTCAAAGGCATTCAGAGTGGGAGAGATCCTGGAGGGGTAGGAATAGATTAATGGGAGCAGGGTTCTTAATAGTAGTGAATAAGAAACAAGAGTCTCTGGGTTAAATTGAAGGAGACTAACCTATATCCCACTCACAGAACATTTCTTTATATTAAAGGGTTATTAAACTGGCAAAAGCAATCAGCAGAGCAGTTCAGTTGCACAATAATTTTTGGATAAAGGAAGCAAAAGACCCAGCTTCCAGGGAGAATATTTAAAGAGATGGATTTGTAGGGCAAATCCTCTACTCTGTCTCCTTTGCACTGCCAAAGTGGCACATAGGATGGAAAGGTGGCTTAAACAGCAGAGGATTCTTTAAGTAGTGGGAGTTGATTTTCATAAAGTGCCGAGCCATTTCCCTTCTGAAAATCCACATCCCTTTATAAGGTGTCCCTGGTTATCACCCAAAGTCACTTGTCATAATTGAAAATCTTCTCCTAAATACTTTCCTAATACTGCTTTTCCACATAAGCTATTGCTATGGTTCCCACAGTGGTGTTATAAGATTGAAGGAAAGGAACTTCATGTGATTTGGAATGGGGCAGGAAGTAGTTCATTTGGCCATGTAGTGGATGGGACTGGAGGTTACTCATGAGACTATTAATATGATCCACACTATGCAAAATTTGATAGTCTTGATATTTCTAATTTATTTCATTACAATTTACTAACTCAAATCCATCCAAGGAATTCAATGGAATTACACCCTGTATGAATTTGGCCCATTGTATATGCTCTGTCTCTCTCTTCCTAAAGTTCTTCAGCTTAACAAAGTTCTTCAGCTCAAAACGCTGTTAAATATTTTTTCTATTAAATATTTTCGTTTGATTGGAATTTTTCCAGCATAGCAGCTGGAGTGAAGCCAACTAATAACTAACCTCAAGAGAAGGGACAGAAACCTTCCTAATGATCAAAGGAAGAGGCAGGCGAGCAACTGATCTGATGAGACGATTAAGAATCAAGCAGCCATGACAAATAGCCCTTCAGAGGAAGTTAGCTTTTGTGGGAGCAACTTGAGGTGACCCTGAGGTAGGACAATTATGCTGCGATGACATGAATGGCCGAGCACACTTGCAAATATTTCGGTTTTCTTGCCTTTCTGACTGTAATTGGCTCTGCCAGATCAAAAGCTGTTTTTGCTCATTTGGAAATGAAATTACTGTGTCCACTCTACTGTGTAAATTTTAAGACCCTTAATGAAACCAGCTCCAGAAATGGAGCCTGCTTTATCGTCCCAAGATGTTTAGTTTAGTTCAAATGGTTGTAGATTACAGGTTTCCTGAGTTTCCACAAGAACAACAACAAAAAAAGCCTCCTTCTGTAGAGATGGTCATAGAACCAAGCAGTCTTGAATTTTCAGGTGTTGCAAAATCCACATCCTGATTTCTAGTTTGACCCCAGATCCAGCCCTTCCACCTCATAGCAACATTTTGTTGCATCCGTACTTTAAAGTTTATTATCTCAAACACTGTGATTTACAGGTTTTTTGAATGGACCTAACCAAAAGGCACAAGGACTGCTACTTACAAGAGCCATGCAGCACTGAACCGGAGTCCATTGATAGGTTCTTGTGTTGCATTTATTGGAAAAAGAGCAAAATATTTACATGAAAAATAGTGTTGACATGTTTGTTTTTCATCAAAATGTTGATGCTAACCGGTTCTAGTTTTTTGCAAACATTTTGCACATTCTATTTGCATTGGTTTGCATTCCTCTTTCCTTCTGAGTTCTAGAATCTAATAAATGTCAACTCTCAAAAGAAAATTCTGTTGAAACCACCACATTTTTCATATTTGGTTGGGAAATCATATGAAATGACAGACTTTGGCCTGGTTTCCCCCAAAATCATAACTTAGCCTAAAACTCGCATGGTTTAAAAGTTAGGTAGACATAGCTATAGTACTTGCGGGCATGAAAAATTCACATCCCTGAAAGCTAAAGCTATGGTAAGCTAACCCCCAGTGTACACACAGCTAGGTCAACAGAAGAATTCTTCTGTCAGCCTATCTACTACCACTTGGAGAAGTGGATTACCTACTGCAACAGAAAATCTCCTCCTGTCAATCTAGGAAGTGTCTACCCTCTGGCACCATAGCTGTGCTGCTGTAAAGTGCGCGTAGTGTAGGCATGACCTTAAATCTCAAGCCAGGCTTGTTTGGAGTTCTGTCCAGATTCATCAAAAACTTGGTTGACTTAGTCCAAATTTCAGGCTTGGTTTTAGGGGTTTGGTTTTATACAGCTGTCGCTTCCCTCCTATGTAGGTGGGTTGAAAATTATTCTTGAAAACTAGGGCAGGCCTCATCAAGGAGATTAATTTTTTTAATTAAAATATGAATGAATGGGAAGGTAGATAAAATAAACTTTTTAATAATTATTGAATATTGTTATTTTAAAAAATTATTAATGACTTCGTGTGTTCCTGAAAACTGCTAGACACATGGATATTTGCATATAAAAATATGGTGGAGTAAGGTTGGGTTATTGCTGAGACTTTATTTAAAATCAATATTTAAAAAATACAGTGTGGAGTTAAGTCTGATCTGATTTTTCCTTCCCAAAGTAGGGATATTTCAACTCCAGAGTTTTAATTCTGTCATTAGATAGAGTAAAGCCATCTACAATGCCTGGATCTGGATCTAGATCAGGATTAAACATTCCTGAAGAGATAAGATTTTTATTTCTGGGGTTTTGGTTCAGTGCCATGACTACAACAAAGGATGGTGGCATAAGAAAGGTATTTCATTAGTTGAATTAGTTTGTTTAGTTTTTATTTTTAAGCATGTGGGACAGAAAACTCCAAACTTTTCATTATTTGGGAGGGTTGGGGAGCACTGGCTGGTATTGGACTGTGCCCTCATTTGAACTCTCATCTTCGGTGAACTCCCCAAAGAGACACCATTCCACAGCAAATTTAGCAGACAAAATGCCTTGGGATTTTTTCAAGAAATCTTAATCACTCCTCTAAACTTGTCATAAATTTCCAATATTTGCAGTAAGCGGTGAAAGCTGTTGACTAATTTCTTATCCAGATATCTGTTACTTAACTAACCACATTAAATACCACACAGAAAGCTGGGCTTTCTTGGCCTTAACTACCCATTACTGTCAATTCTTAAGCACCACATTTGACAAATTGTCCTTGCCATCCACAGCAAAACATACGCTACTCATATGCTAGTGAAAGAAATCAACCTTTCCTAAAATACAATGAAACCTTCAATAGTTCAGTCATATGCTGTGAGAGTGCAGAATGAGGTCTACCTGATAGTGCCTAGGTGTGAGATGTTGAAGAAGTGTTTCTTCATTCGTTAACCACAACTTGCCCTATGCTAACTTGTATTCTGAGTTATTCTTTCTTGTTATGGTCCCTCATTATTATTCTGATACAAGCAATTTTAGTGCAGAAGCCTTCGTGACCCTCTGGAGTGACTTGCAGTTAGCTTTTTTGTGTCTTCAGACCGCAGAAGCAATAATGCATAGAAGTAATCTCTGAAGAACACGGTCTGCTGTCAAAATGGATGTTTCCACATGACTAAGTATCAATGAGCCTTTTGCACAGTGCCAGGATTGGGAATGTGGCTATCTCTGCCCCACACTGCGACGAGTACTTAGGGGGTGCTGCTCCGCTTGTGAAGCGGAGCTAAACTGCTCACCCTCAGGATAATGAAAGCGAGCAAATTCCCTGCTCTCTCTCCCTGTCTTGTGAATAAAATTTTTGCTGTCTATCACAAAGACTCATCCTCTGTCCCACCCCTTCACAAAAGTGGGTGCCTACTCCTTTGGGAGACTAGACCAGAGAACCTTAAAGAGAATGGAAACAATACAAGTGCATTGTCTGCTGACAGAAGTTCCATTGTGGGCTTAGAGTCAGCACCACTTCTCACCATGCTGCCTATTTATTACTTTGTCTGGCTCAGAAAACTAGTCCAGACAGAAGCAAGTACAACTGACAGGTACAAAACAAAGTGAGGGTGCATAGGTCAGAGGAATGGAGGAGGAGGGTTTTCCTTTTACTCAGACTGAATTACCGTCACCACCCCTTCTATCTTAAATGCACAATTGCTTTGACTAGGGATAATGACATCTAAAAGGTGCTAGAATTAATACCTTCTTGCTTCCCACATTGTATCATTATGTTGCTGCAGAAAGTACAGTACTGGTCTCTTTTTTAAACAAAGCTTAGGGGCTAGCATTTAGAGGGGTTTGTTTATTCATTTATTTTTGAGATGTTGAGCACCCAAAATCCCAGCTGAGTCCCGTTCAGAACCTTTGAACGCCAGATCCATTGTGTCCCTAGGACACAATCTTCAGAAAGGGGAGCACAAGGAGTAAATTGTGACCCAGAGAGTCACAATATCTCCCCACTAACCCCCACATTTTCCCAGGAATTGTGATTTACTGCTGGCCTGTGTGAGCAATAACTTACTACCCCCAGCATGCTGACTCAACACTGCATAGTAGGGTGCATTCATGGGAGGTGGAGCCAAGGCTCTGCCCATTCCCACCCAACTACTGAGGGGATACATGACTGTGCAATACCTGTTATCCTGCATACATTGACTCACGATTCAGGTAACTGCGTAAAGCATTAGAGAGCTTTTCTAACTCCTTGCTATCCTTGGGACCACCCAGCCTGCCACACAATATAGCCCTATGTTCTTTGCACTGGCCATGTGGTGCAGTATTAACCCTCACATATATCTGTCTAACTTTATCTATTTTCCCATTGATTACACTGCTTAAATGACAACTTTAATAATGAAATTGTAGTGGCTCAAGTATCCACGTAAACCCAGCCATGTGGTTCAGGACCCCTACTGCTCTTATGTAGAGGAATGATTCCCTCTCTCTAAACACACCCCTTTCATTTCATCACATTGCTGCACAGCTTTGGTCCTTTTCCTCATGTAGGTCTTGGTGCCCTGGTCTTAGCAGGCACAAGCTACACTCACCTATGCTAGGCCTGAATTTGATGACACAAAAAAGAAGCCCTGGTAACCATAATAGGGCCTAAATGGCTTCCATGAAGCACTGTGGAATGAAGAACAAACAGAAAAAGCTCTTTGTTAGACAGAGTCCTGCCCTCTCTCTCCCTCTCCACTATAACTATGTCCAGTTCTGGTGCCAACAATTCAAGAAGGATATTGATAACTTGGAAGGGTCCAGAGAAGAGACATGAGAACCATTAAAGGATTAGAAATCATGGCTTACAGAGAGAGATTCTGTGACAGAATAGACCTTGTGTTCACACCCTACGCACTATTGTAATAATTTTGTACAAGGTATGTCTTGTAAAGTATCATTGAAAACTCCTAATTTGCTGATCAGTATCCTCCTGGTGACATATGCGTGGCAACACTGTATGTGAAGTTCTAAGATTCTCCTGTATAGTGGAGTTACCACATGGTCAAAAGCCCACAGACCTGCCCAAACAGAAGTTGGCAAACAGGTCTGTCCTAAGCAAAGAAAGGTCTGTCCTAAGCAAAGAAGGGAAACAGAGAAAGCTCAAACAGGTGAGAAAAAAACCAGCAGGGAACATCCTTCCACATAGATTGTTTGTCTCCAAAGCATGTCTGTGCTGTAAATAAAACCCCCTGCCTGGCCCGGGACAGCTGCCTCAGGCTCCTGCGGTTTGGACTGCAGGGCTGTTTACCTGTAATGTAGACTTCCAGGTTTGGGCTGCAGCCCAACCTCTGGGACCCTCCCACCTTGCAAGGTCTTAGAGCCTGGCTCCCAGCCCAACCCCAGAAGTCTACACTCCAGTTAAACAATCCCTTAACCCAAGTTACATGAACCAGAGTCAGCTGGTGCAGGCCAGACACAAGTGTCTAATTGCAGGGTAGACGTACCCCTACTGCCCAGCTGGAAATGTTTTCCAAGAGAGGGATTAAAACTATAAAAAGGAGGGACCAATGCCCCACCCCACATCATGTTTATTGCACCTGAAGAGACAAAGGAAGCTTTTGTTGGATTCTGGGGGAGGGGTCCCAACCTACAGAGTTTGGTCAGTAAGACTGCTGAAGGGCATGTGGGAAACTTTGTTGGAATCTGATATAGTTTGTTAAGACAGGCATTAGTAAAGGTTTTATCTTCATTTTCCTTCTAACCATTTCTGACTTTTATGCCTCATTACTTCTACTCGCTTTAAAACTCTCTTTGTAGTTAATAAACTTATTTTACTGTTTTATCTAATGCAGTGTGTTTTAAACTGAAGTGTCTGAATAACTATTTGGCATAATGAGCTAGCATATTATTCCCTTTAAGGAATAACAGACAAAATATTTGACTATACAAGAGAGGGCTGGGCAGGTCATATTTCTGGGGGGAACTCTGGGACTGGGGGTGTGTTGGGGTCACCCTTCAGTATAACCGAGGATGGTGAGAACCAGAGTGTGATCGCTGGGTGGCTGGCAGGCTGCAGCTATCCACAGACACTCAGGATGTGGCTTGCATGCTGGAAGGCTGTTTTTGAGTGGCCCCGGTGGAAACTAATTCATTAAAGCATTGTAAGGCACCCAAGGTTGCAGGACAGGGGTGACGCTAGTCATTAGTCAGGACTGTAAGTATGTCTTTGAGTCACAGACTCAAAGAGCTCTATCTATTTAGTTTAACAAGAGAAGGTTAAGGGCTGTCTTGATCATAGTCTGTAAGTACCTACATGGGGAGCAAATATTTAATAATGGGCTCTCCAGTCTAACAGAGAAAGGTATAACATGATCAAGTAGATGGAAGTTGAAGCTAGACAAATTCAGATGGGAAATAAGGTAGAACATTTTAACAATGAGGGCAACTTACCAAGGATCACGGTGGATTCTCTAGCACTGACAATTTTTAAATTGATTGGATGTTTTTCTGAAAGATCTGTTCTAGGAATTATTTTAGGGACTTCTGTGACCTGAGAACAGACTAAATAATCACAGTAGTCCTCTTCTGGGATTGGAGTCTATGAAATGCCACAGACTCTGGTGCCACCCATGGGTAGACACTCAGCTGGGCATCTCCTCCACTGATACAGCCTCTGCCATCACAAAAGGTATTTCAATTCATATTAGATCAGTAGGTGGATGGAGAGCAGCTGACTCATTCTTCACCCAGGAAGACAAAAGCAAGGCTGCTATGGGAAAACACTTTAAGGAACTTGCTAACATCACCCACTCTTAAGACTTATCAGGCTGCAGATCACGAAGGTGGTACAAAGCCTCTGAGTTTTTGTTTACCCTTACTGTTCCTGGACATTCCTGAGAGGAGTGGACAACAATTCTACACCCTCTATTTTCTTAGCTGTCTTTTCTCTAGCATTTCCCAGTTCTCTTTCTTCCCTCTCCTACTAGTGATTTCCCAGTGTTCAATTCATATGTCTCATCTGCAAATTCCAGTTTTTCCTCACATGTTCTGAGATTCCAAGAAACCTGCTTACCCTGCTAGCATAGGCATTATTGAAAGAGAGCAGCAGTACCACTCTTGATCTAGACTAATAGGCTTGAAATATATTGGGTCAGATATTTGACTGAAGTGTAGCGGCATAGCTCCCCCAGGTGAGGATCTGACCTGAAAATTGATCCTGGCTCAGCTCTTGCTTTGGTTCTACAACAGTCTAACTCCAGTGACTTCTGTGAAGTTAGTTACATCTGATTCTCACAGGCATGAGCTCAGAATCAGGTCACACTATTTATACGTTTACATGGACTATGCCTGATCCTTCTGTTCTTTTACTACAATTCGGCTCTTCATGAGGAACTTGAGAGATGACTTTTTGTGAAAAATAAGGAACACTTGAAAGCTATGACAATATTGGAGACATGTTCATCCTCCTCCCTTTCATATATGTACCCAAGTGTTTAATTAAAACTCATTCTGGAGTGCTGCAGTTTTGATGAGACTTGATATGGTAGGCTTTGATACTGCTCGTTTTGAGAAACTCAATGAATAATTAAGGTGCTTGTTAATATCAGCCATGAGGTTCCTTCAGAGGTCATTACTGCACCCTACATATTTGATCCTGACAAAATATTGGTATGTTTCTGCTTTAACCCCTTGTGTCCCTAGACAAAGGACTTGGAATTTCTGATCAGAGAATTAAAGGTTAGGAGGGAAGCAAACAAAACATTATTAGACTAATTTAAATAATATATTGTGACGGAGTCAGACCAGAAGGGTATAGGAGAGTGCTGGAAGGCAGGTATATCAGCCTTAGGATGTGCAGGTCCTTGTTCCCTGGATAGCCAGACCAATCAAGACACCTGGGGCCAATTAAGAACCTTCTAGAAAGGAGTAGAAACAGCTAGCCTAATTGGGACACCTGAAGCCAATCAGGGACTGGCTGAATCCAGATAAAAACCTCCCAGTTAGTCAGGTGGGCTGTGGGTGTCAGGAGCTGTGGAAGGAAGTTATGCTGTTGGTGAGACTGAGTGTTGGACAACATATCATACTGAAGGAAGGAGGCCCTGAGGTAAGGGTGAAGTGGAGTTTGAAGAAGCAGGGACTGCTGTGGGGAAGTAGCCCAGGGAATTGTATTGTGTTTTGTGCCTAAAAGGTCAGCCATCTTAGCTGATACTATTAGGGTCCCTGGGCTGGAGTCCGGAATAGAGGGCGGGCCCGGGCTCCCCCCTTTTTCCATCTTCCATACTGGCCTGTGATGAAGGTAACTCACTAGGTGGTGACTCTTGCCAATTATACTGAGAAAGGGAGGTCACTCTGGGGCCTAGATGAGTTTCTGAGGCCCCTAAATCTGCCAGGAAGCGCAGGACCCACAAGGACAGACTTGGAGCTTTGTCACAATATGTAGCCACTTTATTGGCAGTGTCCACTTACTCATTAAGGGAGCTGTATATCCCTGCAGAGATATTTAAGAATTCTCTATGAATAAACTCCCAGTATTAAATCAGGTTGAAAGCATGCTGTGTATTTTGTTCACTTTTGTAAGGGAAATTCTTCTAAAACAGTCTGGGGCCAGATCCTCAGCTAATGTAAAGTGGAACAGTGCCATTGAAGTTAGGAGTGCCAGTTTACATCAGCAGGATCTGATCCCTCAAGTCTAATCTAAATCCTTCTGTTTCACATGACATCAAAACCCTAGGTTCTTGCCCAAGGTGAAGTACTTTCAAACTTTAGCCACTGCTCCTCCTGTCCTTCAGAGAAGAATGTGTTTGGGTTGTTGTTGTTTTTTATTTCAAATGTAGTACTTTTTTTCTGTCTAGTTTCTCTCCACACACCTTTCTAACTTGGCCACTAACCCACTTCCTCCTCATCTTGAAAAGGAGAGGTGAAGCATTATGGCCTTGTCTACGTGGGGAAAAGCCCACAGTAGCTGCTGCACATTAGCTATTCTGTACTAACTCTCCAATGTGGGTGCACTTAATGCACACCAAATGTTTCTTTGTGCAGATTAGCTTCAGGCTCTTTGGAAGGGCATTAGCTAAACTGCCTAAGGCCATTCGTAGCGCACAGTAAGCGTGGCCACATAGGGAGTTAGTACAGGGTAGCTAGAGTGCTTTAAATTCACACCGTAGATTACTGCATGCTAACTTCCCCATGCAGACAAATCCCCATAACACCTGATCCAGCGATATACCATGACGGTAGAGCATTTCATATGTGTATCTTGGGGCTTGTCTACATGTAGACACTCAGGAAAGTAAATCCAAATTAACTTTAAAAGTGGATTAGTTAAATCACATGTGTGGATACAAGGTTTAAGGCCAAATTGTGATCTCCTTACTCATGCAAATGGTATAGTGACAGTGTTCCCTCTAATTTTTCTGTCCATGTGCAGAATGAATTTTGTTATGTGCACTAACATAGAGGTATGTGCGGATGTGCACCACTGGTAGAAACAAAAAACCTAGATATAATATATTTTTAAAAGTTACCAGAGGGATAATTACGCCAGCCAGGATAGGTTAGGCCAGGGGTAGTCCAGAGCTTGACCGCGGGACAAATTCAGTCTTCCAGGCACTTTTGAACAGACCCCAAAAATCTTTTTATTTACTTACTCTCATTGTTGTTTTTGATTATCGTCTCTGGCGTCTCGACCTTGACTGTACCTTGACCAAGAAATTTGGACTTGCCAAAAAATAACTAACTACCCCTGGGTTAGAGATTTTTGATTTCACTACTCAAAGAATTCACTTTAAGCATAAGAGAGAAATAAAATGATGAAATGCGTAGACCAGTCAAAAAACTAAAACAACACACTTTGAAAGAATAAATTTATAGAGGATATATGGCACAACTGATTAAGAGAGCTTTAAACTAGGAATTGGGGGTAGGTAGGTTTTGGGAGATGACCAGGTAATCTTCATGCTGGATTTTAACATTGAGAGGGAAGAAAACAAAGAAAAAGGATACAGCTGTGGGTAGAAGAATGGACATAAAGAGGAAGGGTAGCGTAGATACCAGTCTAATAGGTATTAGATACTGACGGTAGAATGTCCATGCCTAATCGGATAAAGAATGTGAGCAAGGCCAAACAGCAAAAATTAAGATGTTTGTACATCAATGCGAGGAGCTTAGGTAACAAAATGGAGGAACTAGAACTACTGGTACAGGAAGTGAAACCAGATATTTTAGGTTTAACAGAAACATTGTGGGATAGTAGTCATGACTGGAGTACAGGTATTGAAAGGGATGTGCTGTTTTTCCTAAACAGAAATAGCTGGGAAACTGCATATTTAGTTTGATCTGGTTTGGGAGACTTGACAAAGAAAACTGAAAAATGACCAGCCTGGCATAGGGAAGGAAGACCCTCTTGCCTGATCCAAGAAGTGGCATATACTATGACCAAGATAGACGGAGCCTGCAGGACTTTGAGCCTACAAGTATCTCCGTGTGGAAGTTCGATAACTGCCTGCTAACTTAAGATCTGCATATCAGAAGTTTATTATATTTAGGTTATGTTTTTGCAGTAATTCTTTTGTTCTGAATAAACAGTATTTTGTCTTAGGAAGGCTGGCTGGTTTCTGGTTAAATTTGTCATTACCCTTGAGAGAGAGCAGAACTGTAGGTGCTGAACTAAACTCACACCTGCAGGGATAATCACAGTGAATTGCCAGAAGAATTGCAGCCTAAATACCTGGTCAAGGGGAAAGAATCATGGGACTCTGCCCTGAGAAATATGATAGAGACCTGAGACCTAAGAAGGGTGCCTTCAATGAGGCCCTGAAGGGGTCCAAGATGGAAATGCCTCAGAAACAGTGACAAGTATCAATGGTTTCAACGGGACATACAGTGTGGTAAGGGAACAGTAGTTGAAGGACATTTCTCTGCCTCTTGCTCTTTCCATTTTTCACTATCTCCCTGTTAAATTGTCTTAGCAATTTAGCAGTCTGTATGCTGTTGCAATATGTGAAACTAAGTAGGGGTGCATTGGACGGGAACAGATTTCATAGCTGTGTGGTAACACGACAATGATCAGCTGTATATTGGACACTTGCAGGTTTCTTTTTTGAGAAATATAGCCAATACACAGTTGCCTTCAACAACCAAGGAGTGTGGGTGTCCAAAATAACTAGGTTTCCTGAAGTGTGTATACTCATACTCTCTACTACTACTATGAAATATTTGGAGTTGGCTGGCTTATAACCATTGACTGATGTGTCATGACCCCATGCAGCTATGCTTCTATAATTGCAGATTTGGAATCTTTATGGGCCAGTCATTTACATTTTTCTCTATCAATTTCTACATTCCTATTAGCTACATAACAGAGACCACCTAGCTCATTAATTTGTAATTTTACTGAAATATTGCAGTCTTGAAAGCTATTTAGTGCCTTAAATAAATTAAAATGCAAATATAGTGACTGCACTGTTGTTAAAGGACAAGCTGAAGACTATAGTAACTTTAAGTTGTGTATTAGTGTAACCCTTCTGCCCATCATAGTTGGCAGCAACAAGGGCCGGGTTCAGTATCCAGGGGTTCCATTCCAATAGCACAATACAAAAACCGGCTCGAGCCCCCACCCAGTGACCTGGGACAACCATATACCACCCCTCTGGGCGTCTGTAAGAGACAATACTTCCCCTCTCGCAAGCACAGAGTCTGAGTGTACCAAAGCCTTTTAATAACAGGGAGAAACAATGTGGCATTATATTGGGGAAACACCACAAACAAGGTTAATAAACCAGACCATGAACCAGAAGCCCCCCTCCCAGCAAATAGGCCGTGGCCTTCCCTTTGGCTCTTGAGTTCCACAACCCCAAAAAGTCACTCAATAGTCCCAAAAGTCCAACAGCCCAAGAGTCTCTGTCCTTGGTCCGTGCAGAGTTCAAAAGTCAATTGGCAGAGTCTTACCTCCAGCCTGGGTGGAGATGGAGGGTAGGGCACGGGGCACCTTACGTGGTCCGAGGCCGACTGCGCCGCCTCTCCGTGAGGTTCCGCTGCAGCTCTCACCGCAATCGGCTCTGCTCCGCTCCACTGGCTGTCCTACGAACCGCTCTGCCCGTTGATCCGCTAGCTGCTCTGCTAGCCGACACACAGACAGCTCTGCCGCGCCGGTCACTCTGCCCGCAGCACCCACGCCTCTGCTAGGTGACAGACAGACAGCTCTGCCGCGCCGGTCACTCTGCCTGCAGCACCCACGCCTCCGCTAGTCTACAGACAGCTCTGCTGCACCAGTCACTCCGCTAGCCGTCCTGCTAGCCGACACACAGACTGCTCTGCTGCACCAGCCACTCTGCACTTTTTCCAGGTCCCCCCTACTTAAGACAGTGCTCAGTGATTTCTTTAGCTCTTAGGTGATTTCAGCTCTTAAGTGATTTCAGCTCACAGTAGGGGAGCCTTAGTACAGGTGCACCAGTGAGCCCAAAGCAATTGTCAGCTCAGCAGCCTGGAACCAGGCTCCTAATGGAAGCAAAATTCAATTCTGACATTCCACAGTGGAGAGAGGCAGGGTGCAATAGGCCTGGGAGGCCCTAAGACAGAGCCCTCACCAAAAGGTATAGGTGCTTGTCCACCACCTCTCTCAATCTCACAGTGTTCTGAAAACGCATGGCCCTTGCCCAGTGAGTGCTACCTAGATGAGGGCGAGTCTCTCCATCAGAACATGGGCCAAGTACATGTCCATAGTCCTTCATTCACATAATCACAGTAACATCACTTTATCATTCCTGCCCCAATAACATAGAAACTGGGGCTCCCTCATCAGCCGAAGTGGCCATGTGGGCTGCTGTGGGCTCAGGCTAGGCGCAGTGGGTGTGTCTATGCAAATTGATTAGCCCCAGACTTATTTTGCAAGGCTCACTGCAATTCCCATAGTTCGCCACCAGATGTCAGAATATATCTCATTCCTGACACTGCTTACATTAGCAAAGATTAGAAAAATTGGTTTGACATTTTGGGCTCCATAGTTAATTGGATCCTTTGTGACATCCTGTGTTTCTCAGGCTTGTTTGTGGGTGAGATGAAAATATGGGGCTGTGATACAGACATGCCCAGGCATGTTCCAGCGGGTATATTATATCTGTGTCCCAACATTTTCTCAATATTACACTGAATGGTGATGTGTGTGGTCTTTGCCGAAAGCTAAGAGAGCTGACCCAGTCAATATAAATAACAATGAACATGGAGACAGCCTAGGTTTACTATCTAGAGCTGGTGGGAGATTTACAAAGACAGTCAAACTCCAAGAGCGTTCTTGGAAGAAGAGGGCTCCTGGACTAAGAGATAATAGCCTAGAATTACATAAGAGCAGAAGATTGGGCCAAGTGGTTATCCATTACATGAGGGATTTCTCTTTCATTGTGTCTCAAGTAAATCTCAACTTTTGGGACTTGTCAAGTGCTTCAAGAATCAACCACTGGGTGAAAAATACCATATTAGACAAGCAAGTAACTTGTTAATAAGTATTCACAAATTGAATATGGGTCAACAATATGATGCAGCTGCAAAAAAGGCTAATATTCTGAGTGTCGTATGTCAGACATGGGAGGCAATTCTCCCACTCTACTTGGCACGGGGGAGGCCTCAGCTGAAATACTGTGTTCACTTCTGGGTGCCACACTTTACGAATGATGTAGATAAAATGGAGAGAGTTTAGAGGAGACCAACAAACAGGAAAAAAGATTTAGAAAAAACTGTGCATATTTAGTATTGAGAAACAATGACTGAGTGGGGACCTGATAATAGTTTTTCCATATGTTAAGGGCTGTTATAAAGAAGACAGTGATCAAATGTTCTCCATGTCCACTGAAGATAAGACAAGAAGCAATGAGCTTAATTTGCAGCAAGGGAGATTTAGGTCAGACATTAGGGAAAACTTTCTAACTCTAAGGGGAGTTAAGCTCTGGAATAGGATTCCGAGGGAGGCTGTGGAATCCCATCACTGTAGGTTTTTAAGAATAGGTGGGACAAAAACCTGTCAAGGATGGTCTAAATTTACTTGGTCTTTCCTCAATGCAGGGGGCTGGACTGGATGATTTCTCAAGGTCCCTTCCAGCCCTACATTTCCATAGGCTATAGATTGCATCTTACATTTTTCTTTTACTTGTATCCTTGTGTTTCCAAACCCTTACACTTGCTGTTGTTTGAATCTTTACCTCAAGTCTGTTGAATAAACTTCAGCTTGGTTTTATTATAAACCAGTCTAAGTGCCTTGTGCTGAGGAGACTGCTGAACTGAAGTGAAACTGGTAAGCCGTAGTAGACTGTCTCCATAGAGGAAGCGGATCGGTGTGCATTGCAAGTGTGCAGAAAATAGGGGATTGGGCAATCCAATGTAACAAGGTGGGTGTATAAAGTGCTAGCCTATGCTGGAGAATAGCAGGGGTCATGCAGCCTGTAATGGAATGCCTGTGTTGCCAAGCAGTTGTGGGGTGGGGAATTTTACCTCTGTGGACACAAACAGGGCTCCCTCCTGCAGTGATAAGGTGGTACAAGTGATTCACACCAGTGCCCTCGGGTTACGCTGACAAGTGTCACACTTGGCACAGTATCTCTTCTATGCACAGTAAACTGTTCTATGAGAGTTTTCTCATTGACTTAAATCAGTGGTTTTCAACCTGTGGTCCACAGACCGTGGGGATTTGCAGACTATGGCTAAGATTTCCAAAGGGGTCTGCAGTGCCATTCAAAATTTTTTAGGGCTCTGCTAATGAGAAACAGTTGAAAACCACGGACTTAAATGAAAGCAGGATCGAGTCTTAACCCACTGTTCTTCCTAGAATTTGGTGTGTGGGAACAAGTTCCCAGGTAGAGATAGAACTGAATTTTGCCTAATGAAAATTTCAGAGAGAAATATATATTTTGAAGGAAAACGTACAATGTGAAATTTTACTTGGTCTTGTTAAATTTTCTAAAGTCACTATTTAAGGTTTTTAAAAGAATTGTTGATGCAGGTTTGATCATACATAGGTACACACATGGGAAGTGATTCTGCAGTCTGGTACTTATGTGAGTAATCCTTACATAAGTATTCCCATTGAAGTCAACAGAACTTTTTGCACGGGTGAGAACTACTCCTGTGAGTAAGGGTATGATGGATTAGTATTTTACAATGAGAATATGCAGGCAAGACAGGGCTACTGCTCATATTAGTTATGGAGGAAAACATTTTGTTTGCTCATGAATGGTATAACTTAGTCTTGTCAAGCTCCAATCAGTATTATTATGTCTATTTAAATTAAAGTATTTGTTTTGTGAACAGTAGTTTTCTCTTTGTTTTTTGTTTATAAGTAGATTATTGCCTCAATGACAGAGGCTTTGTGAATAATTGTGCAGATTACAATTTGATAAATAACTGTTGGAAATTTGTGATTATAGATTCATTTCTTGTATTTCCATCAGTTTTTATCAGTGGAATTGATTTGTGGCAGCAGTGAAGAATGGAAAATACTTTCTCCTGCTGGTTTTTTTTTTCTTTTTTTAATTGCAGTTGTGTTAAGTTCAAGAGGCTTAGAGGGGCTCCATGTATTTGAAGTTTAGGATAGTGCAAATCACTGATTAAGTAGAGAATTAGCAGTTTACAGTTAAGTTTGAAATATGAAATCACTACAACACTCTATCATGAGACATGGAATGAAATTTATATTCCTAGAGTTACTTTTTTAGCAGAATGAAAATTAATCCCAGGTATGTTATCAACCATATTTTTCAGTTATTTTATCACATTATTCAATTGACCATTATTAAATACCTGAATTTGCTTGTATTCTGTTAAACTGTTATAGTCTATCCCCTACCTGATGTAAATTAATTCTCATTATTTTCTACTTCTTCCTGGTCGGGTGGGGGGAGGAAGTTGAGGTGCTGCAAAGTAATGTGTCGTAGTGTTCTCTAATAACTGAAAATGGCACGTTAGAATTGGGAATGAGCAGGATATGATAGAGGTCTCTAAAATCATGAATGGTGTGGAGAAACTGAATAAGGAAGTGTTATTTATCCCTTCACATACCACAAGAAGTAGGGGGCACCTGAAGAAATGAATAAATAGCAGATTTAAAACATTTAAAAGGATGTGCTACTTCACAGAAAACACAGACAGCATGTAGAACTCATTGTTGGTGATGTTGCTCAGCACTGAAACTGTTAGTCTCTTTCTGTTACAACTGTTTAATCACAGCTAACTCCATTGACGTCAAAGAACTTAAACCAGTTCAAATGACATCAGAATCAAGTCCATTATTTCAGCTGAGGTCACACCAGGGTTGCAAAGAACGGGACTACTGAGTCTTTGCTAAGTTCGATAATAATTCTGCATGTGCAGCCCAGAATGCCATTGGCCTTTATAGCAGATGCGATTTCAGGAAGTTCAACCCCTAGGTGATATTAATTTTCCAGACTCCAGACACCTTTTAAAAATAGCAAAAATCTTCTTCCAAATCTGTCTCTGGGCTCTTTTCTGGCTTGTCTCTTATGCATGGAATAACCTGCCTATTCCAGTCACCAAGCCACCAACCCTTCTACATCCACAGCCCTCCTAAAAACTCACCTTTCACAACATGCATAAGAAAAGAGACAATGATTAAAAAACACATGTTATTCCGTCCCTGAGTTTTCCACTCCGTCCTGTCTTTTTATTGTAATTTCTGTGGGGCAGGGACCATCTTCTCCTTTTGTGCCTCCATATCAATGCCGAGGCCTTTAATAGGGACGGTCTTCATTTTAAGAGCTTAACAAGTCAGAATAATTACTGATTAGGTATAGATTCCCCCATACAGAGAATCACAGGCAGAAGAACTGGGATCTGGACTCAGTATTCTTGTGAGGAAGGATATCAACATGGAGAGCAACAGACCCAGACTCAGAGAGGGAAAGCATCCTCTCTCCTCCCTCAGCTTCGCTGCTCTCCCACTCACTCACTCCCCTGCACCTTCACACATGTCCTGTACTCTTCTGGCAGCCAGTAGGAGTAGGCCTTTATACCTGACTATACCTGTCATTCATGTCAGGACACCGGACTTGGTAAGTTCCAAGAGGCAGCTATAGCAATTCGTGGCTGGGTTGGGGGAAGATAGACTGTGGTGGGATGAGTTTTATGCCAAATGAGTGACTGACACCCATGCATTGTTCAAGTTGCTTAACTCATACAGCAGTGAGGGCTGCGGAGGACATGAGTGCCTTTTTTCAAGTGGCAAAGAGATCCTTGTGAAACATCCCTCTTCAAAACTGGGACAGATACTGACAACCAGGCACTGGTACAGGAGATACAAGACTAAGCAGCACTGAAAGAGTTGACTGGAGGCCTTGCTATATTGGGAAGTAGTGTTTGACTCTCTGCATCACTTCTGGGTTACCTATAACCCGAGTCCACTTCCTGGATCTGCCATTGTTTTGCTGGGTGACCTTGGACAAATCATTTCCCTTCTCATGCCTCATTTTACCCATCTGTAAAATGTGGATAATAATACTAACCTCCTTTGTAGAGCACTTTGTATGAAAAGGCTTGATAAGAGAATGGGTATCATTAATAATAATAATGACTTATCCCTTCTGGAAGCAAAGGAGCTGCTTTGCTCTTGATTTCAGTGGGAACAAGAGTGAGATGCTAAGTGACGCTATAAAGTCAGTTCCGTGCTACGTATGTTATAGACTCAGAGATGTTAAGGCCAGAAGGGACCATCATGATCATCTAGTCTGACCTCTTGCACATCGCAGACCACAGAACTTCACCCACCCATTCCTGCAATCCACCTCTAACCTCTAGCTTAGTTACTGAAGTGCTCAAATCATGATTTAAAAACTTCAAGTTACAGAGAATGCACCATTTATTCTAGTTAAAACTTGTAAATGACCCAGGCCCCATGCTGCTAAGGAAGGCCAAAAAACCATAGGGTCTCTGCCAATGTGACCCGGATAGGGGGGATTCCTTCCCAACCCCAAATATGTCAATCAGTTAGACACTACTACCTAACATTTTGGATTTGGCTATTGAGTAGTCAGGAATAGTGCTATACTCGGATTCTCATCAATAGATAGAAGCAAATAATGGTAACCTAAATAGGTCAGAGATTTAGCTAAAGGTCAACTATCTTTCATGGGAATCATAAAAGGAACTTCCCTTCTTTAAAATGTTGCTTCTAAAGCATACACTGAAGTGCCCATGAACAGTTTCTGAACATCTAAGGAATACAGCAAAAAAAATTATTCCCTGCCTTCATGTGGAGATTGGCAAATGTCTGGAAAAGAGATATTACAGCCAGTCTGCTTTACCTGAATTCGTTTTAATATTTCTTTGTCTTGATGGAGCCTCTGTTAATGGATTATTTTCTGTTATACATGAGTATAAAAGAAACTAGGGGAGAGAAGGTCACATTTCACTCCCAACCAAATTCTCTTAAATTGGCTGACTTTTATACTGGGTCGATTAATGTGTTCCCACAGGTTGAAATTGAAAATTGTTTCTAGTCCTAGAAAAATCTGAAGCCTCCTTTGAGAATTCTGCTCATTGTTTCATATATTGTAAGCTGAGAAGGAAAAAAAATAAAGGAAAGGTTATTTTTTCTATTAGTACAATTTGAAAGGGCTAATAGGTTCAGACAAACCAGTTAGATGACAAGCACTAATCAATACATTTTGTCTCTATTCATTGTTTGTAAAGGTATATTCCCCTGGCTTCAGGCTGGCAGCTGTCTTTCATTTCACTGAGTGCTCTGCTTCATGAAATGTTAACAATATCCCTGCCTTTGACCGCTGTATCAATATAACTTTATCAAACTTCAGTCAAACACAGTGAAGACAGACTTGTCTGGCTGCTTGACCCCTGTCGAATCATCAGCGGATCTGAGTAAAACCTCTACACTCTGTGTCTTTTACTTCTGTACAAGAATTGATGCAGGGAATAGGAGTACAGTATCTTGTTTTATTTTTAGTCCAATTGGCAGAAATCTGACTTAGTTTGGTTTTTAGGCTACAGCTAATGCTTTTAATATAACACTGGAATTGGTGTTTATTCAATTAATTGTGTTCTAAGATTTTTCTGAACCTGAGGAATTAACTGTTAGTAAAATTCTTCCTTTCATGGTGACAGAAACTAATAATAGCCAGGGGAAACAGGTGTTCGGCTGCCTAACTCACATGCGAAGCCTGACCCAGTAGGCATGCTCAGAGGTCACCTGCAACATCAGGCCCTCATTGATGAGTTCATGCAGCAGCCACAGCCGCTTGGTAACTTTTAATCCAGTGGTTAGGGTACTCAGTAAGGATGTGGCAGATCCCCAGTTCAGGTCCCCCCTCTACATGACGAGGACAAGGGATCTGAACAGGGATCTGCCACATTTCTTGATGTGGGGTCCCCTCTATCTCTCCTGTGGAGCTGTTGCATGTTGGGTAAGTAATTAAAAGGCAGGGGCACTGACTACTAGGTCTCCCACATCCCGTGTGAGCACTCCAACCACCAAGCTACACATCATTCTCATGCTTGTTCTCTCTTGCTCCCTGACCCAAATGACCCTATCGTTGTTTATCCACAGCGGAGCTGCTTCCACAGGAACAAGTGAGGGAGACCCACCTCAGGCTATCTCATAGCCCAGTGATTAGGGCATGCACCTGAGATGTGGCAGATCTCTGTTCAGATCCCTTCTCCTTAGTAGGTGGAGGGAGGACTTGAACCAGGGTTCTCCCACAGCCTGGATGAGTACCATACTACTGGGATAAGCGTGGAAAGGGAGCGAGTTCTCCTCCTTTTAAAAATGCCTTAGGTGCCTACCTCCCAGCTGTGGTTCACAAGCAAAGAAAGGTGCCTCCCTGCAGCCCTGGACTTAGGCTGTGCGAAGGGGCGGGGCTTAGCACATACCCCTCTCCTTGGCATCTCCCACTGGCCAGCCTAGATGGCGCCCTGCCTAGCCTGCTGGCTTGTGTGAATCACAGTCTAAGGTGCCTTTCTCTCTCCAGGCATTGTATAGGGAGCCTAGACATCTAACTCAGGTGTTGTGAAACACAGTATGTGCCTGTGATTTTCTAGGCACTGTGACGGAGTCAGACCAGAAAGGTATAGGAGAGTGCTGGAAGGCAGGTATATTAGTCTCAGGATGTGCAGGTCCCTGTTCCCTGGATAGCCAAACAAAGGCTACTCCAGGACAATCAGGAAGCTTCTAGAAAGGAGTAGAAACAGCTAGCCTGATTGAGACACCTGAAGCCAATCAGGCACTGGCTGAAACCAGATAAAAACTTCCCAGTTAGTCAGGTGGGCTGTGGGTGTCAGGAGCTGTGGAAGGAAGTTATGCTGTTGGTGAGACTGAGTGTTGGACAACATATCATACAGAAGGAAGGAGGCCCTGAGGTAAGGGTGAAGTGGAGTTTGCAGAAGCGGAGACTGCTGTGGGGAAGTAGCCCAGGGAATTGTATTGTGTTTTGTGGATAAAAGGTCAGCCATCTTAGCTGATACTATTAGGGTCCCTGGGCTGGAGTCCAGAGTAGAGGGTGGGCCCGGGATCCCCGCTTTCTGTCTCCCCTAATTATTTACTGAGAAAAGGAGGTCACTCTGGGGCCTGGATGAGTTTCTGAGGCCCTAAATCTGCCAGGAAGTGCAGGACCCACAAATACAGACTTGGAACTTTGTCACAGCACCTACAAGTTAGGTGCTGTGACGGTCAGCATACCAATACCTGAGTACCTCTGTGAAGCTAGGCCATTGCCATGTAACATATCATTAGTGAATACTGGCCGTCGATACTAGCAAAGTAACCAATCTTTTTGAAGGCTGGGGAACTGTAGGAGTTCAGCAACTTTGAAAATCAGGCTAGTAATTTAGGTGCCTAACTATGGATTTAGAAGCCTAAGTTTAGCTACCTAGATATCCAAACCATTGCACAGCTGCAGTGAAAATGGGATCTCGGTTGTAATTTAATGGGGAAGAAATAGGAAATACAATTTGGAGAAGAGGTAATATTAGAAGGCCCAGTGAAATTAGACAGCTTGTCAAGCCATTTATCATAGCATGTGCAGTTCCCATTTCAAAGTGGATGAAACAGCAATAATTAGCTGAGAAAGCTGATCTGTATCTAGAGAATTGTAATAAATAAAGAGGAAGAGAGATACAAGCCTTGCTGCTGACTTCTTGGTTTTATTGAGTATTGATGGACTGGACTCTGGACTATTCGTCAGCAGGGAGAGCCTGATCTGCTATCCCTTTGGGCCCAGAAGTCCTGTCTTTTCACGTCAGTGGGCAGGACTCTGTGCCCCTTAGCTTGAGTAGCTCTGTCTCACCCGAGTATCCTCCTGAGGTCAATGGGAGTGCCAGGGGGAGTGGGTGCTGTTCAGTGGCAGTAAGGATTGCAGAATCCAGTCCCAAAAAGCTACCTCCAGATAACAATGCCTTGTCCTAAGCTATGCAGGAAGAAGGGTGGCCATGCTAGGGCCTCCCACAGTAGCAGCCCATGTACTCTGTACTTCGGAGTGCAGTAGGAATGCTCACTCCTGCTTGTCCCCCTTGGGAAGAAAGATTCCAAAATGGGGGCAAAGAGCAAGCAAGGGCTGCGGCCCTATCCCCCTCTTCTCGCTGTCCCGCAGAGCAGGGTCGGGGACAATCTGTTCAAATGAAATGGAAAGCGCAGGTTAGGCACCCTTTGTGCACATGGCATGGGGAGGGACTGTGCCTGGCTGAGGCACTCTTCCCAGGATGGTGAGACTCTGCAGTTTCTCCCGCTGCAGAGCTGTGGCGTTAATGTCACACTCTGGGTTGCTAGCAGCATCAGGCTCCCAATATTCTAGCATTTCAACCTAGTGGGCACATCTTCAAAGCTGTGCATAGCTCAAACACGTCTCATTAAATCCAGTTGGAGTTATGCAAATAAAACCCATCATATGTATTCAGGAAACTCTCATGGAAATGTAGTAGGAATGAAACTGTTTAGAGACTTAAAATGGGGTGGATGGCTCCTTTAAGGCAAGGTAGTGATCAGGCGCAAGTCTTAGTTCTGATTTCAGCCTGGACAGGGGGATATAATCTGATAGACAGAAGGCGTTGTCCAGGAACCATGTGGCTGTGAGCCTGAATTGCAAGGAATGCTGGGAAAGGCATAGGGAAGAGACTTAAAAGCAAACCTTGGCCAAGAGTTGGGGATATGGCTTAGGAGAGACTGAGGATAAAGGTCCTGTGAAGATGCTGGAACTCTGCAGAAGGAATAAGTTTTTCAAGGTCTGACAAGAGGAGGCTTACGAGGTTGCAAACCAAAGGTGAGGAATTAGTAGAGTGAAGGAATATGTTCTGGATTAAGAGAGCACAAAGGCTTGGACATGGGAGCTGAGCGTTAGCATCCTGTTCTGAAACCCATGGCTGGGGCTTCCCTGAGAATGAGGAAGACTTCCTTCAACAATAAACTGGAGATCAGCGTGGACCCTGGGCGGAAGCACTGTTGAGCTGTTTCCCAGGGGGGTGAGTAAATCTATAGTATCAGGCCTCCATGAACAGGGAAATAATTCTGCTTTCCCTGGAGCACAAGCACGCCAAGACCTACCCAAAAGGAGAGAGAGAGAGAGAGCGAGAGAGAGAGAGAGCTGAAGTATGACGGAGGTGATTACAGAGAGGTGAGAATCCACTACGGCATTCTATAGAAATGAGTAAATGTCCAGGAAAATAATATTCTTTCTTTAGAATGTTTAAAAACTTCTATCAAAGCATGTAATTCAGAATTACATCCCAGCCATAGAATTGGCTTATAAATGCTGTGGATTTTTATATCAAATTCTTCAGGACGTCACCTTCAGGAACCAATTTGCCACAATAAGTGTGGTTTGTAAATTCAACTGAACCTTAACTTCATCTTAACCTTGGTACTCAAGTAATCATTCACCTACATTATTGTAGTTCAGTAGTCAGAATGCCTTGGAAAGCTTTGGAAATAGCACACAAAAGAAGTTGTTGCAATGAAAGTCACAGTTCCCTATTGCTAATTATACTCTGCGCAGAATTTGTCTGCATAATGTGCAATTACACTTAGATTTACAGAGGTGCCTATTTTTTGCCTGCAAGGCAAAGAAATGGAAATAGAATGGGCGGGGGGAGAATCTGAACCAGATCAACCTGGAGGAAACAATCCTTCTATATGTACAATAAGTTGGTAAATTTTGCATTGTATTTTTCATAAGAATGGTGCCTTTCTATTTAATACTGATTTTAATTGTTCTCAAATAAATGTCTTGCACCAAATTGTGGATGGACAGAGTATTTCACATAGGCATAGCCTACCCCTCTCTTTTTGCTTATATGGGCCACATAATCACTACATATCGAGGCTCTCAAGTGCTATTACCTCAAGCCTCCTGTTTTCTCTTACCAACACACCATGCTGCCATAGCCTGCTAATTCTGCCTTTCCCCTCCACATCGATATTAGCCTTCTGAGTCAAAATAATCTACTATTCTTGTTTTGAATTGGACTACTTTCCTGCTCCCGTTAACACATTGCAGTTTTCAGGAGGAAAAGGAATATGATTTATTGATAAGCGTGGGATGTACAACAGTCTGTGTGAATAAGTAAAATAGTTTATTTAGTGAATTAAGTAACTTTGGAAGGAGCATTTGTACAACCAAACAGTACAGGTTTCTGGATGGATAGCAGTTCCATTACGGAATACAGTTACTTCACAGGGCCAAAATCTCCGGTGCAGGGACTCAACCTGGAGGTTGCAAACAGGTTCAAGGGGTCTCCTGCTCTATGCTAGTGTGTGGAGCAGGGGGAAACTTTTCTGCATGGGGGTCAAGTATGGAAAATGTTGAAATCCACTGATCCTAGTGAAATTTTGACCTTGTGCAGTGCTGATGACTCTTTCTATCATGCTGTGACTCCCTGTGCCTTGGACAAAAGCTTTTGTTTGCACACACGTCTTCAGTGTGAGAACAGTGTCTTAGAACTTATTCATGCCCGTGGCTCCGTGACAAATAGTTCACCTATGGGCAACTTTTATTTTCAACATGCAGTAGAACTTTCATGTTGAAGAGTTTTGTTTTCCCAAAGACAGAAAGGGAAAATGTTGCTCTCAGCACCAAGTACGAGTAACCAGCCTGGTTCTAAGGGATCTCCATGGAGAAGCCTCCTCCTCAGGCTGCAGAACAGCAGTAGAATCACCCTGTGGCTGTTACTCCATCACTGAGGATAGATAGCTGCTCTAATTCATACATCCTCTGCCAAACAGAGATCAGTGGCTTATAGAAGCCACATGAAGCCCTCTGGAATGTAGTTTGCTGATTTGCAGACAATGCATGCAAAAGTAACCATGAAAACATGACTCTCAAAGTCCAGCTGCCTCTCCCCACTTTGCTGAGGAACTCTGGCAGTCCCACAGCAGACAGAACCTTCCATGCCCATGAAAAAGGGCGTGAGATTTTGGGCTAAAAGCAGAGGGTAACTCTAATAAAGATTCTTATGTGCTTATTGCAGTGCATTGCAAGAATCCAGAAAATGTATAAAGTCATCACTAGTAAAGTTTGCAGATGAGCCAAAGATTGGGGGAGTGGTAAATAATGAAGAGAACAGATATTGAGCGATCCGGATAGCTTAGAAAGCTAGGCACAAGAAAACAATATGAATATTAATTTGGCTACATGTAAATGCATACCTCTAGGAGTGAAAAATGTAGGCCCTACTTACAGGATGAAGGGCTCTGTCCTGGGAAGCAATGACTCTGAAAAAGATTTGGCAGTCCTGGTAATCAGCTGAACATGAGCTCCCAATGTTATGCTGTGGCCAAATGGGCTAATGCAATCCTTGGATGCATAAACAGGTGAATCTCAAGTAATAGCAGAGAGGTTATTTTATCTCTGTATTTGGCACTGGTGCAACCACTGCTGGAATACTGTGTCCAGCTTTAGTGTCTGCAATTCAAGAAAGATGTTGATAAATTGGAGAGGGTTCAGAGAAGAGCCAAGAGAATGATTAAAGGATTTAAAAACATGTGTTAGTGATATAGACTCAAGGGGAGCTCAGTCTATTTAGTTTAACAAAGAGAAGGTTAAGGGTTGACTTGATAACAGTATATAGGTACCTACATGGGGAACAAATATTTGATAATGGGTTCTTCAGTCTGGCAGAGATGGGTATAACGTGAACCGATGGCTGGAAGTTGACACTAAACAAATTCAGACAAGAAAGTAAAACCCGGAATGAAACCCACAAATGGCTGAAATACAGAAAAGATCTGTCAGTCTTTTATTTTTAAGTGCTATTTTCTGATCCAACATGTGCACAATTACAAAGGTAGATGTGAAAGACTGCAAGTAACCACAGTGCTGCCCTTCTCTGCAATCACACCAAAAGAACCAGCAGAGAGAGAAAAGCTTGCAGAGGAAAATCTGTCAAACTGAGAACCAAGTGCTAATCTTTAGTCACCCATCTGGCTGCTTTGCAGTGCTTATGTTACAAAGCTGCTTGAAAACTGCCCTAATGGGCTTATGGGGAATTTCCATGCAATAGTGGAATTGCTGGCTGACACAAAGTCTGCATGACTAATTCTATGCACCTGATCCTAGCCCCATGGTATAGAGGGGATTTTGGGCTTGGCAAGGAATGGGACCATTCTCCTTGGCATACTTTTGAACAGCCTTTGTATTAGTCTAAATTATATCAGGAGCTCGACTGGCCCCTGTTTGTCCCCAGTGTCAAGGCTGTGGCAAGGTAGATTACAGCCATCTTCCTGCTTTGTTCCTGTGCCAAAGACCTGGCCCTCATGTCTAGCTCGGTGGACTGTTAATTGTGAACAATTTATTGAGCAGCTGTATCCCTCAAGTTAGACATAGACCTCAGACCACTTACACTGACCCTCCTTTAAGGGGTCATGCTGCTATCCAAGAACCAAGTGAGGAATCTTTGCTTCCACTGAACTGAGGTTAAGTAACTGTGTATTTTCAAGAAGCAGAAAAGAAAATACGCAGTTTGTGTCAGTCACTTAAGGTATCCTAGTAGAACAGACATACACATACAAGGGTTAACATACCAGAAAATTAAAAGTGGCTTCAGTTATTGTATTTTCTGCAGCTAGCTCTATGAATTTGGCACATATAGAGATGGATGAAAGGAAAAATACTGGACTTGGGCTCTTTACTGCTACCTGATGATGTATGAAGATAGCCTTCTATGACTGTGCAGTTTTAATGTCGTATTATGAGCAAATTTCCAAGATTTTTAGAAACAGGTAAAATACAAAACTCTTAATCTGGAACTGGTTAGCTAGAGCAGGGATCGGCAATCTTCAGCATGTGGCCCATCAGGGAAATCTGCTGGTGGCCAGGACAATCTATTTATTGGCAGCATCCACAGGTTCGGCCGATCGCAGCTTCCATTGGCCGCGGTTCACCATTCCAGGCAAATAAGGGCTGTGGGAAGTGGCAGCCAGCACATCCCTCGGACCGTGCCACTTCCCGCGGCCCCTGTTGTCCTGGAATGGGGAACCGTGACCAGTGGGAGCTGCGATCGGCCGAACCTGTGGATGCTGCAGGTAAACAAACTGTCCCACCCTGCCAGTAGATTCCCTGATGGGCAGCATGCCAAAGGTTGCCAATCCCTGAGCTAGAGTATTGTGGCTTTGCCAGGTAAGTCTCTCCTCTGCCACAGCAGTCACGGAGCTGATGAAACCCCACCGCTTCTTCCTAGCCACTACCCACTGCTCTCCATGCAACTGTCTCAGCTCTCTTCCGTCTATTGTTCTCCCATACTGCATTCCACAATTGTCTTGCAATGTTCAGTAACCCCACAAGAGAGCAACACTAGAGACTATGCATTTATGTGGCATTCCTGAGTGCTCGAGTCCAGAAGATACTTTGTAGTTGCTCTTCTTCAACGTTCCTGAGCATTCTGGAACCCTACTGCACAGGGAGAAAGGAAAGGATTCTCTAAGGCATGGTACAAACGGAATTGTCCCAGCTATATTCCAGTTGTGTGCTGTGCACATTTCCAACTCATAATTAGCAAATCACACAAAACATGTAGGTACAGTGCAGATGGGGAAGGGATCAAAGACAACTTCTCTCAACTTTGCTTACTGATGCAGGGATAGCCCTAACTCTAAGGCTTTGGGGGTCAGATCCTCAGCTGGTGGAAAACAGCATGTTAAGTTGAAGTTGGTAGTACTGTGTTCCCCCACTGAAATTCTGGCCCTTCATATTTAGTAACTGCAGATTTTCCTCATTCTGTTTGTGTAAATATGCCTGAAAAGCAGAGTGAAGTAAAGGTGGGGAAAATATAGAACAGCTAATGTTTTTTTCCTTTCTATCAGGTACATTTCAGGTGCTATCTGAAGCATTTAAAAGGTGCTATGCTACAACTCCTTCACCTGTACTGTTACGTTATTAATGTAGGGAGAGGTCGGACTGCCACATTTACTTGGCCCTATTAGTTATTTAAGAGCAGCACTGAACTACATCACCAGACAGACAAATGCAGTTCAATTGGCAACCTGGCATCATTAGCCATAAACTATAAGCCTGGGCTCTATGCGGCAGTTTTAATCAACTGCTTTCTCAAGGTCACCTTGGCTTCTGAGTTATAGGAGTCCTGAAACCTGTCGTGATTTATCTTGATGAAGGTAAATCAGTCTATGTTTTCTGCGGTTTGGCTGTTCTGTAATCTGTAACTACACTACATCACCTCTATGACTGAAAATATACTCTGAACAAAGACTTGGGGATGGGCAGCTCAAATAATAGCAATCTGTCTTAGCAAGTGGCATGAGAGCTTTCACTTCTTACTTCAGTCGACTTCTTACTTCATAAGAGGAAAGGGTCATTACCCCCAGAGGAGGTTTAGAATGACAATTTTTGTCAGGCAAACTGCTAGCTGTCTGTTCGGCACCACTTAGATGGTTCATGAAATGACAAAGGAATTTGTAAAGTTGTTGAGATATTAGAATTAGAATTGAGGGTATGTCTACACAGCAAATGAAGGTGTGATTGTAGTGCAGGTAGGCATACTCCAATACTATTGTTTTATAGGAGCGGAGGCCACGCGGGAGGAGGGCAGTGTGGGAGGGGCCAGAGCAGCCTTCCCAGCCGGACCTTGGGGGCCGGTTAGGAGCAGCCTGTGGGCCAGATCTGGCCTGCGGGCCATAGTTTGCCCACCTCTGCCCTAACCCCACCACTCTGCTGCAGAGCAGAAGCCCCAAGCCTAGCAGGTGTGCCTGGCTCTCGAACCTCTGAAGATTATCATATGCGGCTCAGAGGGTCAGTAAGTTTGGTCACTCCTGTTCTCTAAGGTGGGCAAAAAAATGCTATTTGTCAAATTGTTTTAGAAAATATTGAAAAATTCAAACTAATTACTCTAAATCTGCGGTTCTCGAACTGTGGGTCATGACCCCAAGGTGGGGAGCCACTCCATTTTCACAGGGTCACCAGGACAGAAAGCTCCAAGCTGGGAGGGAGCCCCTCGGGTGGCAGGGGGTTAAAGATAGGGGGTTGCAATTTTTTCTAGTAGGGTGTCATCCTTTTCTTAACTTCACATGGGGTCGCCAGCACAAAAAGTTTGAATTTTTATTTCTTTAGAGAAGTGTTTCTAGCCTTGATCCTGGCTATTGTGAAGAACTTCTTCAACCTGGTCTTGAGAGGTATTTGCAGCTTCATAGGACACAAGCCTAGAAGGTGTTGAATGCTTCCAAGAAGCACTAAGGGCCTGTACCTCCCTCTGATTTTTGAGAGATGAAAGCACGCCACCCAGCCTGGGAGTACTCAGCTGAATTCACCAAAAAACAGGTCAGATGAATCGTGACAATTTTGAACCTTTCCCTGACCCATTTGGATGAGAATTTTTTTTTTATTGAAAATTAAAAAAACTTCAAGCAACTCTACTCAGTGCCTGGCAAGACACCTGAGCCCACCTTACCTCCCATCAAGAGAGCGCTACAGCCCCACATCAGCAAAAATTTAAGTAAATGCTTAAGTCCTTATTTAGGAAAGTTCTTCAGCCAAACGGACGTGCTTAAGGCCTTTCTGAATACTTAGTGTCTATGACAACAAGGGATCCCTCATTTCTGATGCTGTGGCCCACAAATATAGAACTCCATCCCTCTTCATCCACCTCCCAAAACCCCTCCTTACTTTCAAACATCTCTCTGTTTGAAAGATGCTCTAAAATATGGCTACTGTTGGCCTCTTTGATTAGCTCCCTACCATTCATATCTTGGGCTTTTACTGTAATTGGCTCTCTTCATTCTATTTTTTGAATGAATGTTTATTATAATACTTGTATTTCATTGTTTTAAAATGTTTTGCTGTACCTTGGACATGTCAGAGGAGGCATCCTTAAATTATGTGGCTTTTATTTTTAAAACTCTTCTCCTGCCCCAAACACTTCATCCATCCTCCCTACACACCTGAGTAAGAGGAGACATAAAAAGTACATAAAACAACCCAGTGCTCCTATTCATCTTGGCTCATAACACAAAAACAAGGGAACACTCAGTGACACTGGAAAAAGCAATAGGTTTGAAATGGATTCAGGAAATACTTATTACACCAGATACTCAGCATTCGCCGCCGCAGGGAATCATTAGGCCAAGGGGTGTACCAAGACTCAGAAAGGGCTGAGAGACCAATCGTGTAGGGACGGTAACACTTGTAGCTGTAGCAGGCAGGTCAAAAAGTTACTCTGCAAGGAATAGCAGAAGCAGAACCCCAATCAAACAGTGGAAAAATAATTTGGGGAATATTTATTAAATGAAAAGGTGCCCAAATGGTCACATACTGATCTTTTCCTATGACAAAATGAAACAAAGCTATAGGCAGAATTCGCTGAAGAGTTCTGCTTAATGGCATAACAGCTCACCACCACTTCCATTTTTTAATGCAGCTAAACTCTCCAGATTCATGGTGGAAGATGGGGGAGGAAGTCTGCTTCATCTGATCTGCCTACCAATGGATATCTGTCATCTCCCTGGAGGGCAACATCTAGCTGTGGTAAGGCAGAGCCTATGTTCCTGATGGAAAGGGTTGTTTTGGGTTTTTTTTGAAAGACTAAATTTCCTGTCTTCAAGCCTTGGCTTGCAACCTCTCTCTTCCCTCTCTTTCGATCCTTCCCCGTCAAGTATATGACGATGGCTATAGATGCAAACATAAAAGGGTGCCAGGCTCCCCGGCCCGTAGTGGGTGATTGTGTGCCTTAGCCTGGCAATGTTTGCTGCTGTGCTTCAAATATGGAATTTGGCTACTGTGAAATGAAGTAATATCCTGGATTGGGGGGTAAGAGGACAGAGACTGCTCATATAGGGCAGGTTTCTTCTCTATTTCTAGCTAAGTCAGGCTAGCACAGGAACTGCAGCTTACATGGCTTCTGTAGATATTGGGTGTTAAATTCTACCCAGTTGTAAGCAGGTCATACCAGGTCTGCATTTGGACCAGTGTCTGAAAACAGGGGTAACATAGGTTACTGAAGATGTCCATTCCAGTCCCCCTACTATCTAAGATGCCTAGTACCTTTGTGTCTAAGGTCCAGCAGTTACAGCCAAGAACAGCACATGCTAAGTCCTTGCTATGTGCTTTATCATAGCATAGTAAACTTCATTATGGAGAGCAGGCTAGCATGTTCCTGATAATAGGAAGCAAGGAACTAATTTTCCTTAGGTCAAAGGAAGCACTACCTCCCAGCAAATAGCCCATCAGGTAGGCTGCTTTCAAATGCAGAAACATCCTAGGCAAACTGGAAGAGGAGCTGGCAAATACATGTGCCTTAGTAAGAAAGAGACAATACAAATTGCTGCTCTGCAGAGGTAGCAGTTGTAGCTTGAGAGACTTAAGGTGGGCTGATTTTCAAAGGTGCTGAGCAGCTGCAGCTCCTACTAAAGTCAAAGCTCAGCACCTTTGAAAATCAGACCACAGTGCTACATACTCCTTACAAGGTGGAAATTCTTTTTAAAACAATGGGTATAAAAGAATAAAAGCAGCACAAAACCTCCCAAAAACCTTAACAAAAATAAAGCCAGGACTATAACCAGAACATTAGACTGTATACCATGGGATATTCAGAACAGTCATGTATAAAACTATCTGGCCCATAGCCTAGTGCTGCAAAAGTGGTAATACTTTTAACCGTACTTCAGAAACATGTATGCTTCAAGTCCCATTGACTTCGTTTCTTGGAGTTGAGCATGTTTTAGTGCTGGCCTGAACTGGGGCCTCTGTTTAAAAGAGCCACACAGAAGAGATGTGAATGTTTCTTCTAAAAGTGCAGCAGAGACTGAATCCACCATGCAGAGCTCATTTCAGGATCAGGGCCTCTAATGGGTTAGTGCCTCCAATGGTCTAGTGAGCTGGAAAACGTCTTCAAACACTTACAATGCAGAACACGTTAAAATAATAGGTCTAATTAATATTCATTTCTCTGGTGTTTACTGTAGGAATATTAATCACAGGGAACTCATTAGACATTAATGTAAATGTTGTAAGTATTCCGATAACATTTTCACTGTAATTTAGCATTCATTAACTGGACCATTATTTTAAAATGTTAATAGCCAGAGCAGACAAGGTGGATGAATTTATATCTTTGACTGGACCAACTTTTGTTGGTGAGAGAGACAAGCTCTTGAGCTTCCATGGAGCTTACACTTACCCAGAGCTCTTAATGTCATAGCCGGAATGGTAATTCAATCAAGTCAGTAACATTTCAGTCAAAACACAAAGCAATTGGTAATCAAGACATAAAACTAGAATGCACTCATGTACTTCCAAAACAAAAAAACATGGCAATGCCCTGTCCTTGAACATAATAAAATCTGAATCTGTTACAAGCACAATATGGTCTTGAAATATAGTGTTAATACTGATGCATATATCTCTGTTGAGAATTTTCTGCTCACTATCTTATATTATAAATTGCATTAGTTGTTTCCTCTGCTCCTGTCACTGTTAATTTTCACAATCTCTTTTCTCTTTTCCCCACATTCGTAAAAACTACTTTATCACCCACCTAATCTACTGTTTATTTTTGGTTTTATTTTCTAATTCAAAATGAGTTTTCTGTACCAATTTATTTCTGAGAGCCAGAAGTGCAGGTAAAGCATGGGCTGTATACAGGCATCTACCCCTCAACACCAGTTAAAGGAGATTGAGGGTAAATATCCAGAGAACTACAGTAGTTAGAATTTTAGCTACATGGTGCCCATAGACTTTAATGGGTGGAGAGGCATATGGCTGAAGACCTGCATAATAATTTGTAAAGTGTCCCATCTTATTTATTCTGGGGTCTGTGTAAGATCCTCACATCCATTTATGAATTTTGGAAGCCTACCGTTGAATGCCCCACTAAGGGACGCACTTTCCCATTCATTTATTTAATTTGTACCCATAATTTGCTCTAGGTTCCCTGGGTTTAACCTGAAAATACATTTGAAATTCCCTAAAATGCATCAGTATGACTCTGTTGAAACCACCAGCAAGCCAACCAATTTTATATGCTCAAATCCCCCTTCAGTGATTTCCTCCTGCAGTTTTCAAAGGCCTGCATTTTGCAGTGTGAGGGATTATGGCAGTTACAGGCACCTGTCATTTGCACACCATACCGTTGTGCAGGTCTCCTATCAGCAAATGTCAAAGAGCTTTTCCACCAGCACCCGCAGCTAAGTCATGGACAGCAAGAAATCCTCTGTACCCTTTCCTTCCTTGCTGCATTGATTTTTCCACTCCCTTTCCCTTTGCTGATGCCCGTGAACAGAAGTCAAATACAGTAGTAGCCATGTTTATTTTGGCAGTTCTCTTTTCAGGACTAATACAATTCCAAGTTCTCCTCTTCTTGAATTGCTTAAAATCCAATTTATTCATGAGCGAGGTTTGAGAAGAAAACTAATTAAGTTAAAAAAT
Source organism: Dermatemys mawii (assembly GCA_007922305.1). Taxonomy (NCBI): domain Eukaryota; kingdom Metazoa; phylum Chordata; order Testudines; family Dermatemydidae; genus Dermatemys; species Dermatemys mawii. Next base: position 4,512,448 of record ML677363.1, read on the forward strand.
GAATTAAGGCAGAAAATACCAGAGAAAACCACCATAATTTAGTGGCTTCTATAACCACCCAATCAGTGGCACAGCTTTCTCTGTTTTTGTAGGCAGCCTTTGGTGATCTTTCATTGTACTAATGTAGTCTGTTTGCAATGATTGTAAGCAGTGCAGGATACCACTATGTCTTCATTGTCTATGCTCTAGGGGTGTTGCACATTTATTTTTTTCTAGTGTGGGTGCACTGTGGTACAGTAGGTGAAAACAGGGAAATAGAGTTAACTTATGCTGCTGGGTGGTTATTGTAAGGCTAATTGTCAGAGTGCTCAGTTTTCGTATGAGCATTCTTTGTTAAATCTGAAGAAATACAATACAGTGAAATGGTCCATGGAAAATCAGCCCTTTTGTAGATCAGTCAGGAGTGGGAAAGGGCACAGGGATGTGAACTGAGATTTTGATTTCTTCATCTTCAGTGAGCTGAGGAAGCTTTAGGAGATCGGAATGGCAAATGAGTGATTCAAAGTATCTTCTGTGTTGCTCAGCCAGGAAACTTTGGAAGACATGTAAATGAAAGACTGACTGTCTCTGGCTTGAGATGATGAGACTTTTACAGTCACATTTGGAGGGGAGAACAGAACTAATAATAACTTCTGCTTAATCGGTGACAAGCGTGACTAATGTCACAAGAATTCCTTGATAGGACAAGCAGACAAACAAAAAACATCCTGTTTGTTTCCTGGCCTCCTGAATTTAATACATTCGTATTTCTCATCTGAGTCCAGAATATGTTACTCCATATGGTCAACTATATCAGGGCATAAGTATAAAGCATAAAGATGGACACTGAGATTTAAAGCTCTCTTCCTGTTGTAATGTGACCTGATGATTCAGCATGGAGCTTTTTCTAAAGGAATTTTGGCTTTCAATGAGCAATTTACAAAATCTGTTTTTTTCTTTGAGCTAGATGATCCCTCTGACTAAATGTTGTCAGCATTTATGTTTATGTATGACGCTGGGCATCAGCAGCTTTGGTACATGCTTCACTGATAGTAAATAGTTAAGCAAAGCTTGCTCACAAAAACTCTGCAGAATGTTTGCGTCGTTGGCAGAGTAGAAGGTAAAGATTTCCTGGAAAGCATAAATCTCTTCCCATTGCTGATATTTGTTTGTGAAGACTGAAGATTGTTAGGCAAGAGGAAATGAGAGTTCTTGCGGCATGTCCATGGTTTAAATGTTCCAGGAGAATGTAACCTGGAAAATCTGGAGAGCCAGCGAGCTGTAGCAGAGCTAAAGATGTGAGTTCCATTGTCAACTCTGCCATGACCTGCTGTGTGACCCTGGGCAAGATGCTTCACCCTCCCATGCCTCTGTTTCCCCTTCAATCCTTTGTTTTGTCTATTTAGATTGTAAGCACTTGACACAGGGCCGGCCCTTTAACGGGAGTCAGATGCCAGCCTGCCTGTGACAGGCTCCCCTGAAAGGAGTGAGCCAACCCAGCTCCACCTGGGGCTAATTAACTGCCTAAGTGATTGGAAGATAATGAAGTAAGGGGCACCAAGGCCCAATGAAAGATTTAGCAGGGCTGAGCTGAGAAAAGGCTCCTGAGGAGAAAGGGAAGCTCTCTAAGCAGGGTGCCCTAGGGAAGACCCTAAACAAACAGGGGACACTGCAGAGCTCTGTAGGCAGCAGCGAAGCCTGAAGCCGTACAGCAGAAGGGGCTACTGCTGGAATCTAGAGACTTCTGTTTTGAGACTGTTACATTTAATGTGGATTCTGAAGTAAGAGCCTTTAATCATTGTTCTGGTGCTGCTTTCAGAAGGCTTTATTAAAGAGAGAGAGACTGTGGTAAAGTAGATTATTTTTAGGATTGGAAGGGACCTCAGGAGGTCATCTAGTGCAACCCCCTGCTCAAAGCAGGACCAACCCCAAATAAATCATCCCAGCCAGGCCTTTGTCAAGCTGAGCCTTAAAAACCTCTAAGGATGGAGATTCCACCACCTCCCTAAGTAACCGATTCCAGTGCTTCACTACCCTCCTAGTGAAATAGGTTTTCCTAATATCAGCCTATATCTTCCCCACTGCAACTTGAGACCACTGCTCCTCGTTCTGTCATCTGCCACCACTGAGAACAGCCAAGCTCCATCCTCTTTGGAACACCCCTTCGGGTAGTTGAAGGCTGGTATGAAATCCCTCCTCACTCTTCTAGTCCACAAACTAAATAAACTCTTGTCTCATAAGTCATAAGACTCAGCCCCTGAATCATTTTTGTTACCCTTCGCTGGACTGTCTCCAATTTGTTCACATCTTTTCTGTAGTGGGGAGGAGGGGCAAAACTGGACTTAATACTCTAGATATGGCCTCACCAGTGCCAAGGAGAGGGGAATAATCACTTTCCTTGATCTGTAGGCAACACTCCTACTGATGCAGCCCAATATGTCATTAGCCCTCTTGGCAACAAGGGCACACTGTTAACTCATATCTAGCTTCTCGTCTCCTGTAATCCCCACATCCTTTTCTGCAGAACCGCTGCTTAGTCTGTTGGTCTCCAGCCTGCAGCAGTGCCTGGGATTCTTCCATCCTAAGTGCAGGACTCTGCATTTGTCCTCGTTGAACCTCATCAGACTTCTTTTGGCCCAATCCTCCCATTTGTCTAGGTCACTCTGGATCTATCTCTACCGTCTAGTATATCTACCTCTCCCCCTGATTTAGTATCATTTGCAAACTTGCTGAGGTGCAATTCATCCCATCATCCAGATCATTAATGAAGATGTTGAACAAAACTAGCCCCAGGACCGACCCCTGGGGGTAGTGCGCTTGATACTGGCTGCCAACTAGACATTGAGTCTGACGATCTAGCCAGCTTTCTATCCACCTTATAGTCCAAGGCTTCTGCTTGAGCAGGAGGGTCTAATAACCTCTTTGTTAGCTCTTTACAGGGGCATGGGAAAACTGAGGCAGGCCACACCAGAGATGCCCTTGGCTGCAATTGGGTGCTCAGGAGGTGATGGTGCCCCTCTACAGCAATTCAGGACAGAGACTCTCACTATGTCTGCTCAGTGTGCAGCACAGTGAAGATTTAGTCCTGATTAAGGCCTCTAGTAAATGCTATCTATCTAATCTAATCTAATCTATCTGTCTATCTGTCTGTCTATAAATAATATGGTAAATCTTCTGCTGACATAATCAAACCCTATTGGTTTCAACTGAACTGTGTCTGTTTGCAAGAACTGCGGAACTGGATTACTGTGAGAGAATTTAGAAAGTCTGCATGGTGATTTCCATAGAAACAAAAGATGTACTGTGCCTTGGACTTTCTATGCTGCATATTTCCATTGTTTACTGCTATATTTCTAGGGCCCAATATTGAAATTGCCAGTGACGAAAGTGATGCAGAAGACTTAATTTCAGAAATGTGTAGAGCAGTCTGAGAGGTCAGGTGACTTGCCCAAGTCACACGGCAGGTTTGTGGCAGAGCCATAAATAGAAACCAGGTCTTCCAGCTCCCAGTATAGTGCCCTATTCACTGGCTCCCACTAGTACAAGCTCTGAAATTGTGCTATATGGAACACAAACCACCAGTTCCACAAAGGAAGGGAGATGGCAGGTTCACAGAAGCATCCAGACAAAGTATGCAGGATTTGAAGGGCTGCTTCACCACTGTTCCTCCAGTTCCGTGCTGGGGTAACTCAACTGACTTCAATAGAACTTCACCAATGTAAAATTGGAAAAACAAAATAGTGAATCAGGCCCTAACTATGCTATATATAACTTGGCAAAGACACAGCAGCAACTGAAACATCCAGGCCTAAAGGAAGGTATCCCAGAAACCCCACTGATAGTCTCACTGTTAAAGAACAGATGCATCCTCAGTTGTTTAAAAAAAAAAATCCAACCCCCCCAAACCCATATTCTACTTATGTTCTAGATATTTAAAAACAAGCAGTAGTTCCTCTGGTACTTTGAAAGAGGTATTGTGCTACTGTCTCTGTCATCAGGGAATGTAAATAGTAAAATATTTGCTGGAACACACAACCATATCCTGCTAGCACTTTCCAAGAGAACACCTCTTGAAGTGTCAAAGAGTCCAGGTGGTAGTTCTGTTCTCAGGCCACGACTCTTGCGCATTCTTGGGAACGCTAGCAGTATCTGCTGGCGGGTTAATACTATGCACAAACAGGTTCACACAGACCCCTCTATGGTGATGGTGCGAACATTGTTAGCTAAACCAATTTCTAAAAACCCGTTCAGCTGAAACGAGTGAACATAGTATCCTGAAGTGAGAGCAAACTAAGCAGAAGCCTGTGAAACATTAATTGTGCAGGGTGCCTAAATACTATAACAGCCCACAAGTTGGTTCCTTGCTTTTCTCACCAATCTATGCACATGAACATGAGAATTTGTGGGCACAATGGGTATATGCCAAATTTTCCAGGTATACTTGTACTCACTTTGAACTGGCCATTAGTACATGTGAGCCTACCATTCAAAAGTCTGCTTTTATTTCTTTGACCTGTACTCCCCCCATTAAGTTATTTGAAAAGTTTTACGGGGTAGATTTGAACTTACAAAGCGTCACCTTTATATTACAAGAGCAGATATGATGGTAATTGAACCCATGTTGCACTCCTCTTCAAAGTGCACTTGTCCATCTCTGTTGTATATGGGGGTGTTTCTCACTAGCAGTGCTATTTAAGCAGGTGAATATCGATTGATGCTCTGAGACCTCAAGGGGATTGTGGGATAATGTAAGTGAGCTCAGCTGGAGACTCTTACCATGAGTGGAGTTGTTGTGTGCACTGGGTATGACACATGACCCATCAGCGTTTTATAATACAAACCCTTCATTTTTCTCTTTCCCTCTTATTCCCATTGAAATGTTTCCCTCATTAAGAAACACTGAGGGCCAATTACTTAATAAATTCTATTGTAGTAAATAAACTTACATTGGTGTAAAGCTGGAGTAATTGAGGAGAAAATTGGATGCTAAAACTACACAGGTACTGAGTAGATTGTGCACCTAATGATGAAGTAGAGGGTATTTTGAGCTACCTTCCACATGTCCTTTGGTCTTGGCTCACTGGATACTGCTTGACTTGCTATGCCAAGTGTAGGTATTCATTCTACCCCAGCACTGCTTCATTATTTTTTCCTCATTGTGCTTTGGGATTAGAGTTTGTCCTGCTGTTATGACCCTGAATCTTAGCACTTGCCTTTTGTAGCAAAGAATATTGTGAAAACTCCGAGCTTCCTAACATGTTTGAAAAGGCATGTTGAGCTGTTTCCAACAGGGCTACCTCAACACACACAAGCTACACTTTAAAGTGTATCAGCAGGGTCTACATGGGGCGTTAGAGTGCAATGTTTTAGCACATTCTACAGTTCACGCCCTTCTGGTGCATACTGCTGCACTGGGCAGACAAGCCTAAGCTGTGGGATCGATTAATTTAGGTGAGGGTTGGATGGCTCGGGGGGGAGTGTTCGTGTGATTCTGAGATTTTCATCTTGAAGTTCAAAGCCTGCTGTTTTTCAGCCGAGATCCTGTTGTTAGCTCTACTTAGGTGCAGGGGACTGCCTGGGCACAGCTCATAGCAGGCGGAATTCAATACCACGTAGTAACTGTGGAGCAGTGTATATGAAATGAGTTTATTGTCTCAGCCTGATTCTAGTCTTCATCGCTGAACCCCAACTGCAGCTGGTACTAACTGGAAGCCACAGTGACAGTCTGAACATGAGGCCAAATTCTTCATGGATATAGATCCTGACTTTGTGCTTCCAAAGAGTTTCTCTAGGTCACTTGGGACTTGAGATACACTGGCAGGACAGCATGGCAAATTTGCACAGCCACTGCTGCATCTGCTCTGTGAATAAGTAGAACTCTAGGGCTGTCAACCTGTCACCTTTAGTCTTCGCTAAATCACTTTCCACAACTCTAGGCAGGTGAGAGTTGAGAGAATTTTGGAAAAGTCCATTCTCATGGCCAAACTTGTGTTAATATGACATGGTGCCAGAAGAATTTCCTACTTTTAGCAGGAACACAAGCCTAAAGCTAGCCTGTGTATGGGGGTATGTAGTTCTGAAAGCTCTCACGGGCAAATGTTTAGCAGTCAGATATCCTCCCCTACAACAGACCGAGATTCTGACTCTCTAATGTGGCCTTGCTGATGCAAGTGGTATAGTCATAAGGAAAATATAGCCCTGAGCAATGGAATAAGGTCTATATGTGTGGGTTCATTCAGTGATTCGTATATTGTTTGAACAGCTTTTTGAAAATCAAAATTTTGTACATTGGTTTCTGTGCTCTTATAAAAATAAGATAAAAGCCATAGAGAATCCCACAGGTTTATTACAATGGATATATTAAAAAGCTGCAGCTGAAACTGGATCACTGCCAGTGATTATCAAACTACATTTTTGCATTTTCTAAACTACAAAGGAATAAATGATAAAGATACTGAAGGGTCAAAAAGTTCACTGTAAAGGAGATAAAAACTCCAAAGGCCTTCAATTTATTTTCTTTGAAGAATCTTCCCATGCTTCTTTCTTTCAGTGATAACACTCTGAACAGAAGAGAGGAAAAACAAGAGTAAAGGTCTGTCTACACTGCAGCCTTCCAACCCAGATAAGGAGAAAACACTGTGGAAGCTGTGATATGTGCTAGCCAGTGAAGGGGGTTGGGCAGGCTTGTATTCAGGCAGCTAGCCTGTTCCTTCAGCTCTGGGACAACATCCACTGTGCTACTTTTAGTGCACTAGTGTGAGCAGAGCTAGCGTGTGTCTATCTACCCGGGTTGGGAGGCCCATTCCCAGCTGCAGTATAGACATAACCTAAGAATGAAAAGAAACAAGCCTAGAATGATTTGTTAGTCTGGGTCAAGGAGGAAAATTATATTCCTGGGAAAGAACTGCACAGAGGAAGGAAGCTGTTTGCCGTGAACACAAAGCTGTGGAACTATGTTATGTATTCTTGAGCACCACCTACTGGCTCTTCATGTATGAGACAGGGCTAGCAAACATCTCGTGTAAGATCTGACAGATAGTTTTCAGGACCCAGAGGATGGCCCACTTGGCTTTCATCCTGGCAACCTGAACCTGGGGAAGACCCTTCTAGTGTTTGCTTCATTGCAGGAAACTCCAGACCCAGAAGGGAGAAGGGGGTCCAGTGGAAAGGGCACAAAACAAGGGATTTCGTGTAACTGGGCACAAAATTGGGCTTATTGAGTTTTACATATGTAGGGCCTCCATTGCCCGCAAAGCAGGAGTAAAATGCTGTCAAATCAAAATGGTGCAGGTGTAGAACAATGCAGAATCCTGCCCATACACTGACAGCTGGGCCCTGTATATCAATGAAAAATGTGCAGCATGTTTCATTGACCACACAGTACAACTACTTTTGCATAGTCAGGGCTCATGAAAACATAAGACCTGGTAGCAACTTGGGGCTTTAACTACTCAGGCATCTGTTGGAAAAGTAATATGGGAAAACACAAAATGTCAAATACCTTCTTGTTTCAGAAGGTAGAGGAAGTAACTGGATGCAGACATTTTAGACTTGAATCTGAGAAAGAGAAATTGATTGTGAATCTGAAAGTAGAAGGCAATTTGTGTGCAATAATTTCATGATTCCAAGAAAAGAAAGGAGTGAGAACAGCAGAATAAGGACCATGGTCCTCAAACAAATAGCAAACAAAACAACAACCCAACCTTAACAAATTCAGAGAACTGCTAACTAAGGTTCCTTGGGAACAAAATCTGAGGAATAAAAGGGTTCAGGAGGACTGGCAATTTCTCTGAGCCAACATAAAAGGCATAACAGCAAGATATCCTGATGTGGAGGAAAAACAGGAAGAATAGTAAGAGGCCACTATGGCTCTATCAGGAGCTCTTTCATGACATGAAAATCAAAAAGAGAGCCTACAAAAAGTGAAAACTTGGAGAAATTGCTGTACCTAAGGATTGATATACCTAAGCATACAGGGACAAAATCAGAAAGGCTAATGCACAAAATGAGTCACATCTAGTAAGGGGACACACAAAGCGTTAAGAAGAGGTTTTATACATTAGGAGCAAGAGAAAACAGACCTACACTTTCCTTCATCTATTTAGTGGGGAAGGAAAGCTAGTAACAGATTATATGAAGAAGACTGAGGTGTTCAATGCCTATTTTGCTTCAGTCTTCACTGCAAAGGTTAATTATGACTAGCAGCTTAACAATATTAATAAAGAACAAGGGGAAGGAACACAAGCCAGACTAGAAAAAGAACAGGTTAAAGAATATCTTTATGAGTTACACGTATTCCAGTTGTCAGGGCCTTTTGAAATTCACCCGAGGCTACACAAGGAACTAGCTGAAGCAATCTTGGAACAGTTAGCTATTATCTTTGCGAACTCCTGGAGATGGATGAAGTCCCAGAAGACTGGAGAAGGATAAACATAGTTCCTGCTTTTTAAAAAGAGGAACAAAAAGGACTTGGGAAGCTATAGTCCAGTCAGCCTAATTTCAATACCTGGAAAGTACTGGAATAAATTATTAAGCAGTCCGTTTGTAAGCACCTAGAGGATAATAGGGTTATAAGGAGTAGCCAGCATGCATTTGTCAAGAACAAATCATGCCAAACCAACCTAACTTCCTTCTTGAACAGGATTACTGGCCTGGTGGATGCAGGGAAGCAGTAGACATGATATACTTTGTTTTTTAGGAGAGCTTTTAATATAATTTCATGTGATATTCTCATAGGCAAACTAGGGGAAATGTCATCTAGATGACACAACTATAAGGAGGGTGCAAAACTGTTTGAAGACCGTACTCAGAGTGATTCATTGTCAAAGTGGGGATGGCTGTATCTTGAGGGGTTTCAAGCACTTTGGAGGACAGGAGTAAAATTTAAAATGACCTTGAAAAATCAGAGATGTGGACTGAAATCACCAAGGGAAAATTCACTAAAGATAAGGGCAAAGTACTTCATTTAGGAGGGAAAAATTAAATGCACAACTACAAAATAGGGAATATCTAGTTAGGCAGTGGTGCTGTTGAAAAGGATCTAGGAGTTATAGTGGATCACAAATTGAATATGAGCCAACAATGTGATGGAGTTGCAAGGCTACTATTCTGCAACGTATGAACAGGAATATCATATGTAAGACGTGAGTTAATTGTTCTACTGTACTCAGCACTGGTGAGGCCTCAGCTGGAGTACTGTGTCCTTGTCTGGGTGCCACACTTTAAGAAAGACCTGGACAGATTAGGGAGCATCCAGAGGTCCTCAGTCAAAATGGAAAAAGGCTTAGAAAACGTGACCTATGAGGAAAGATTTTAAAATTTGGTATGTTTAGTCTTGAGGAGGGGGGAAATACACCTAGTGGGGACACTATCTTCACATATATTAAGGACTGTTATAAAGAGAATGTTGATCAGTTGCTCTCAGTGTCCATTGAAGGTAGGACAAAAACAATGGGCTTAATCTGTAGCAATAGAGACATAGGTTACGTATTAGTAAAACTTTCCAACTGTAAGGACAGCTAGAACACTGGCATAGGATACCAAGATAAGTTATGGAATTCCCATCACTGGAGGTTTTTAAGAACTGGTTGGACAAACACCAGTCAGGGATGGGCTAAGTGTGCTCAGTCTAGCCTGAGCGCTGGGGGCTGAACTAGATGACCTTAAAGTCCCTTCCAGCCCTTCATTTCTATGATTCTATGTGACCCAACCTGGCAACAGTCTGATTCTATTGGTGCTCAGGTTATTGTGAAATGATCCACACCTTTAGATCCAGCAAGTTCACTTCCCTGAATAGAAAGGTGCAGTTCATTTTCCTAGGATTATAATCTTCCAGGAGGAAGCAAAAGATCAGAAATGGAGCATTCCTATGAGGAGTCATTTTCCTCCTCACGCAGACACAGTATGGGAGAGCAATCCAAGCTGGAGCTGGAGGATGTCACAGAAGCAGTTAAAATATCCTGCAGGCTCTCCAGATGGGATGCCATGTACTGCAGCTCACCTAGAGTAGTTCTGGCAGCCTGGCAGATGGCAAGCAAGGGATGGAGTCTTTCAAGCACAAGGGCTGAGGCTGGAAAAAAAACAAGAACAAGGGAGGGACAGCAAAATCCCCAGTAATGCCACAGTTGGTAAAACAGATCCTGAGGTCAAAGGATTAGCAAATAAAGGAGAGTTTCACTCTAGGACAGGGGTGGGCAAACTACAGCCCGTGGGCCTGAGCTCCGGCTGGGGAGGCTGCTCTGGCCCCTCCCCTGTTCTCCTCCTCCTCCTCCGGCTGGGCAGGCAGTTTTGGCAGATCAGCAGGGCAGTGTGTCTGGCTCAAGGCCTGACACACTGTTCTGAGCGGTGGTGTGGTAAGGGGGCCAGGCTGGGCCGAGGCCAGGGGGTCGGATAAGGGGCAGAGGGTCTTGCAGGGTAGTCGGGGCCAGGGGGGTTGGATGGCATGTGGGAGTCCCAGGGGTCTATCGTGGGTGGGGGTGTGGCTCGGGAGGGGGTAGTCAGGGGACAAGGAGTGAGGAGGTTTAGATAGGGGGTTGGGACCTGGGGGGAAGTTAGAGTGGTGGGGTCTCCAGAGGGGGCGATCAGGGGACAGGGAGCGGGCAGGGGGTTGGATGGGTTGGGAGTTCTGAGGGGGGCAGTTGGGGGCAGGAAGTGGGTGGGGGTCAGATAGGGGTTGCGCTGGGCTGTTTGGGGAGGCACAGCTTTCCCTACCCGGTCCTCCACACAGTTTTGAACCCCAATGTGGCCCTTGGGCCAAAAAGTTTGCCCACCCCTCTGCTAAAAGCTAGCTGATGTGTTTTAACTAAGATAATCCAATTTTTGTGTGTGTATGTATATTATACACACACAAACTACATTTTGCCAGGGAGTTTTTTTATGACAAGATAGGTTTTTCACCCTACATGTTGGTTGAAATCTTTTTATCAGCTCTAATGATTATAGTGGCTGGAATAATGATGTCTCTATGTTACACAGACTTCAATGTACAGTGCTCAGTCCAGGAAAAGCTGCTTTGGTTTGGTTTTATTGAAGAAAAAGGATATAAAAATATGTTACTTTGGATCTGTGTTGGCTATTAGATTCCAAAAAATCAGATTAGATATGTTAATAGTTGGTGAACCTGTTGATAAATTTTGTCATGGACCATAAATGGCTTGAATAATCTCAGTTACTTAACCCCATGAAAAAATTATGGCCTGACACTGATAGCTACTAGTTTTATTTTGTAGCACTTCATTTTCTGCCAGCTTTAAAGATCTCCTGCTTTCCAGTTCCCATGATAGGAGTTTTAAATTATGAACTGTAAGAATGTCTTCTTATTGTCCTGAGTTAGCGAATAACTTAATATGCTAAATAATTCAGCAGTTCCCAATCCAAATGAATTGTCTGGCTTTTGTCATCATAGCAAAAATATTTAGGCCTACATTTTTATAAGTTTTCACATACTTTCACTCCCCTTTTTTGCTGTGTGAAAAACATCATAACAGCTGGAACAAATGTTCTGTTCATAATCACTAAATTATAAATTACGTCTGTAGAGAATAAAACATTCAGCCACCACACTCAAGGAATAGATTTTTAAGAAGTCTGCCCATTTATCAGTATAGCTATTGATTATCTATTTACGGTCATTGAATCAGAGCTATAATGAATGGAATACCTGATCTCTCATATCCTAGACTAAGTGTGTTCATAATTTTGCATCCAGGAATTTCATTATACTTAAAGATGCCCCAAGCCATTAAGGAACTAATCACTTATGCATTGGCTTCCTGATTACCAGTCACAGGTTTGCTTAATGGGAAAGGAAAAGCAATTAACCTGCCATCATCCCCTTATCTGTCAAGCTTCTAGTGTATCAAGTATGCTTACACTGATGGCCTGATTTTTCAAAGGTGTGAACCTCCTGCATCTCCCACTGACTTCAGTGAGATTTGGGGGTGATTGGAACTTGTTAGGATCCAGAAGTTCCTGGTCTGACTCTTGTTGAAATCTCTAAGGCTCCTTTTCTTGGTAATACTGGTGCCAGAAGTAGGTTGGGGTAGAGAGAGCTTTAGGCTTATTAAGTCTGTAACTTCTACAGTGGATGTGGTCTCCACTCCCAAAGTCTGTTGTCATAGCAAGCAAGGGTTCAGTGCAATAAGCAGCTCAAAGGGGTGGAACCGCTGCAGGCCCAAATAGGAACAGAAGCATTTTTAACTGACCACCTCCAGTTCCCAGGCCTGCTCTGTGGAAGAAGGCAGCCCTGGTGGAAGACCAGGAAGTGAGACTAGAACTGGAGGAATGAGGGGCAGAACTGGAGCTGCTAAGGAGGAAGGCAGTGTTCATGTGGCTCCCCTTAAAGGGGATGAGATCCTCACTAGAGGAAAGCTGCAGAAGAGAGAGAACAGCCCTGGGGTGGATCTCTTCCAAACTCTGTGCAAGTGTATCCACTTCTCTCCACCTTGCCCATGCCTGTCTGCTTCTTCCTTGCCTGACAATTCCACCTGCCCCCCCACCAGCACACCTACACTGACCCTACTCACCCAGAGCAGCACTGAGGTCTACCCATGGTCTTCGGCAAGGGGGAAATGGTGCCACAGAGAAAGCTAAGCTCCTTGCCAAGCAGTAGGGGAAAGGCAGCAGGTGCCCACTGAGCACTAATTTGGAGGCATGATCCTTACTGAAATTTGGTTTGAGTTCAGTTAAGCTCTGGGGCCGTGGCTAGGAGGGATTTATCTGAATTGACTTGTCCATCCTTATAAATCAAGAGAATTAATTAAAAACAAGTAGATATTTTAATCAGATGCAGGGCCAAGTCTAGCCCCATCTGTCTTCAAAGTGTGCTGAGCAATAACAGGTGACTAGAGAAGGAAGTGTTTACTATTCACTAGGGGTAAATGAATAACTCAGCAAGGTAATAAACCAACTGATTTTTTTTCTGCCTGTGGAATATCTTTGAGCAGTTCAATTTCCATCACTTTCTGTCTTCTTCTATGCATGGGTGACTCTTGTTCTATTGTCAAAGTATGTGTGATTAATCAGAATATTAATCACATGATATTGTTTCCAGATTGGATGAACAAGCAAGGCCTGTTTGCCCAAATTACAGTTTTTCACTTAGAAGTTAGCTTTTTGTGACATTTCTGTCAGTAAATTAGATTGTGTCAAATGTTTGCAGAAAATTAGCGCACAAGTAGTGACCAAATCAGCACAGGGAATTCATTTAGAAATTCAGCTGAATATATAGCTATTTTGTAAATTTCACCCAGCTCACCTATTCATCTTGAACAATAAATGTTCTCACTTCTCTAGTGAGATCCAGAGATCCCTGTGGATCCAGTGAATTTAGTGGTAGAAATAACACTTCAGAAATAGCCACCGTGCATGATGATTACAATTTGTAAATTAAAGGCTCCTATCGGATAACGTTGATATCAGTTGTATGATATCAGTATAGTTATATATGGCATCACTCTGGAGTCACTAGTATAACTGGCATCAGCATTTGTCCCTGTTCTGCTCTACTTGATACCTTTAAACCATTTGTAATCTTAATTGCAGACTGTTCATTAGTGTTTCTAAAACAACTGATTCTGTATCCTTATGTTACAATACTATCAAATTGTTAAATTATCCCTGTATAGTCTGAGGACTGGCATCTTAATTTCATATATTATATCTACATCAGGTGTTCAGTAGGCTGAGGCATACACTGGTAAGGTAGCAAAAGAGTGTTGTGTCCTCATTTAAGCTGCCGTGGCTGTGACCTGAAACGAACACGATGAAAGGCAAGTAATACAGGCTCTAGACTCTTTCGATTCTTGCCTTTCAGAGGACATTGCTTGCAAGGGTGTCAATTGTCTATGGGTCTGTGATGTGTACACCATTCTACTAGGAACATAGTACCATTTTTTAGTTGATTTGAGCCATACTGGACCTGGGAGAAAATACTCAAGCTTGATTCACAAAGGTACTTCAGTGGGGCTATTCATGTGCTTAAATATCTTAATTCATTAACCCTTTTTATCCCTACCTAAGCACCCAGCTACCCACTTGTCTAACTTATAAACAATTCCTTTCTAAAGATACTACACATGAATAATATTTTTTTTGCTTATAAAAGTTTAAATATTGGGTTTCGGAAGCATGAATAGCTGCAGCAGGGATATGGACACTTAAAATTGTAGGCCCTGATTTTGAGCACTCAAGCACAAGCTTAAAACATTGCACTGATGCTTAAGTTGCTGCTCCTTCACAAAAAGTATGAGAACATGCTTTAGTAGTAGTAGTTGTTGTTGTTTATCTTGTTCCACAACAATCATATCAATCAGAAGTTTCATATCAGACCATAAAGTTTGAGAATGAATGTGATGACTATGACTGGGTCTTTTTGTAAAGGCTTGATCCAAATGCTGAAATCTGAAGATCATTACTTTCCTTACAATATTGCATTACAAAAGCATGGCCAGGTGTAAAAAGCCAGCTCCTAGCACAACCTGCAGAGCTGATATCTCTTGGTCCCATCTCTACTGACTTTCATTCTCGTGGTGTGTCCTGTCCAACAGCAGATGTTAATTTCTGAGATGCCTTCATATCTATCAAAGGATCTTTTATCTTTTGATAATTTATTTCAGCTAATATTTTCCTTGTTAGGGCATCAGCATCCTCAACTGTTGTCATTCCTACCTGAATTTCCGATCTTCCAGGTTTGGCCAGCTCATCAGCCCGTACACAGGCTTCAGTATTTTTCTGAATGAGAGTTTCAGGTTTGCAGCTGCTGTATTTGTAAAATTTTATTTGCAGTGAATTGTTGAATAATTTCCTCTTTACTCAGCAATGATAATATGTAGGAACCACCTGAGCTCAGCACACTTTGGTAATCGTGTTTACTAAATACAAATATACAAGGCCAACCTAGCTCCATACTACTGCTCTGGCTGTTTTCTGGTAGCTTCTAAAAACTAATACCTGGTGCGTATCACTAGAGGGCTCACAACTCATTTAAAGGGAAACTATCTTATTCCTCTACACTGCAACAGTTTTGTTTCTTAGGTTACTAGTTAAATTTTTCAACCATGTTTCCATTTTTCCTCCCCATATTTCCCTTTGAAGGTAATTACTTTTTAAATTAGTGCTTGAAACTTTTTGGGAGTAAATTATTCCTTCTTACTTTGAACGAAGGGAAAAATAATTAAAGATGTGCTGGAATGAACAAACACCCTTTACCTTCAGGTACCATAATTATTTGCATAGGCTTTTTTTTTTTTTTTTAAGATTAGCCATGCTGCAAATTACCTGGAAAATCCTTAGGTAGACCTTCAGCTAATTATCTGAAATGGCTGCCTGGTTTTGAATCAAGTTTTGTTTCATTCCCAATTGAAAAACTATGCTGTAGTAAGTGGAAACAAAATAAAGCAAGAGGAGGAGATGAAAAGGACTATCCTGTAGATCTTCTTCCTAGGATCCCACCCAGAAATCAAAATGTATTGAGGTTTGGAAAGATTAAAATAACAAAATCGAGGTTGGCTAAGTGACAATGTGTTTTAGTCTGGGGAATAATAGACAACTGTCTGCATATATAAATTGGAATTAAAAAATAGTTACTAAAGATCATGGGATGAAATTAAGTTGAGGGAAGTTGGCTAATGTCCGGAAAAAATATTCGAACAGTGAGGTCTGTCTATTAGACTGTAGTGTAATCTCCCAAGAGGACTAGTAGAAACCCCATTGCATGAGTCATTGAAAAGTCAAATCACTTGAGAGTATACTAGAAAAGATGACATAAGATTTTTTCCCTCTCACCTTCAGTTTCTGTGGTTTAAGTAAGAAGCATATAGCGAATTGTGCAGCTGGCTCAACAGCTGGGAGTACTGTGTCTAGCACACAGAACTTGTATTTGCTAACGAATAGATTTTTCTAGGTGAAGGGATACCCCACAGTTTTTGCAAGCACTGAGAAATGTAGCCTATTAATCATTCTCATATCCTTCTTTGCAGACATATTCTTGGAAGGCATACATTTTACTGGCAGATGTATAATCTGGGAAGTTTTCCAGATTCATCCAACAAGTTGAAATGTTCATATCTCAGGATGTTCAAACTGTACTACAGAAACACCACTTTGTAACCATTGCAAAAATCAGAGCTTCACAGGTAAAAATCTGTCTGCCAAATGGGAAAACAAATCAATTGACAAATGTATAGGGTTTCCTCCAAACTAGACCATTATTTGCTCACAGATCAAGAAAGGAAACCATTTGAGCCCAACTCTTAAACAGACTTAGTAATATAACTAAACAAACATGGGTTTCAGTGTTTTAGAGTTAGAAGTTCTAGAAACCAGAACTAGAGAAACAGCTAGAAGTGGAGCAGAGAAATGAGGAGTCCAAAGTGGAGATTTTAAAACTATTCTTTGAATCAATTCATTTCTCATCAAACCATCATGGAACAACGCAAATAGAGCTGGAAGTTTCTGTTCTCTTTTTGGGGTTTTGCCATGACACAGAGACTTACACAATAGAAAGGTTTATAGATCTTGTTAAAAATGAACTCTGAAACAACCTTGATTAGGGTACAGCTACTGCTATATCAGCACATGTGATTCCCCAACAGAACATTTTGAGCTGATCTTAAGGGTGTAACTGCAAATCAATCACTGTAAGGGTTAAAAACCTTGCAGCATTGGCTTTTCATGAACTCACAGTGCTGCATGTTTTATTCAGCCTACAGGGCAGTTAAGCTGATGCAAGAAGCTCTCTGAATACTCATTTAAACAATTTTAAACTCCCTTTAGACTGATTTAGGGCTCAGTCCTGCAATGGCCGCAATCCCACAATTTAAGCATAGGAGTTGTCCCATTTATGTCAATGGGAAAACTCAAGCGTCAGTGTTTTGCTGGATTGAAGTTACAGTGTTCAGTGTAAGCATTTGATACTGCAAGATGCTGTTAGACTTAATTAGACTTAGACTAAATGACAGCGGCTTCCTTTAAGCAGAACTTGCCCTTGACTTCAGTAGAGAGTTCCTTAGAATTGGGTGGCATTATATTCCTCTAGTCTGGTACTCAGCAATTTGAAATGCATCTCCTACCCACTTTTACAAATCACTTCTGAACTTAGACTGCCCTGCACTTGGTGAGCCAAGTTGGTGTAACTCATACCAAAATGTCCGAAGATAAGAGAATAGCAGGAAAAGCGAGGATAGCAGGGTGTAATAAGATAGTTGAAGTTGGAGTAACTTAGCTGTACCTTTCTTTCATGATGAGGTGGCTTACAAAGGTGAAAGCCATACCAACTTAGACTCCTTTACTGGTCAGTACATGCGTGCAAGTGAGCTTCAGTCTCCTGGATTCAGCAGGACTCCTTAACGGAGTGTAAGGGAATCTAACTTGGCCCATTATCCACATCAGCTCTAAAACTGGGCCCAGCCTTTAGGAAGAGTCTTTCCATTTACGTGTCTCTGTGACCCAGGGTTCTCTTGGTTCCAACTGCCAGAGGGGACCGGGGGTGCATAGAGTTTTACAGGGATCCCCTGGGTTAGGTATATGTATAATAATTAACTAAAAAGGCGGTGTGTGAGGTCTCTAATTAGAGCCAGTAGACTCCTGGTCATCATAATCATCACTGCAAAATGTATTCACGAATATCCCTACTTAAGGGATTGTCTCTACTGAATTATGTTCCCAAGGCAGGTAACCACGAGGTGACATGTCCTGAGCAGGTTCCTTTCAAGCAGGAGGTAACAGACATGTTCTGTCTGTCTGCTTTGTGTATTGGGCATTGTCTGCCTCACAGTGGAGGTCCGTTTGCATCCTGAGCCAAGTGCTAATCAAGAGATGGTAAAATCTTTGAGAGGAAGTCTCCAGGAAGAAATAAACAGCAGGAGTGTATCCTGGTTGCCCACAAAGGCAATGGATTGTTGGGGCATGTCTGGGGGTGCAGAGGTATTCACTGAGTCTTACACTGTGGAAGGGAGTTGACAACTTGATTTGTCTCATGAACGGAAGGTCATAGCCAAGCCTGGCTATAAAATGCTGGAAGGACATTGGGTGAGGATTGCTCAATAACACATGAAAGCATCTAGGAAGACAAGTTGGGTGAGGAAATATATTTTATTAGACTAATGGTTGTTGGTGAGAGAGACAAGCTTTCAAGGCACACATTCTCACCAAAGAAGTCAGTACAATAAAAGATATTACCTCACCCACCTTGTCTTCCTAGATGCTTTCATGTGTTATTGAGCAATCCTCACCCAATGTTCTTCCAGCATTTTATAGCCAGGCTTGGCTGTGACCTTCCGTTCATGAGACAAATCAAGTTGTCAACTCCCTTCCACAGTATAAGACTCAGTGAATACCTCTGCACCCCCAGACATGCCCCAACAATCCATTGCCTTTGTGGGCAACCAGGATACACTCCTGCTGTTTATTTCTTCGGGGGCTGACGTGGCTACAACTACACTGCATACATGAAAGAATCTAAGTAGATCTAGGTTCTAGAACAGGGGTCTCAAACTCAAATGACCACGAGGGCTGCATGAAGACTAGTGCACTGGCCTGAGGGCCACATCACTGACATGCGCCCCGACCCGCTGCCCCTGCCCCCACTCCACTCCTTCCATGAGGTCCCGCCCCTGCCCTGCCTCTTCCTGTGAGTATGCAGCTCCCCACTCCCTCCTGGAAAGCGCTAGGCACCACCAATAGCTGTTTGGCAAGCAAAGCAAGAGCAATATAGGAAGTCCAGAGCTGGAAACACAAGCGAACAAATCTAATTTAACAAGAAGTTACCAGCCTCAGATGATTCAAGCTTTTTTCAAATGTAATATGCTGATAAATCTGACAGAAATTTCAGCCCATCGCAGCCTAATATCAATTATAATTTTATAAAGTCTCCCTCTCCCAAACTGATCCTCATAATCCTGTTCCCATCCCCACTCACTCCTATTACCCAGCTCCCTGTGCCCCATCCCAAATCTCCACCCACTCACCCCTATTACCCAGCGCCCTATTCCCCAAATCTCCCCCCACACCCCCAGCTTCAGTACCCTCCCACCCCTAAGCTGCCCCTCCCTGTCCCCCCGTCTCCTATTTCCATCTCCTTTCAGCCTTCCTGGACTCTCCTCCTCGCCACCTCTTGCCCGAGCCCAGTGCTCTCCGCAGGGGATACCAATAGTGGGGCATGGCGAGCAGGGGGCGGCGCAGCAAGCCCAGGCAGCTGCAGCTGGCCCAAGAGCCGTGGCTCGGCGCTCACCTCTGGCAGCTCACAGGACAGCGGTGCCTATCTGGGGGTGGGGAGGCTTCTCTGTTGCCAGGCCGAGCCCTGGCTTCCTGGCGCTGCTGCTGCGGCTTCAATGAATGAGCTGGGGTGGCGCTTCCCAGGAGCCCTCTGCAGCAGCACCCAGGAGTGGTAAGCCAGGCTCCCCACCGTCCTCCTGCCTCCCCCTGCGGGAGGCTTCCTGCTCCTGGCCGCCACTGCAGAGGGCTCCTGCAAAGCGCTGCCCCAACTTGTTCATTGAGGCCACAGCAGCAGTACCTGGAAGCCAGGGCTCGACAGCGGCCCAGCCAGGGTGCTTCGCAGGAGCCCTCTGCAGCGGTGGCCAGGAGCAGAGGGAGATGGGAGGGCGGCGGGGAGCCTGGCTTACCACTCCTGGCCGCTGCTGCAGAGGGCTTCTGGGAAGTGCCGCCCCAGCTCATTCACTGAAGCCGCAGCAGCAGCGCCTGGAAGCCAGGGCTCAGCAGCAGCCCAGCCAGGCAGCAGAGAATCCTCCACTTCTGGCCTCTCCCGCCTGGAAACTGCTATGGAGAGGGTGCCAGGGAGCTCGGCGGGCAGCAGGGAAGGGCTTCGTGGGCCGCATGTTTGAGACCCCTGTTCTAGAATGCATGTGTATTTTAATATTTAACATTTTGTTTCCAATACTTCCACTTGCTATCACTTGAATCTCTTCTCCCTGTTAAATAAATGTATACTCATTTTCACTATAAACATATCTAAGTGCTGTGTGTTAAGCAGATCAGTGATCTGAGGTAGAACTGGTAGACCTGGGTTATACTGCCTTTTTTTTTTCTTTTTTTTTAAAGCAGCAAATCGGTAAATACTGTGAGCATCCAGTGGACTGAGGGCTGAACACTCCAGGAAGATGCCTCGAGGGCTTGAGGATCTGTGTGTCTATTGCTAACCTGCAGAGATAGGGCAAGGCCTGTGAAGGCCTAGTGAGAAGCGATTGTGTTGTCTGTGGCTGGTGGAGTTGGAGAGCTGCCCCCCTGGTAGGCACAGACGAGGCTTCCTCATGCTAAAGGCAGGGGTTAGCGAGATGTCTCACAGCCCTGGGTACCCTGCGAAAGCGTCTCAGCCTCCATGGCAATTTCAGGCTTTTCCAGTTCCTTTTTCTGTAAAGAGGCTCCCATCTGTCCTACCTGGCATCTGTCTCTTTCCCCTTGCTCTTCCCTATTGTACTCAAAATCAGAGTGAAGAACTCCTTCGTATCAATGCTCAAATTTTAGGAAACCTGCCTTGGAAAGCCCTGCCAGGACAAATGAAGCTTTTCTGTGGTGTGCAGGGCCACATGTCTGATAGAGGTTCTTTTCAGTGCCGCTTAATGTATTGGTGGGATTTAAAGTTGTGCTGAATCTATTCTTCAGGGAGTCAAGGAAACATTCATTTGAATGCATTGTCTCTTGCTGTGTCTGACCTTCAATACCCTACTGAAATGCTCTGCAGTTTTTCAGCTGTCTTCCTTCTATCCTGCCTCCTCAGTTGGTAATAAACCTGGGATATTCTGTGTGCCCAGAGCTGATCTTCTTCAACCTTGATACTTTCCTCGTAATGCTGCACCTGCAAAAGCTGCTGCACTTTGGTACTATAGCTTTAATTAATCATCCTCTTTATCATAACTTCTAGTTCTGACAGGCAGTTGCCTTCTATATGGCCCCAGTGACTGGGAACTCATTTTTTGGGCTCTCTCACACTAATTATATCCTAATTCTTATATTGGTCTCTTCCACAGGAAAGTTTCCATGACATCAGATTGCTACAGTCTCTATCCCTTGCAGAGGGCAATTCGCTTAATCACACTGTTATTGGGAACTAATTATTTTATGCTTTGGCTTACAAAGTTAGGAAGAATCTAACATCCTGGAGTTCCCATTGACTAACAGTCCCAGCTGCTCTTATTGGAACCTTGTGATCCTAACACATGTGCTAGTATAATGGTTGTGATTTGTTCAGCCTGCAGCACAATAGCAGATACCACAGGAAACTGAGGGACAGGGACCATTGCGGTGCAGCTCCCACAAATTAGCACTATAGCAAGTTGGTTCTATCCCACTGGGTGAGGTTTTAGAAGGAAGAAAAGGAAAATCACCTGAAAACTTGTTCTCAACCTTTTCTGATTACTGTATCCCTTTCAGGAGACTGATTTTTGCCTTGCGTACCCCCAAGTTTCACCTAATTTAAAAACTACTTGCTTACAAAATCAGATATAAAATGCAAAAGTGTCACAGCCACACCATTACTGAAAAATGGCTGAATTTCTAATTTTCGCCATATATTTATAAAATAAATCAATTGGTATATAAATATTATACTTATACTTCAGTGTACATAGAGAGCAGTATAAACAAGTCATTGTCTATATGAAATTTTAGTTTGTACTAACTTCGCTAGTGTTTTTATGTAGCCTGTTGTAAAACTAGGCAAATATCTAGATAAGTTGATGTACCCCATGGAAGATCTTTTTTGTTCCTCTGTTTTGGAGCATTGTGTTTATTACTTTCATTGCACGTTCTTTGAACTATAGGCCTGACCTTTGCTGGATGTGTTTCCAAGTCAGAACTTGGAGCCAGACCCAACACAGCTGGTTCAGATCTCTGAGCTCAAGCAGAATCCTGTAAGCCTGACTGGGGTTAGGAATCCTGCAGTCCAGTTCTGAGTTCAGGACCGTGCGTTACATCTTTGCTTGAAATAAACCCTTTGAGGTATTGCCCATCACTCGCTGAAAAATGAGACATGGGAATAGTTGTAATTAAGATATTGTTCACACTGCAATAATTATAAGATAAAGTTTATTAAGCAGGGTTATTTATTAGTCACAGCAATCAAAGCTACATTTCAGATTAGTCACAGGCAGACCTGACAGAACATGGATGTTAACATTAGGCTCCCAATGTGTTTAATTTGTAAACCTGTCATATTTGTCATGGTGGTGAGAAATGGTGTTAAATTGCTTTTTCCACAGCTTATTAGTGATAACCTTTTGGATCTGAACAGCTGCTACAATCTTTGCTATATTGCCTGATTTTTTTTCTAAAACAAGATTATTAAGATTTAAATTAAGCTCATTAGAAAAATTGGGGTATTATCAAATTTAAATTAAGAAAATTCTTCAATTGCTTTGGAACGTAAAAGACCATGGGTAATGTATCTAATGCCTTACCTCAAATTCTCAGAGCAAGAAACATTTATGCTTCAGCTCACAAGAAAGAACTCAATCTTGCACCTACTGAACATTACGAAGTATGGCATTGATATCAGAGTTCAAAGTATGCAAGTTGGAATGCCTTGTTTGAAGCTAGCACTAGCAGTTGGTGTTTGAGAAAATAATTCTCTGGGAATAGAGTTGAACAAAACTTTTTTCTATGCCCCATTTCATGACGTATGGCATGTTATACCAGCCTGGCCACATTTCTCATGTCAATTTTGTCAGCCTAGGTACATTATGCAGCAGCCCCTTTGTAAGTGTGCAGCTCCATTCTCACCCTTCTCTGCACAGCATCTACACATGAACATCAGCTGGTGTGAATTGGTGTAGACCCAGTGAAGTCAATAGAGCTGCTGATTTACACCAGCTGAGATCAGGTTTGTGATTTAATCCAAGCTTGGCCCCTCATTACCTTAGTAACTTAAACGAAATCTCACCCTATCCATGTACCTATTGTCCCTCTGCAGCCACTTCTGTCCTGAGCTCCATTTTCCTCTGTCAAAAGAGCCACTCCCACTTCCCTACCTGCAGAGTAGATTGAATCTTCAGCATTTGCTGCAATAATTAACACTCCACTCTAATATTGCTCTTTTCATCCATGGCTTAATTTGTCCCTTGTCTTGCTGGGGCTGAGTAAATCTGCTGTGAAAAGTGGCATTCGTATGCTTGTTAATATCACTTTTCACAGGAGATTTAGTAGCTAGCTGGGAGGCTGTGAAAAGTGAAATTAACAGACAAGTATCACTTCTCCCAGCAGCAGGCTCACTAGCTATCACGTTTTAAAAAAACAACCAAAAGAAATAATGCCAAAAACCCCCAAGAACAAGCAAAACACCTTATTTGTGTTTCTATTCTGTTTAGGTCCAGTAAAGAATAGAGACAATTGTACATTATTTTTATTAATGAGCCTGGAAAAAAACCCTATATAAATAAATTCCAATGACTTGGACATGTAAATGTCCATATTTATTTGTTTTTCCTAAAGTTAATTAAGTATTTAGGAAAAATTGTCAAAGCGGCCACCAGCAAGAGGTTGTGGCCACACTTGAGGCTACCAAAATATTTGTTGTGAGAACCCCTGGTCTAGATAATACTTACTGCTGCCATGAGTGCAGGGAAGGTCCCTTCCAGTTCTATGATTCTGTGACATCAAATTAGATGACAGGGCAGGTCAATAGAAAAATCCTAGCAGAGTTGGAGTCAAACGTTGGGGAGTTCTCATAATACAAGTTACTGTAACATTTGTTTTTCTCTAGTGAAAGGTGCAAGATGTTAGTGCACCACAAATCACTGGGCCATTGATTTTCAAACTGTAAGGCATGCTTCCCCACCAAAGTTATCAGGCAGGTAGGGGCCACGCCAAGGCTGCAGCATAGAGCGTGCACAGGGAATCCCTAGTGGTCAGGAGACAGGGATCGCAGCCCTGCCCCACTCCACACCAGCAGCAGCCTGCTGCTCTCCACCTTCTCCCTTCCCAGACTGCTAGAGACTCCCTGCACACCCTGCCCCGGACACCCGCCTGGCTGCAGCCCTGTGTACTTTAAACATTCCAGAGCTTGTGGGAGCAAGAGGCTTTGGGCAGGGGAGAGGGAGAGCCAGGAGCCCCAGCCTGCTGCATGCTACATTGCCATGGGCTTCTGAGGGGGTGGAGCCAGCCAGATCCTGCTGCCACCTCAGCATGACGCATGTACTGTCTTTGGTGAGTTACCTTCTGCCCCAGACCAGTGGTAATTGGGAGGATGGGAATCTTATGTGACTTCTATGGAGAAGAGGCCACACCACCCAAAAAAGTTTGGGAACCTCTGTACTAGTCCATGTTAGCAAAAAAAATTTTAAAACCCTCTACAAGTACAGATTATTGGTACAGTGCCACACTTGAAATTGAAGTACAGTCACAGACGCTCTCTGAGAGCCTGATCCAATGCCCATTGAAATCAATGAGAAATCTTGAGCATTGAATTGATCCCCCAGGCACTCTGATTCTGCCTGATGGGTGCCGTGTAAAAACTTGAATATGAAGGAGGATGTTACAAACTCCAAACTACTTGAGCTAGAGATGAAGATTCTGTTTATGTATAAAATGCCATAAACTGAAAAGTAACTTCATGGCAGAGCAATTACATATTTTAAATCAAGAGGGAGGCAGGATGTCACTAGAGATGGAGTCTGTCATTGCTACCACTTCATAGCCATGTGTCACTTTGAATTTCTGCTGCAAGCTGTGAACAGTGTACCAATGAAATAGAAGATGTCCAGCCCAGAGTAAATGGACACTTTAATTGTCTCAATATAGTGCTGCAGAGAAATAGAAATTAGTAATGGAAAAGGATAGTGAAATAGTTACTCTTCTGCAAGATTGTGCCCTGGAGTTTTGTCCAGTTTGTTCAAAGATCTCAGGCAATGGAGTTCCTAAGAGTTTCGTTGAACAAGAGCTGAATACATCTCATTTATCATGAATCTTTGCTTACTATTCAGCCTACATTTTCTCATTGCTAGTTATACCCTTTGAACCACCTTAAATAATTCCTCCATCATGGTGTTTAAATGCTTCAGCTCTGCCCTTCCTCCCTCATCAGCTTTTGATGGAGCTATACGTATCTTAATCTTTCCTTCTAAAGAAATGTCTCCAGTCTTCAAGCAGACAGATTGAAAGGATTTCCGAAAAGGCTTGTCAACACTTGTTTAGTGCTGATTAGAAAAGAAAAACAAGATCAAGGGATGTGATCATTCCCCTCTATTTGGCATTAGTGAGGCCTCATCTGGAATACTGTGTCCAGTTTTGGGCCCCACACTACAAGAAGGATGTGGAAAAATTGGAGAGTCCAGCGGAGGGCAACAGAAATTATTAGGGGGTTGGAGCACATGACTTATGAGGAGAGGCTGAGGGAACTGGGATTGTTTAGTGTGCAGAAGAGAAGAATGAGGGGAGGATTTGATAGCTGCTTTCAACTACCCGAAAGAGAGTTTCAAAGAGGATGGATCTAGACTGTTCTCAGTAGTACTAGATGACAGAAGAAGGAGTAATGGTTTGAAGATGCAGTGGAAGAGGTTTGGGCTGGATATTAGAGAAAAAAAATTCACTAAAAGAATGGTGAAACACTGGAATGGGTTACCTAGGGAGGTGGTGGAATCTCCTTCCTTAGAGGTTTTTAAGATCAAGCTTGACAAACCCCTGGCTGGGATGATTTAGTTGGGGATTGGTCCTGCTTTGAGCAGGGGGTTGGACTACTAGATGACCTCCCGAGGTCCCTTCCAGCCCTGATATTCTATGAATTCACAAACACGTTCAATGATTTTACTTCTCAAAACAAAACTGGACCAGGTCTGGAAAAAACCAAGAAACATGTGCGTGAAGGTCTCAATTCTCCCACCCCCCAATTTTTGTCAATTTGGAAAACTTCAATCCGTTCTGGTAAATGCAGGCCCAGCACTGGATGCCACTCCACGCCCGGCCCCAGCATCTAGAAGGGTTCTACCTCTTTGCTCCCATGATGTGATGCCTCTGCATTTAGCCCAATGGCAATAGAATGAAGAGGATCTAACCTGCAAGTTACATTGCAAGCTCTTTTTTTCATTTGCTGTGATATCTCTCTGCAGTGCTGCATACCAAGTTTCTCCCTCTGGTAGGTTTCATATTTGCCTCAAGAAGCGTTTGCTTGCCTTTGTCCAAGATTACTTTTATATTTTCTGGCTGTGTTTCTAATTGATCTAGGACTGTTGTTTTTGTTTGAGCTGGAAGATGGAGTGACCGCAGTTGATGTTCAGCTGCAGATTACATCCTTGTACTGTGTACACCTCTTCCAGAATGTTACTGAGGATGTTAAATTAAAATTTCAATTATTGTATTTCTCCATTAGATACCCCTCTGCTGAACTCCATTGTGCTAATTCGTTGTCATTTGTTTAGTGTTGCTCTCAAGTTTCAGTCCAATTGACTTGAATCCAAGCCAACTGTAACTCACAGCTCCAGTAAGAACTAAGTCATGTTTCACTACAGTCCAGGTATCTTACATGTGCTTCAATGCACTCCTCCATTCAGCCCTGGTACACACACAGGGCTATGTACACCACGTGATAGGGATGTGCTTCCCCTGATCCTGTCACGCTAGTTCTCATTAAGCTAGTGTAAGTTGAAATAGCAATGTAGCTACAGTAGCATAGGTAATGGGGTAATGGGGGCACAGCTGAGTACGTACCCTGTGGTTTCAGGGTGGGGGCTGTACTCCACCCGGATCAGCCAGGCCTCCATTGCCACTACTGTTATTACACTGCTACTTAGACTAGCATTAGCTTGATGGCAGCTATGTGTACACAAGCAAGGGAATCAGACTCATAGTGTAGACATAGCCACATGCACATTATACCAGTAGAAGTACCTGTACCTTCTACCTGTGCAGTACCAGTACAGGTAGAACCAGTACAATGGGGGAAGGGATAGCTCAGTGGTTTGAGTATTGGCCTGCTAAATCCAGGGTTGTGAGCTCAATCCCTGAGGGGCCCATTTAGGGATCTGGGGCAGAAATCTGTGGGTGAGATTGTGGCCTGCTTGTGCAGGAGGTCAGATTAGATGATCATAATGGTCCCTTCTGACCTAAAAAGTCTATGAGAACAGCCTCTATTGTTGATGAAGTTATACCAGCATAAGGCATCTTTACATGGATATAATTGTTTACACTAGGGGTTGTATGGGTATAAGTATTTTGGCAAGAAAGAAATACCCCTAATTGTCAGTTGTAGTACCAGTAGGCAATCTCTGAAGAGCAGGTCTCAGTGCCATTACAGGCATGTACAGGGGTTGGAAGGGAAGATGTAGGTAGATTCCCTTCATGCAACTGCATTAAGGTCAGGCAGAATTGTAGTCCATACATTTGAAAGTTTGCGCTGAGCTCTTTGCAAAACCTGGTCCTTAGTTTCCAGAGCTCTCTGTAAAGAGGCAGCAATAAATCAAGTAGGAAGCAAAACAAAAGTATGTCAATTAAGTTGTTTATATACTGCAAACTTGCTATTTAACTTGATGTCTTCTGTGGAAGAACAAGTAAAGAGACTAAGTTGTAAAAGCAGCAAAAGGTTTTTTGCTAGGTAATATCATTAGGGAGTAGAGAGACTACCTTTAATATTTTCCTTAATCAATTATTTAATTCTTCAAACAGGGTCAGGATTGAGTATATATACCGAGCAATAGTTCTGTTCTTACAAAGTTTACTCTATATATTGGGATTTTTGTTTTCCAGTTTGTTAGGTCAGGTTGCCATTGTGGAAACCAGTTTATGATCTAAAACAAACATCTCTGCTCTGGTCTTGATTTATAGTCTTAAACTGACAGTAAGAGCTTTAAAAGTAATTTTCTGCAGTACCCTTATTAGTAATGCATGAATCTCCCTAGGCTTTGAATGCCATCAGCTTGGTGAAACGCACATTGGCCATCTTGCATTCATTATCAGCAAGAATAAAAAGTTTTCACAAGCACCCAACTATTTTAATAAGATTGTAAAGTTCAAAGAATTAGGTGCTGTGCACTGTGTGGTAAGGTTAGCATTACAGATTCATCAGGCAATTTAAATTAACATAACAATGCAAATTTTCTTCTTCTGAAAGACAGATCAGCAGCTGCTCTAAAATGAAATGATTTCTATTCTTAAGAAATACATTTCTTGTTCTCATTGGCTAAGGCCAACGGCCATATCATGTTCTAACAGTAATAAACACTCTTGCAATGACACAGAATTCTATTATCTTGCAATATACCTTGCTGTCTGTCTGTATGAAGTCCCATTTTACTGGGTCTAAAGTCAAGTTTGACATGCTGGGAAGTGGCAGACAAATGTGCCAGAGTAAACCTCTTCTGCCTTTTGCTGATGGGGAAGTAGGTTATGCTTTCTTAGGGGAGGTGAGTATGGATGGTAGTGTCAGCCCTTCTGCAATGTGAACTGCAGTTGACTGCCAAGGGAAGCTTTTCTGGAGAGGTTTTTTTGAGGCTAGTGGGCCAGGAAGCAACCTCTCACTGAGCTGCAATGGCTCATCATCAGGCTCTTTGAACGCGATGGCCTCAGCTGATCGAGTCACTGTGGGAGAATAAAGTAGGATTCTAGGTACTAGAGCTGAGGACAAGAACTTCCTCACCTGGGACAGGTTATAGCAATGTATATGGTAGGTCATGCATTAAGGCCCTGGGTCAGCAAAGCATGTGCTCCATTGACTTCACTGGGAGTACTCAAGTGCATAAAGTTAGGCACGTCTTTGCAGGATCGAAGCCTAATACTTTATTCTGCATTCTTTAGCTGTGCAGTATGAACGCAAGTGCCTTCAACTCTCTCAAGAAGTGCGCTAGCAGCCTACCAGTTTACACCCCAGAGTGGCTTATTTCTAGTAGAGTATGACCCTGGAATAGATTGTTCACTATAGTTAGCGTCGTGAAGATTCATCTCTAATTTGGCAACTTTCAGGAACTCTAGACTCTCCAAAACTCACTGGTTGCTACACACTTGCACCGGTTACCCATTTGCTTCTGTAACAGATGTGTCTGTACAATCCAAAATGGTGGGGAGGGAGGGGGGAAGAGTGGAATGTGAGGGAAGGACCTTAGCAATCTATTTGTGCTGACAGTTACAAATTTAGATGTTGTTGAAACTTGTGTTTATTTGCAGTTTGTTTATTTAAACTTTGTATCGAATGGGGGGAAAAGACCCCATTAGAAGAAAAATACCTGAGGTTTCTGTGTTTTTGTAACAAAAAATATTATGACTATTTCATCTTTTCTTTAATAACTGAAATGTATTGCCAGTGTTATGCCCCTGCTGTCAGTATATTTCTCTGCACTGTGGGTCATTTGTCTCATTTTGTTTCATTTACAGTTGCATGGAGTCTTTGAAAAATCAGCTTTGTATGCTTCTGTCATGGCACTTTGTTGCACCAATAAATCTTTGATCTGCTCACTAAACCACAGTTGACATTGAAACTCTTGATATGAACATTTTCTGTGCATGCATGTGTAAGTCTTCCCAAGAATCTGTTGGATATCTTTGGCAAATTCTCAAGTAGGAGCTAGTGAGCTGCAAACACAGAATTAGGTCTAAGCTTGCAAACTCTGCAAATTTGCCTGTGCAATTTCCTTATGCCAGCTTCTCTAAATATAGACCTTGAGACTGAGCATGCTAATTTTTAGATATGTGTTGAGTCATGCATAACCATCCTTCTGCAAGTTGTGCTTCTAAATTTACTAAAGCCTGATTTTTGGTATCCTCACAAGTTTATACCTTCTTTGCAGCAAGTGTACAGATAATCGGGAGTGTAGAAAGCAGAAGCTCATGGTGAAGCTGTATGAAGAGTGGAAAAGTACAAAAGACATTCTTTCTCCGTAAACACCTTCTTCCCCTCCACAGAAAAGTTATTGTGGTCAGGCGGTGATGGCACAGGAACCAGAGAACTCTCACGAAGCAGCACACACCACTCTCACCCAACACATCCTCAGCAAAAACAAAATTAATGCTGCCTACGAGCAAAGTTGACTCCCACTGTATTCTTTGATTCCTTGCAGAAGGCAGAGAACAGAAACATTAACAGTCCTACAATGGCTATGAGTACTGGAGAGCATCATGAAGGTTCCACCACAGATGGCTTGGGTCCAGATCTCGGGGGTCCCCGGAAGGTAACTCATTTTTTCCTCTAACTCCTGGCTGGGTTCAGGGGAATGGGGTGGAATAGGAAAGAATGCTCAGTCTGAGACATTTTGAACTAATTTTCCCCTCCACATGCTCTTGTGCAGGTAGAGAGCATATGGGCCACTGCCTTTCATGAATGATCAAATAACCGCTAGAGGGGATTCCCTCTGTCAAGGAATTGGAGAGCGAGAGAGATGGGAGCAATGCCTATTTAAGATGAGGAAGACTTTGTAGCACATGTGGCAGATTTGCCTGCACTATTATGATGGGTCCCGTGCTTTCTCTTCTTGTGGGGGCTTCAGGGCACCATTTCTTGCCCCTGAACAGGGTATTAACTGCCCCACTAGTATCCTAGAGTAGGGGAGTGGAGAGGGAGGGACCCGGGCCCGCCCTCTACTCCAGGTCCCAGCCCAGAGGCCCTGAGGATAGCAGTAAACTACTTGAACTAGCCATTCCTTCCCCTGGGCTACTTCCCTGTCCTACCCTTCAGCTTGTGGGGCCTCCTGCCCCCTCTCTGCACAAGCCAGGTGCCCCTTTACCTATGGTCTGAGTCTTCTTAGCTCACTATAGCACTTCAAACTCTCCCCTGCTTTACTCCAAACTGCTCACTGCTTCCACTCCTCCAAACTGCTCTCCACTCCAACTCCTCCAAACTGCTCCAACTCCTTTCAACTGACTGATTGAAGCAGGGATTTTTTATCATGTGCCTGGCTTCAGTTACTCTAATTGGCTTCAGGTGCCTTAATTGGTTCCAGGTGCTCCAACCAACTTCTAGTAACTTGCTTCCCTCTACAGGGAATAAGGCTTTCCTCTAACACTCTCCTGCTGCCCTCTGGCCATGCTGTATCACACACCTTAGAGATTAACCAGTTTATTTCAGCATAAGCTTTCGTGGGCTATAGCCCACTTCATCGGATGCATAGAATGGAACAGAAGGAAGATGCATTTATACACACAGAAAGTAAAAAAAAAGAAAAAAAAAGGTTGTACATTAGCATACCAATTCTAAGAGGCTGTTTCATTTGGATGAGCCATTATCAGCAGGAGAAAAAAGTACCTTTTGAAATGGATATCTGTGTCTGACAGGAGAGATACAACTATTAAAGGTAAATTAAATTAAGTTAATTTACCTTCAATAGTTGTATCTCTCCTGTCAGACACAGATATCCATTTCAAAAGGTACTTTTTTCTCCTGCTGATAATGGCTCATCCAAATGAAACAGCCTCTTAGAATTGGTATGCTAATGTACAACCTTTTTTTTTCTTTTTTTTTACTTTCTGTGTGTATAAATGCATCTTCCTTCTGTTCCATTCTATGCATCCGATGAAGTGGGCTATAGCCCACGAAAGCTTATGCTGAAATAAACTGGTTAGTCTCTAAGGTGCTACAAAGTCTTCCTCATCTTATTTACGGATACAGACTAACACGGCTGCTAATCTTAAACTTGCCTATTTAAGTTTGCCTGAGACTTTCTTTTATGAGTCTGTGTTTTCAGTTGCTTATAGTTTTGCCAAATAGCTGAGGCTGAAATTTGCTATGCCGGGGGTTTGCCTCCAACTGGATTTTATTTATTTCAGTTTTAGAAAAATTGGCTTAGCCATTTCAGATAACAAGACTGGGGGAGAAATTTTAGAGTCCTAGGTTAAGGGCAGAAGGGACCACCAGATCATCCAATCTAACCTCTCAGATATTCCAGACCGTCAACACCACCCAGCACCCCCACACTAACCCCATCAACCCAAATAAGATCTCAGTATTGCAACCGACAGGAGACTGGACTATTACGTTGCACAGGCAGAGAATTGGAGGGAACAAGAAGCACCAGCACTCAGGGCCCCTGAAGTGGCAAGGAAATGGAATGAGCTGCACCCTGCTACTCCTGGAAAGTAACCCACACCCACATGCTGCAGAGTAAGGCAAACCCCCATTCTGCCCCCCAACCCCCAGGTCATTGCCGGTCTGATTTGGGGGAAAATTCCTTCGTGGCATCACATAAGATGATCAGTTAGACCCTAAGCCAGCCCCAGTCAGGCAAGCACCTCAGAGTGCTCAGTGCCACCTCAGAGCCCAGACCCTCCCCGTCCGGTGTTCTTGAGCCATGGCCATCCCTGGTGCTTCAGAGAAAGGAGATACAGAATACATGGGCGGCGGAGGCGGGGAGGATAGAAACAGAAAAGACTGTCTGCATTCAGCATGACTGGTCCCCCACAGTGCTCCTATATACCAACTGGACCTCACATGAGTCAGGTTACCGAGAAGCTGAGGATGAACAGAGCTGGATAGCCAAGCAGGACATTCCTGGTAGTTGCTCCTCCTGGCTACGAGAGGCAGCTGTAACCCCCAGGCACCAGAACAAACCTCAGGTGGCTGGTGGCACTTTCCCCCACTCCCCCATGTTGTGTAGTCCTGAGTACAGGATAGAGGGCACAATGAGGAAACACTGGTGCACTGTATACACTAGTATTGCACTGCCCCAGCAGTGCAGCTACATCTGTGATAGCAGAGTGGGATAGTTCCCAAAAGAGTCTAATGTAGACTCTTCAAGGGCATGGAGGAGGATTTTGCAGGGACATAGAAAAGACTGACACAGGAATCTGGCGACCTCCCAGGCTGCAGCCTACTAGGAAGGCCTAAAAGATACTGGGCTTCAGGGAAAGGCAGCAGATCCAAAAAAACCCTTGCCCATGATGACCGGCTTTTACACTGCAGTCTGCTCCAGGGAGCAGGGGCTAGATGATGACTGGCAGTAGACCTAGACTGAGGCAAGGTGGGGATAGAGGCGGTTCCCCAGGGAGGGGAGACTGAGCCAGAGTGTGGGGGTATTGCTAGATAGAGGGGCATCGGGGTCCAGGAGGGACATGGGGCCCAGCAACGTGAGACACAGACCAGCAGAGGGTGCTCGGATGGCTGGTGAGCTAATACCCTGGACAACCAGCAGGAGGCGCCGCAGGAGTGAGTCATCACACCACTACACTCTCCATGTTGGTTTTAAGACAATTCAGTTATAGGCTGTTTGGGAAATTCAGACTTATTCCTTTAGAAAACAAACCTCTGATCTCTGAGGAAAGTTTTTGATGGAGAGTCTGCAGCTTAGGCCAGCTCCTCCTTAGAGAAAGGGATCCAGCCCTTCCCTTAAGTAGTTGTCTTGATTCTTACTCCACTTGAGCCTGAAGCACAGGGGAAAGCAGAAAGCCCTTAGAAGACCAGAGCTTGAGGTGGATCTCTTCATTGAAGAGCAAGAGTATTGAGCTACCTAACTGAACTAGTGTGATGAATCAGCCATTGGTCAGTAGAAGTCAGTGTGGTGAACTGAATATCTGAATCTCTGCTGATTGGAGGGCCAAGGTTCCAGAACAGCTGGATGTCAATGCAGCTGTGCATCTGAATGCTTATTAGAGCCCACTAGGTGCTGGACCCTGTAGGGCCTAGCAGCCAAAGCACTTAAGCACTGCACTGGATGCATGGTGCACCACAAAGTACTATATCAAAGGAAACAGTGTGATGTCCTTCAGCACTCCAGTGATCTCATGGTGGTGACCATTCACTTGGACCGTGTCCAGTTTCTCTCACAACATAAACATGTACACATATGGATTTTAGATCAGCTTTGGAAAAAATACTTGAGTAGTTTTACTGAGGCAGTTCAGTGAGTTTGTGTTATAAGAAATAAAAAGTTGTGCCAGAAAAAACTGCTTATTTTTATTTTAAATGAAAGTGGGAGGTGGATGTCAGTGGAGAAGGAGGGGAGCGGCTTTGTGACATATTTATGGTCTGAACTGGACCTGCAGAGCCTGGTCAGCATGTTCCCACTGGGAAGATTTGCCTGCACAATGGGAGGAATAGCAGAATTAAAATCAGCTTGCTGCATATACAACATGTCACAGAAACTCGAGCAAGGGATGATCACTTACTTAGTTTTAATAAGTCCAGTGGCAGTTACTTTCTTCGAGAGAAGGTAGAATCAGAATCGGAGGACTGATGTGGTTTCAGGCTTCACAAGGACATATTGAATTGACCGTTCATTCCACATATCTTCATGGAACATGGAGGTAGGAGCATGATCTGTAGGAAGGAAGAATCCACAGGAAGTCAGTCTGCACACGCATGGCTAGAATGCTAGGCTGCAGCAGCTCTGAAAATAGTTGTTTTAATAAAAATCCAGTTTAGTTTAATAAAAATGGAGTCCTGTCCTATTACCCAGAACATGGTACATGAAAGACTCCAAACTCCATGTTACTACTTCTTCATAGCACTATTAGTAATGCCACAACTGGCCTGAGTGCTGCTAACAGAGCTGGGATCTGCTTTAGGGCAGGAATTCACTGGCTAATGGCTGAAACAATGTGGAAAAATGTAAAAAATGTTTGCAAGGGCTACTCATTTAAAAATCAAACTTTAATTACTCAATGATAGAACAGAAGGGCAGGTGAGGCTCATTAGCCTATCCTTGCACAAAGGGAAGTAAACTTGATTGGATTAACACGTAAGATACTATATAAGTGCTAAATAGGATCCTCTCCATATCAAGTAAACATAACATGAAGGTTACAATTGCATTGTAGAGGCATGGTAATCAAAGAAACAAGATTACATGGATATGCAGAACCGTCTTTTAGTAGGGATGACTTTTAAATTTACTTGGTGATATGCAGCAGCTACAGCAGTGTCAAATTCTAATTACCACCATGGAGAAACACTAGGAAAATAGACTGCTAGCCTAATGAGAAATATATACAGTCACAGTCCAGGTTTATCCAACAACTTACTCTAGAATGTGAAATAATGTTAAGATGAGAGCTTAGGAAAGTCAGTGAGATTTTCTTCTTATCTAAGGAGGAAATGACAGAAGGAAGTTTGACTTGATGGAATTTCAGAAGCCATTGAACTCTAAGGATTGGATAGTGACCCTGAGCAGCCTGTCACCAAGTAGAGTCCAGAGCAGGGCCCAGGTGCTGATCAGAATTCTGTGCTGCAGGAGCCATTGCACATTCCAGACCATGCACTATAATACTGTTCATTTGCCATTCTAGGGGCTGAGCTGCCAGACTAAGGCCAGGGTGCTCAACACATTGAAGAATCGAGTCCTGTGACTCAAAGAACAAGAATACACATTCTATTTTCCCAAAGAGCGTCATACTTCACTGAAGAAACTGAGGATGAAATCATTGTCTTTCAGGTAGGAGAATCCCTCCCGTCTCTTACTCATGGGGTTACCCTGATACCCTTTCCAGTAGTGTAAGATAGCACCACCTGTCCTTCCCCAAAGTAACCTGTTGTATACACTGGAAAAGTGTTGGACGTTTGACTATTTCCAGTATTGGCTGTTTGGGCTGTTGAAAGGGATAAGCGTGATGGATGCTTGAATGCAACACCAGCTTGTGGAAGGCTGGCCCTGATCTCAGCTGCCTCAGTAGCTGTCCATCTCCATGGTTGGTCTGCACTGGTGCCGTCTCTGCTGCATGCCTTACTCATAGAATCAGGGCATGCTGACGCTTAAAACGTTCCAGCAGCACAGCTGTAGCACGTCAGTATAGACGCTCATGACAGCAGTGGGAAGGTTCTGCCATCGCTGTAGTTAATCCACCTCCCCAAGAGGCAGTGGCTAGGCCGACGGAAAAATTCTTCCACTGACCTAGCATTGTCTACCCTGGGGGTTTGGTTGGTTGTTCCTCTCAGAGGTGTGGATTTTTCACACCCCAGGGAGATGCAGCAGTGCTGAAGTAAACTCCCAGTGTAGAACAGTCTTCACATTCCCGCCAAACTGTATCTCCCGAGAATACGGAAAGACCCAGGCTAAAGCCTCCTTTGTGATATAAGAGCACAGCCTCAGTAGCCTTCACCCTGCAAAGGGCAAGACCTTGGTGACTACTAGTTGGAGAGCACCTGTCTGTTACCTTGTTTCCTTTTCCCTCCCTTCCTTCCCCTCCCATTTCTCAGTGTATCGACCTCTTGCTTTTTGTCACGCTGTCAGGATATGCCATTGCTGCAGTTTAGTAGGCACCCCTGTGCTCCCTTTATTCTAGATTACAGGGCTAAAAATAGCATTGAAGGTGCAGCAGCACACTCTTCAGCGCAGGCCACCCGTAACCCTGAGTCCATACTCGCATTGCTAGCCCACGCTAGGTCTGGGCCTACACAGCGTCATTGCTTGTTTTAGCCATGCAAGCTAGACTAGAATAAAGATAGCCCCGGTATGCCCACTCAAGCTGCAATCACATCTCTGATGGCAGTGACACAGCCTTAGGATGTGTGCTCTGGGGCAGGGGAATGGGTGTTCACAATAGGACACTAGGCTCCTGAGCCCCATCTGGCTTCATTAAGCACTACTTCAGTAGAAATGAGCAGTGACAACCCAGTTACACAGAACAGTCAAGGTACAACCTGCGTACCACTCCTAAAAGGAACCTGGTTTTGCAGCCTTTCGTCCAGTAGGATGAATTTGAATTTCCACTCTTGATTTGAATTTCAACCGTGCTGCGACATTTGACATACGCATGAAATCCACATCTTGCCATCTCTCTATGTGGCATGACAAAGATCACAATCCAAAAAGTTATTTCAAGTGCATGTGCCACAAGTAAATGTTACATAACTAGGCCTAGGACACTGCAGTGCAGTAAAGCTTCCCTGAACGATCAAGGACTCGAGCAGCTACTCTGTAAGTGCTTATGTACCAAGAAAAGCAAAAAGTAGCATCAGGTTTTAACTTATGTTTCTCTAAAGATTGATTTTTATGCTTCAGTCGGCCTAATTAAATGATTTTTCCATCGTGTCACCAGATGGGAAAAGCAATGAACAGTGTCAGTAATGCAGATAATGCATTATAAGGACAGGCAGCCGCAAAGATATATTTTTCGCACGTAATTGATGTAAACAAGACTGTCACTTTTGGAGGGGAAGTTTATAAACAGCAGGAGAGGGGTTTCATTTTGTACTGTCTCCTGGTGACATACTGCACAGAGCTGAGAAAACTGTAGAGCTTGGCAAATAATTCAGTGAATAATTTGATGAATTTCACCTGGTTTCCGGTTGAAGTTTGCCTACACGAAGCGTAGGATTTTCTCTAGTTGATGTGCTATGCAAGATTATTCAGTAAGGCTAAGATCCACAAAGGAGTTGAAATCATTTCAATGAATGGAACATAGGAGCCTAGAAACCTTTGTGGGTCTGGGCCTATGTTTTCCACAATTAATTCTTGAGGCTTGATTCTCTGCTGCCTTGTTATTTATACATGAGCAAGGCAGGTGAAAAATGCTGCCTACCATGCTAGCCTTTACACCAATTTTACTGAAGTGTAAATGAGAATATGGGCAGTGGAGAATCAGGCCAGGTAACGTAGCTTTGTGTTTTCACTGGTTGATTATTTTTTAAAATCAGATTTCCTGCTGTAGTTTGAATTCAGAATTTGCTTTTGGAAAATATACTTTAAAGCTTGTTTACAGTTTGCTTTTTCTGCAAAGATTCCTGCTGGTATGTTAGTTCACTAATTTATTAACACTGTAAGTACAAGATTGTACATACAGCTAACCTCAACCTTCGCTTTCACCCTTCTGCACTCACCACTCTATCAGCTCTAATAGTTGTGGATATCTGATGAAGTAGATGGTATTTGAAGAAGGTAGTTTAGTGGCGGGATGATGGAAGGCTGGAAGGTTTGCATCCACTGAGGACAGCGTTAAGTCCTCAGTGGTGCACAATACTTACAGTAACAGTAAGGTGTTTGCCTGGGGGCGGAGAGGAGAGTATGTGCTGTTAGATGGCTTAAATTTTCACTTTCTTGTTTTAAGGGTTTGTGTAGCAACATTTACTGCTTCAGAATGTTGTGTATTATGACTTTCTAGGGTTTGCTTTATTGCTTTAATGTCTACTGCAGATGACAGTCAAGGTCAGGGATAGAAGAGCAGCTGAACATGAGCTCTTTTGTGTCACTTTGCCTATGCCAGAGCAATGTAGTTCCTAGCACCAGGTTTCATGTGCATCCACCTAGCTCACCCACATCCAGGGTGAATACAGCTGCTCTCCCCTCAATCGGCCTTGGGTGCACAGCATACATCTTCAGTTAAACTTGAACGTCTAAAATGACCCTAAATCCAACTTGAAAAGAGTGACAGCGGTTGTCACAGATCTACTCAGGATCCACCTTTTCAAAGCTGTGTAGATACAGGGCTTTTTAAAGTAATATCGGCCAACAATAAAATGTAGGATTGCCGGGGCCAAATTCAAAGAAGATAAACTGAACAAATGACGGAGAAAATTTGAAGGATATAAAAACTAGCTTAGTGTGAAATTTCACACCAATAGTCCATCTACTTTTAGGCCTTGTCTACACTACTGGCTGGATCGATGAGTAGAGATCGATCTATTGGGGATCAATTTATTATGTCTCGTCAGGACGCGATAAATCAATCCTCAGAGGCACTCCCATTGATTTGGAACTCCAGCTTGCCAAAAGGCGCAAGCCCACTGTTGACCGCTGCCACTGTGAGGATGGCAGGTAAGTCGACCTGAGATGCGTTGACTTCAGCTACAGTATTCACATAGCTGAAGTTGCATATCTTAGGTTGACCCTCCCCGCTAGCGTAGACCAGGCCTCAGAGAAAAATAGGAATGTTTTAACTTTCTCTCAGAAAACATCCCCAACTGTGGAGCTATTGGCGATTGCCTTCATAATGCAGCACCTAAAGAACAGCAAGCAGTTACAGAACAGCTAAAAGACATGTTCCCTGCCTTGTAGAGATCAGGGAATGCTGATCCTTGCACAGACTCTTGGGCCATCTGCACAGACCAGCTTGCAGAACTGGAGGCAAATTGCTTCTTGCCAACAATGAGTGAGGACAAACAAGGATGTCTGAGGAGACAAACAGGACGGGGAGGAGTCCCACCAATTAGATGTGGTAACTCACATTTGTTACGAGAAAGTCTTTATGCTCTCGCTGTGTGATTGTTTTATAGTAATGGTTTATAATTTGACTTCAAAAATCTGTTTCACTGAATTTTCTTGTGCTACTTCCCTCTGGTACTCTTGTGGTTCGTCGAGCTGAACAAAATGCAAAAGAGAAGGAGCTCAAATTGGGCTTCCACTGTGCTCTGCTTTGTGCATAGAGTGAGAGACTGACCCAGAAGTGTACATTGTAAACAGACAAGACAAGCCATGGACCAGGAAGCAGCGGCGCAAAGGTGAAGGGACTTGGCCAAGGTCTCACAGCAGGTCAGCTGCAGAGAAAGGAACAGAGCTGAGCTCCTCTGACTCCCAATCCAGTACGTAGTCGCTAGACATGAGTAGCATTTGATAGATAAATTAATTATTAGTTATACATGGTTGCAGAAACCTTTTGTACACTTACCAGATCATTATAGCAAATAGTTTTGAATTATTATACAAAGTTTTATAAACTATTTATAGATTAACCTTTAAAATCAAGGTTGATCCTTTAATATTGTTTAGGATTACTTTTTGTCTATCAGAGGTTGTTTCCAGTTCCAAACAGATAAATAAGCTGCCGAGTTGCTTGAAAATACTGAAGTTTTTAAAAAAGGGAAAAAATGAAACATGATTCCCACTCCAAGCTGTTGCAATTGAAATACATCTTCATTTCTTCAGTGAAGCAGCTTAATGCAAAAACAAGATTACAAACTGTATACTACCCAAAATAAAACCTCAAGCCACTAAGTCAAGTAGGTACGTTATAAAACAATGTTCCATCAACTACTATTAAATATTCAAATAAACACCATAAAAACTTCAGGAGGAATTTATGGGGACTTTGGATGCAGATAATAAAATTGTTAAAGCTCCCTAACCCCAAATCAAACTACACCATTTGTCCAATCTATTCCAGGCATCAGTCAAAGCCGCATACAAATGGCTTGTAAAAAAAATAAATTCTTATACCTAATGGACCCAGTGTGTAATTCATCTCTGGCAACGGAATGCATTCTGCTGTATACACATAGGCATCTTCAAGTGTAGGATCCCTCTCAGAGAAGTGATATAGTGCATATGACACCGATGAAATGGAAGGGGAATAGTGTGTAAACATAGATCAGTATTGGAGTGAAAAGAACAAAGGAGTTTGCTGGTTTTCAGTCTAGGATGCTATTATTGACATGGGTGCATACTATATACAGTACCAGTGACAGGGGAATGATAAATTGCATGAGAGGAATTGGGGAAGTTCTGTAATAATATGATTGTGTGAGAAAGAAATTATAATTGCAAGAATGTGAAAGTAGAAATGGAGGATGCTATAAAGAGCATCAAAAAACAGAGCATAATCTACAAAATGATTTAACCCACTCTCATTAGTGGTATATGCTTAGTGGAGAAGTTGTCTTTAGGACGGATTTGAATGACACCTAAAGTCAACTTGCTTTGAAATCCTCTTTCAAAGCATCGGTTTCATTCTGTTGCAGTCTGGTATTGTACTGCATTGTATTTCTATTGTTTGAAGTAGAGGTTTCCAGCAATGAACAGAGGTGAAAGATGGGTCGCAATCATCTATGTGGCTGTAACAAACATAAAATGTCCAAAGCCTGGGTTGAAGAAATGGCTAGAAAATAACATATATCAATGACAAACAAAAGCCATATGTACTGTAGCTTCGCTTTACTGATCCACTATATTCGTCCACATGTAAGTCCATATTCTGCCATCCTTAACATTGAACAGTGCCTTACTCCATGAGTAAGAGACAGAGACAGGTAGGAAATGTGAGTAATGATGTCAATGTGTGTTTATGTAATCTTTGAGAGACATGAAGCAGATACAAGAAGGGAAAATATCTTAAGCAGAATGGCATTGATCAGGTTTAAGTTGTGCAATGTGGAAGTTGAGCTGAAATATCAAAGGGTTCGAACACAGAGACATTTAAGATAGAACATGGAAACCAATACAAATAAGATTTTCCAGTGAGAGATCACACAAGGTAAGTGTGATTAAAGAGTAAATTGTCATTGCAAAGATGTATTTTACAACTTTCTTTGAGCTGCTGTTCCTACAATTAAGCAACTGCTCTAATAGATATCACT
Source organism: Dermatemys mawii (assembly GCA_007922305.1). Lineage (NCBI taxonomy): Eukaryota > Metazoa > Chordata > Testudines > Dermatemydidae > Dermatemys > Dermatemys mawii. Next base: position 4,553,567 of record ML677363.1, read on the forward strand.
ACACCAGCCTATTTAAAGCTAAACTGATATGCTTTTAAAGTAATCGAGAAAAGAAAGGATCAAGATCCTTAACTCTATCAAAATAGAAGCAACACATTTAAAAAACATACAATCTGCATCTCTATTTGCCTGCCAGCTTCTGAATTCCAGATTTTAGGGTTCTGTTTCACTTGCTACATACGTCTTCAGGGCCATTCAACCCCTGGGGACCATTCAACCACTGGCAGGAGAGGCTATTGTGGGGAGAAGACACTAGTCTGGAATTTGTGAGATTGGGTTCAATTCCAAGCTTTGCACCAGATGTCCTGCGTGGTCTTGGGCAAGTCACTTACCCTACATATATTTCCTAACTACAAATCAGATAATACATCCTTAATCTGACTTGCTGATTTAGATTTTAAACTCTTTTGATCAGGGTGGGATAACCTTACTATGTCTGTATATGGCCTGACACAGTGGGGCCCCAATCTCACTTGGGGCCTTCAGCTGCTGATGAAATACAAATATGTATACCTAAGAGCGATGAATTTCACCCGTATCTTGTAATGATTTGTCTAAGAGTGTAAGGACAAGAGGCCCCAGAGTTGGGGGCCAAAGACCAGATGTGAGGATATTAGACTACTTTGTATTAGTTCTCTGCACAGGTCACTTACATTTCCCCCATCCTAAGGTAACTGAAGCTAAGTCAGGAAAGGACACAGACTGCTGCAGGGCCAGGGCAGCGGTGGTGGTGGTGGAGAGCTTGTTATACCAACCTCATCGCAGGAGGACGCACCAGCAGTGAGTCACATGTAGGCAACTGGATTCCATATAAAGGGCTCGATCTTCACCTGGTGTAAATGGGTGCAACTTTATTGATTTCAGAGGAGTTGTATCAATTTATGCCAGCTGGAGGATCTGACCCAAGAGGAACAGAGATGCATAAAGCTAGGGATGATAATATTTCTTTCATTTTCCATATAAAGCACCAACTCAAATAGCTACTGTATTGCTGTTTTCATGGCTTCTAGCAGATGCTGCTGCTGGTTTTGGAGCAGTGCTCTTATCCTATAAAATTATAGATCATCTTTGTTCTTCATGTATTGTTTTGACTACTGGTCTTAAATGAGGTTGTATTGTGCCCTGAGCAGATTTCATCCACTCTCCAACTTCGCTTACATCCAGTAAATTACAAAACAGTTGGCTAGCACCATTTTGCATCTGAGCTTTGGCAAGCACTGTGTTTGGTCCATGTTCAGCAGTTGTCTAAAGAATATTTTTTAAAATAGTTTTTATGCAGAGGATATGAGGTAAGAGAGATTTGTCTTTTGTGTAATGACTAGTATAGCGTGGTGGCGTTGTAGTGGTGGGGTAGGTCCCAGGATGTTAGAGAGACAAGGCAGGTGAGGTGGTGACTGGTATTGGACCAATTTCTGCTTGTGAAAGAGACAAGCTTTTAAGCTCCACTGAGCTTCCACCAACAGAAGTTGATCCAATAAAAGAATATTAGCTCACCTACCTTTTCTTTCGGTAGCAGAGTATAATCATTACTAAAACCACTGGCCCACACCCACATTTACATCATATTAATATTGAGAGATCAGTCACAACATTCAAATGGGCAGATGCTGCATGGCATTTACAGGAATAAGTGCTGAGGGTGGCAGAAGAGCCTGATGAGTTTTACTTCAATATATTATTCAGCCATTAGATGTCGGTACTCTGTACAAAGCTCCAGGCAAGGTATGGACACTGGTAAACAAAGGAGCCATGGCTGGAACTTGAGCTGTGTGGGTGCTTGCAGTTGTGGGCATTTTCTTCAGAAGTGGTTTTTGCTGACACCAGGTATCACTGCTCTGCATCTGGGAGGTTACTCAAAAAGGGTTGATATGCCATGCTGTTATGGGGAAGGGGCAGCCTGGGAAGCTGTGGGGTTGCATTGTCCTTTCAAGATCCTCATCAATCTCATGAAGGACTTGGGGGTCTGAGCCCCTTGCCTGTTCCGTAAGGGCTGACGTCCACACAGTGATGACAGGATTAGAGGTAGCTCTGGGGTTTTCCTGTGCAGTGTAGCATCTGCCCCATTATTAAGGGTCGTACTGACTCATGCTGTGGTGAGGAGAGAGGTGCTATAATAATGTGACACTGACGTGCTGGTCAGAGTGTTCCTTTTGTGGTGGCCTGTTCTCAGCCACTGAGGTCATATCATTACCAGGAACGTGCTCCTGCTGTTTTAGATGATTAGTGACTGGATGGGCTTTTGTCACTTGTGTCATCACCTGAGCAACGTCTGGCTTTGGGATGTCCTCATGAAACAGACTCCGTGTCCTCTTTAGTTTGATTTAGTTCATGGGCCTGATTCTGTTGTCCTGCACCTTGGAGTCATTTACACTCGCATACAATGAGTAAAATGTGATGTAAAATGATAGCAGGTCGGAAGTCTCCACTCGGGGCCAGATCCTCTCTACCACTGTCTCCTTTGGATGAAGGGCTGGAAAGCTGTTGGCAATGGGAAAATACGTAAGAGATGCAGAGTTGTCTAGCTCTTCCTGGCCTAAGTGTAGGGGGGTGACCAGGAGGAAGGTCTAAGTATTGTTGCACTCCAGCAGTTGCCGGGGGTGGTAGGGGTGCTGGGGAACAGTTACGAGCTGGCATAATGTAGAACAGCCTCTTTTGAATTCTGATCGCCTTAGTTTTAAGATAGCACTAAACTACACCTGGGCTGGGGTCAGCTACAGACCCAGGCCCACTATCTGGAAGCTGCCAACAGCTCCTTTGTTACTCCCGCTCAGCTGTTGAGCCCGATTATAGCACTTTACATATGTTTGCACCAAATGGCTGAACAAGGTGCACAGCAATGGAGAATCAGGCCCTCTATTTTTCTTTGTTTCCCTTCATCTAAGTAAGATGTGCTTAAGATCAATCATTCCTATATCAAGTTATATTGTTAAAATAACTTCAGCCAATAACATCAGGAAGTTCTCTTAGAGAGCTATCAATATTATTTTCAGATTTTAACATGAGGTTCCTTGTGGCGGGTTCATACCCCGTTGACCCTCTGAGTCTGCCTACCTAAGCCTCAGTCTGTATTCTACATCTCTCCCGGCTCCGCACGGTGTGGCCCAATGACCAGGGGCCATCCACTGCCCCTTCCTGAATGGGATAGCATAGCCTAAAAGCTAGAATCACTTCAGTGTGTCTCTAGGGCAGTGTTGCCTAATGGCCAGAGTCCCACTAAGTCTCTTCCCCTAGTGGGATAGCGCAGCCTAGCAGCCTGGGTTACTTTAGTATGCCCCTAGGGCGATGTGATCCAATGGCCAGAGTCCCCTTAAGTCTCTTCCTTTAATGGGATAGCACAGCGTAGTGGCCAGAGCCCCTTTGGTCACCTTTGTCATAGGGTAAGATGGCTTGGAGGCCTGAGCATAGGGGCTTCCCACGAGGGCAGCAGCCCTCGGTAGGGGGGCCCAGGCCCACCCAACCCAGGACCCTAACAGTGGATAGCACAGCTCCTCAGTTCCACACGCTTCCTGGGGTTCCAGTAGCGGCTGGCCTCTGGTCCGGGTTTTGGGTTCTTTAATTCTTGCCGGTAAAGACTGCCACAACTCCTGGGCTGGAGCCTCTGCCGGGTTTCCTTCATCCTTGGCAGTCAGCCCTGACTGTACAGCTCTGCCATCTTTTATACCTGAGCATGCCCAGCAGAGCCTCAGGGGCGGGGCTTCCTCTTCAAGTGGGGAAGGATTAACCCTCTCAGACCCAGTGCGGAGCTGGTCCACTTGTCACATTCCTGTTCTATTGGCTTTAGATTACTGGCCACTAGTATACGTTGTTTTTTTATTTCTCAGGATGGACTTTTCAAATGCAAACAGGGCTGTTCTTGCTTCTCCAACCATTCAAGTCAAGGGCTAGCTTTTCCATTTACTTCAATAAGAATAGAGTTAGCCCAGTGCTGTGAGGTTAAGATATTCCTTGATGTCCTGGCTATGGTTTATTTCCATTTGTCTGTTACAAACCGTGGAAACCTGAATTAAAATGAGGATGTAAAAACCTATTTTATAAAAATTCTGAACAAATCCAAAACAAATTCCACTATGCAGAATAACTAGAAAAAATGCTTTTATTTTACAAAGACTTAGTCTTATATTTGAACTTGTAAACATCCCAGGAAGGCTAGAAGTTAAAGGTGTAGGCAGAGATAAATTGGCTGTTTTTCCTCACTACAAAACTACATAATGAGAGTGTCATGAAAAGCAGTCTTTGTAAACAGTGTTGATCATTGTTTCTATGTTGTTATTGTTTAGTGCTAAATAATTTAAAAGCCACAAGTAATTGTTTCTTATATTTCATTAACTTGCTTTAATTAGCATTCTGTATAGTAAATGCATACTAGAGTTCATGAATATATTCAATCCTTTTTAGGTAAGGTTATATCTGGAACAATGAGTCAGAATCTCATGGTGCTGGTTGAACATAAATTATGGGCAACATATGAGAAATAAGCATTCATATGGTGACTTTTATCACAGGATCTCAAAGCACTATGTAAATATGAATTAAGCTCTATGTCACTCTGTGAGTTTGGAATGGGGTTGATATTAAGTATCGGGAAAACTGTCGATCAGAGATAGGGATTAAAAATGAGTGCAGTTTTCAGAAGTACTCAGCATTGGTCCACCTCATTGACTTCAGTGGGAGAAAAGTTAGGATAGTGCATAATGCATTGAAAAATTTGATCCAAAATATTGTCCTTGAAGTTATTTGTTTAACACATTTGAGTGTTTATACTAGAATAATAACTGTGAGAAGCTCTGTACAAGTAGATCTTAATCCTGCAAAGACTCCGACATCGATAGTCACAATCTGTACAGGCGTATCTGACTCCACAGGGTGCCGTGTGATGGATAATCAGACTCCACATCTCCACCTGTGGATGTTTGCATACACCTGTTTGCTTTAGGGCTTGTTTAGACTAGATAAGTTTACACTGATGTGACTATATCAATGATGCAGCCCCTAATAGAGACACTGCACCAATTCAAGCTCATCTTACATCAGTGTTGTGAGTCTAAACTGGGGTGTTGTGCTATCAGTGCAGCCACATTGGAGAGGAATTAGGATGAGTAAAACCATTTATGGCCAAATCCTGGTGTCATTCACGGTGATGTCAATCCAGGAGAGATATAGGGCCCAATTTTCCACTGCCTTGATCTTTTGGAACTATTTACCAGTTTGCAAAGTGGGTATAAAACCAGAGAGGTAGCCCTTAATTGCACTTTGCACATATGGAAGTCACTTTACTAGGGCTATGTTGAAGGATGCATCATCATTCCCTTAAAATGCTTGTGCAACTCGGAGTAATGCTAATAAAAAGCACATAAGCACATCCTGGTGAGACTGCAAGTTCTTTAGGCTCTCTAGATTTGGAAGCTAGATCAAGGTTAGGTCAGAGTTAAGGAGCACTTGTTCTCTAACCCCAACTTGTTTTCCAGATCTAGATAAGAATAATGAAATCACAGGTTTGATTCCCGCCCCCAGGCTGAAAAGCTGAGGCTAAGTAAAGAATGCAAACGAGGAATTTGCACTATCGCTTCTGCAGCAAAGAAAGGTTCACAGCTTCTTTGAGTCTCCATTAAAACAGCAGAGAGACATGCTTCAAAAATAATTATTTTAAAATTGGACTAGCATTTAGAAGTACAACATTATACTTTAAATTATAGACTGGGAAGTTAGAAGAAATTACTTTTAAATCACTAGTATTTCAAAGATGGCTAATATCTTCTAGTGTCTTTTGCCTGTGTTCTTTTTATTGGTTGAGAAGTTAAAGACTAGAGAAAAGTGAGCCAACATCTTTCAATTTTCAAAGTCATTTGGACCAAATATTCAAAGACATCAAGTGTCTGACGTTTTATGGTTATAGAATTAAACAAATGCAATTTGTATGCACCTCTAGGAAGGTTTAATAATGAAATATGACTTTAAATACTGAATTTCATTGAAAGATCACACTATTTCTACTTCGATTAAATCGTACAAAAGCACCACTAGTGTTTTATTAATTTTTACATCCAGTGGAGACAATGTACAGTTTTAGACCAAGGATGCTTGACATGTCAAAGGAATTTCAATTAGTGCTTTCAAAAGCTGTCAGTTTCCAATCAGCCACTTCTTCCTGAGTTCAAAGAAGGGTCCTTTTAGACCGCATCTTGTCTTCATGGGGGTTTATAAAACAGTTTCTAAGAAAAAGTGTTGCTAAAGAAATTGATTTGATGTCCTTTTTAAGTATGTTGCACTAATTTGCTGTTCATATGTCCTCTAGTTTTGGTGTTTGTCCTACAGCTGGGTCTTGGAAAAGTGAGAGTACTGTTCAGAGTAAAAGAACAGAAAAGTAATTGCCTAGATTTCCATGACTATTCTGCTAGAGGTTTCAGGGGCCCAAACGGCATCCTTAAAATGCTTAAATGATTATCAGAAAGTGTTGAACACTCATCCATTGAAAAGCTTTTAAGTTATCTCAGATTGGGCACCCAAAAATCTCATGGTGATCTCTAGATAGGACTGGCACATTAATAATGGTAGATCTATATAAGGAAATTTATTTTTAAAAAGTACCTTGCACTCATGCTTCAGTTCATTTTCCAAAATCTAGTTATCAGTTTAGGTTTATTTTCTTTGTTCTGAATAGTCTATGAACAAACCTATACTGGAAAGAGACTGTTTTTAGAGGCAATTACTGTATAAAGAATTGTCTGATCTGTGGGAAGTTCTTAACCTCTGCTCCATGAGCAGAATAAATTCATTCAGCGTATACAGATTGCTTTAGTGGGCTGGAGATAAATGTTATCTGGATGTTATCTATTAAGGTAGCAGAACAGGAAATTAAATAGCAATGCAGAATATTAAAAAAAAATCTACTTTAGCTTAAAAAATGCATGGAACTATCTAGGTAAAAGAGTCACATAAATGAAATATTGAATAGACAGAATGATCATATCAAGTCATTAAGCTCTTTGACGGGATATCTGACAAACAGTATCTGTTACTCTTCTGCAGCACTGCATGTAACCAAAGTTACGAACTCTTTGACTCAAAGAAGCCTTCATTAAACAGTAATCCTGCTGCCTTCTCCCCAGATGAAACAGTGCAAATTCCCTGAAGAGGATTCAGGGAGGCTGAGCAGTGAATGCATGTAGCTCCTGTTGGCTCTGCCCTTTCATCTGAAAGATCTTGCAATGAAGAGAGTCGGCTACGCTCTCTCTCCCCAGAGTCCTTTCACAGTGGTGTCCAGTAGGGTTCTATTCTGTCACTGCTCAAAATTCGTTTACCCTCTAGGGGAGATTTTGACACGTATGTACTATGGGGTTGGCAAAATATAAATTCATTTTTTATACAAAAACTACATTAAAAGAATGTGAAGTTGCAAACTCAAGTGAGGAAATGCTGGAAGTAAGGTTGCCTTGTACATATGCATTATGGTACCCTCTTTAATTACATGATCACATGCCCTCTTTCCCACAAGACCTCTTGCTCATTCTGAGCACAGGATGGATGGTACACACTTACTAAGCAGGGATTCAGTATTGACAAATACCCTAACATGGTACGCAGGAGGGCTGAATTAAATTACACTTACGTCCACACTCAGTCTCTACTCCTCAGACTTCTCATCCCAATCCCAGTCTACTTGCCCAGTTAGTCTGTCTTCCCAAGCCATGACTCCTTACCCTCATCTCCTTATTCAGCAGGGCTTGCCTGTCTCTTCCCCAGATCCTCATCCAATTTCAATGTTCTCTCCATCCAACCTCCTTGCCTAGCCTCTCCCCATATCACAGTTTCTCTTCCTCCTTCATTCCCACTCTCTTACACACATACACAGCTCTGGTCCAGCTCTTGTCTCCTCTGCATTTGAGTCATAAATCCTCCTCCTCCCCCTTGATGCTTGGGTGCCATTGGGGGTGTGTGTGTGTGTGTCATTGAGAACATCAGAGAGCCAGGCTTCCTGATCTCAATTCCAGTGACTGCTTACATCCTAGCCTGGAGCAGGTGAGAACTGCAGTTGCAGGGAAAATCCAGCTTTGCTTCCATACCCCTGGCCTGGAACATGCTCAATCACTCTGTGAGGATAGTGTGTCCCAGGCCAGTCAGCACTAGGAGCTGCGAGCGACTTGGACATACCGACAGAAGAGGAAATCTTCTCATATTTTAGCTGCTAAAGTCCAACAGGTATGTACGGAATACCTCCCCACCCCCATCTTCCACAAAGGCTTATAACTTTCCAAAATAATTCAGGCTGAAGCTCAGACATGCATCATGGAAAATTTCAGCCCAAACAGTTAGTTTAGCAAAGTTATAAGCAACTGAATATTGGTAACAATTATCTACTATTGACCAGAAGCTTGTGCCCCAGCCAGGGTCATCTGTAGGCTAGCCTACCAACGCATGCTGGTTGCTATACTTGAAGCTGACCATGAAACCCCTCCTGGAAACTAAAGCATCTACAGCATGCAGCAAACTATCAGACCATTCAGATTGCCTTGCACCACTGTGTCACGCTGCAGTGATTTCTGCCTGCTTCTAAAGGTCTTGTCTGTTTTAACAACTCCCTAAGTAGGCTGGGCCCTGGCTACTCCACTAGAATGCTCCCTAAAATGGCGACTTTGTTCAAACCAGACACATCAGAAGGCAGAGCTTTGGACTTCTGCTGACATTCCCTTCCCCTGTATGTTATCTGTTTAGGATATTGATTTCTTGGGGCAAGTATCTTGTTGTCTGAACGTGCCCATGGCATTCTATAATATGCCAAGCAGAGGAGGCGCTGGAGTACAGCCGTCTATCTGTAAAATCCACCTGATATTAGGCAGTCTTCATATAATCAGAGCTCAGTGCAAGACTCGCCTTTTTCTTTAGGTGTTTTCCTAAGCATAGGCTTGACAATCAGCATTAAAGTTGAAAGAAAGTCCATTGCTCAGTTCAAGCAAAAAGACTCATCTGTCACCAGACCTGCAACAGGAGTCCAGTCAAGTTAACATTTATCAAAGGAGTTTCTTTTCTTGAATACAGTTAATGCTCTATTATAATGGCTGTTCAAGAGCTTTATTCTCAACAATAGTACTCCACATTTTTCTTAATGCTACAGATGATATCTGAACTAGTATCTGGGCAATTGAAATCCCCAATAATATAATGTTAACCATAATAAAACAGCATTAACTTATACGTTCTTCTATGTGCCTTTCCATGCTGGCTGGAAGAAGTTAGTCACTCTTATACAGTTTCTCTAGAGACAGACCTGAACCTAAATTTCTTACCCTTCAATTTATTCTGTTTGGGGAGGGAAGGGACTTGGGAATTTTAAGATCTGGATTGCAATCTGTTTGCTGTGCTGCAGGTTCATGTCTAGTTCAATGTGTGATGGGCTGAAAAACATGTCAGCTTTCATGTTTTAATTATTCTTAAGCCTGAGTCATCTTTGGTCTCCAGGGTCCTTTGTGCAGTTGATTCTTACTGTTGCACAAACAATTCATTCTATTGTTGAACTGATGGATTTCCTAGTCATCTTCTCTGACTAGTTATTCAAAGTTTTTAGCATGCATGCTCATCCGTTTGGGGAACAGAAGCAATCCATACATGGGAGTTACTGGGCCAGGCACAAGTAACCAAGACAAGTCAAGCATGTCTGGCTGAGAGTGCACTGGGGTGGGTAGCAAGAGAGCTGGGTTCAATTCCCAGCTCTGTCATCAACCTACTGTGTTCTCTTGGACAAGTCACTTTACCTCCCACCCTTTGTCTTGCGTATGTAGAGTGTAAGCTCTTTGCACAAACACATAGTAAGACAGTCCTGCACAGTGGGACCTCAGTCCCTGATATGGGACATTTAGGCTAATTTGCAATGCAAATAAATTAACTATAATGATGCATAACAGAGCTGTTTTCAACCCAGAGACTTAAGACATTTGCAAGACAAAAATCCATCAAATAATTTTGATCAGTACATTTAAGGAAAGCTGTTTGTAAATCAAAGATTCCATATACAGAAAAAAGGCTGAATTTACCAAAATGTGTTCATTCAGAATAAACACTCCACACAATCAGGCCTTTTAACCAAAGGAAAATACATTGGGAATAGGAGGAGTGCTCCAAGATCCTCAAACTTGAAAGGAATAGACCGACTAAACAGGCTATTTTTGACTGATGAATTTGGTGCCAGATATTACAAGGTACTTCCATAATAACTCTTAAGGCAGAACTTTTCTGCAAGGGGAAGAGGGAGGTTGGAATGTGTAACCACAGTAGATCAACTGCACTAGCATTAACTAGGAAATTAATAAATTTGATGGCATAAGACGATATGGTTTATATACATCCTACATGTGGTCCATTCCTGCACCCAGTGGATAGACATGCAATGCACTTTAGGCCCTCATTGACTTTAGCAGGTGACCTACTGAACCAATTCCTTGTATTGTTTGTTCCCCTAAATGCATGAATGTGAATGCTTAACATTTGTTTTCCCTGAGTACCCTTTGAAAATCTAGCCCTTTTAAGGGGCTGCTTTGAGGCACCCAAATTTTTTAGTTGCTTTGAAAAATCTTAGCCTTTACTTTTACAGAGGGTGATTATGGAAAATGCATCTTGACCTACTGAGAAGAATAAAAACTGACAACCTTTGCGTGCTACTAAGACTTGAATTCAGATATTTATATGTAACTCACTTCATCCAGTCCCTAAGGTGTTACTTTCTCTGTTCTTTGAGACATTGACAGCAGGTAGAGGAAAGTAAACTTCCTGTTTCCACAGTTTCTTCAGTAGAAGCCTTAGGGTTTTTTTCTTTTAATTTCAGTTAGTATGCAAACAAGTCTCACTCCATGTACTAGTATTTCTCTTGGAACACATATGCTGATCCTTCCAGATTTGCAATAAGTAATAAGGTCTTGTGCTCCATGCAATGAGTCTCTTGATTCCCGTACAGTCTGCCACAAAAATACTCACCCTGGCTTCCCATTAATATATCTTCTCTTCCCTTCCCTTTTGTTCCTCTTGTTTAAGAAACATTTAAAAGGTTAGCCACATCCGCCTAGTTTTCAAAGGCCAGTGATGTAGACCTTCCTAGCCATTTTTTTTTTTAAAAAACCCTCATACTTGGAGGCTCATTTTCCATTATCTTCTTTCCAGTAGCATTTTGTTGTATTCTTCCTCATGTCCAGTTACCTACAAACTATTAACTAGATTTACCTTGAACATTTTGACACTTCAGTTCCTCCTATTCTCTGCTTGTGGCACATACTAGTCTAGTCTCCTGTAGGGTATAACACTTTGGCCTAATTTTGGTTGTTAAATTTAGTGTCTGGGTGCTGGGTGATGTTGCTGACCTATGATTTACAGGAGGTCTGACTAGATGATCTGGTGGCCTTAACTTCTGACTTTATGATGTGCAAAGTTAATTGAGCAATAGCTCATGGAAAGGCTTGTGTTACCCTCCCAACTATAACCATCCTGCCAGTCCTTAAGGAGCTTTGGTTTGACAAAGTAATGCTTGATTTTTGAATTGCAAATGCATCTTATAAATAGGATTACTGTATCATCTTTCAAATTGGATTATACTTAGGACGGAGTGGGAAGGAAGCCACCTGCTAAATGCAGTCAATAGAAGTTTCATCATTCATATACAATAGAACTCCTATGTTACGAACTAATTTGGGATTGAGGACTGAATAAAATTGAATATTTCAAGATTCCCAGAGGTATGCACATAAAAGTTATATTAACATAGGGTGATGGACTCACTTGGGAACTCAGGGGGTTATAATTAGCATCTAACACACAAGGCTGATTGATGGCTCTGGTTATATCACCAGCAGAACTTGTCTCCTGGCAGACTTAAACTGGGATATGTACTCTTAGCCACTTGCCCAGAAATGAATCTGTCTTGGGTTTTTGGAAGCACCGTCAATTTAAACCTGTTTTTTCCAAACATGTTAACACTCCAACATGTTTGGAAAGAGGGAAGTAGAAAATTCAAGAAATGTTATTTTTGGAAAATTACATTTCAACTCCTATTCCCTAGCATCACAACCCAACCCCACCCCGTAAATTAATATATAGATGAGTCTTCCTTTCCATTGTTCTTCCCCACGTTCTGTCTTTCGGTGACATCTTCTCCCCCAGTTCATGTCACTGACAGATCAGTAATGAAGCTCCAGGCAACCTCTGGGTAGGTTATAGACATGACAAAATCATGGGCAATTTGTTTTCAGGTTATCTTGTTCTTTAATTAATTTGTATTTGCTTTGTTGAAGCCATGAAGACTAAATCCTAATCAAACTGAGTGAAACAAATGTTAAATATCTTACATGTATATATGGGACTGTAAGAATTGCTATAGGTGTATCATACTTACCAATGATCATTGCTTAATACAGTAGAATTTGACTGTTAGTATAAGCAGAGAAGTCCAGTCATGAAAACAATGGGGAAATCAATGCCTTGCATTTATATAGTACTTTTTATCTGTAAATTTAAAAATATTTAATGAATGGGGCTGCAAGTTGTCTGAATTTCTAGGACCCTACTCACCATCTTCTATCTGAGGCAGTGGCCTTTCTGATCCCAGGAGAATATCATATTCTGTCTCGGCATCTGTAGTTCCACATTTGTGAAATGCTCTGTCTTCAAGCCTTAAGTATGCTACCAAATTAGCCACTTTAAAAATATGCAATTAATACTCTTCTGTCTGGAAAAGCCTTTGATATAGCATCATAATCTGTTCTAATATTTGTTTACATATTTTATCTAAATTAGTTTTTATTGGAGAATGTCTAGAATGCATTGTCACATAATACATGTTATTTTGATGGTACCTATTATTGTCATTGGAACAAATTCTCATATTAAAAATTGTAAGTAAAATTCACTGAACAGTTTTAAAAGGATGTACACCCATACAGGTATTGCTACTGTATATTATTCCAGTTTTGATTTCATAACAACATGTTGTCTCTGGTATCTTATCACCTCAGAAAAATTCTCTCTTATGATTTGACAAATACAACCATTTCTATGCAAATATAGCCTATGGTGGCACAGCTTTTTTTATTAATGGAATTTTTCATATCTCACTCTTTGTACTTAAAGCAATTCCATAATTTTGTTTCTCATACCTTCAGACCACATTTAATCTGTATAAATATGCTTCACATTAAACTTCCTATGCAGTCTGAAGGGATTTGTTAGTTTGATGCATCAGCTAACAAATATGAGAAAAATTGGATAATATTACTTTTCATCTTAACCATGGGGAAATAAATTTTAGTTTGAGGAAAAACTTAATGTAAAAATATGACTTTTTTTTTTTAGCTAGACCACTATCAGCTGTACCCTTCTGTTCCCAGAGCAAGTAATCCATACAAAAGTATCAGCTTTCTCTGGTATTTTATAATGCATATTCCTGCAAGACACATTATCATCACAGATTCAGTGTGCCTCATGTTATTTGCCAGAGGCAGGAGACCTTATTCTTAGTCTAACAATTGATAAAGCTGGCCTAGATCTTGACTGTATGCTATATGCAGGGCCGGCTCCTGGCACCAGCCCACCAAGCATGTGCTTGGGGTGGCACCTTCTAAGGGGTGGCAATCTTGGGGCGATGGGGTGGCACTCAGGTTTTTTGTTTTTGCTTGGGGCGGCAAAAAAGTTAGAGACGGCTCTGGCTATATGCACTTGTAAGCTTGGAGAGAGGGTCTGTCTGAATTTATGTATACTATCTTGTTTGTGCCAATAGTTGTACTCTAAAAGTGCTTTAATCCCTAACACAAGACACACAGTAGTGGGCAGGGTCTATTTGTTTTTCATTGTATGCACAAATGGCTTCTATTAATATTAAAATATAGTATATTTTCTATATTGAATAATAGTAAGTTAGGACCTGACCCACTGGCTAATCATTGACTTCAGAGGTGTACAGCTGGATACTTGGCATCCTGTGAGCAAACAATACCTGACCTTTCCAGGAGATTGCCACTACCACCCTTCTCACTTACCATACTGCAACCCTAAATGCTCTGTGTGTATGGAGATAAGAGTAGAAATTACATACCAGGCCTTCCCGAGCTCTTCAGATGATCAGCTAACATCCTTAATATTAAAGAATGACTTCTTCATTCATTATTTAATAGTGATGACAATGAGCTGCAGGATTTGGAAATGTGTCTGGATTTCCCATCTTATCTCTTCTCCAGCCCCCCAACCCGTGTGAAGTTCTAGGCTATTCAGGGGCAGAGACCAATCCTGAAATTCAGAATTAAATCAGGGTTCAGATTCTGAACACATTCTTCCTCTTCACACACCTTCCTCCCTTCTTCCATTCCCCTTAAAAGCTCAGATCCAGGGTATTGATTCACGCTCACCTCTATGAACTCAAATATTGTTAAGAGTCATAACATTTTTTAATAAAATGCATTATTTGACTCAATCTCTTGTGAGAATGAATTCTGCAAATTAATTTGATCATCTATAAAGGAATATTTCCTTCAATTTTTCTAAATTTACTAATCTTTAATCAAATGATTTCCTTCTCTTTATAGAAGGGTTATATGGAGAATTTTTGCAAGAACTTTTTTCTTTTTTTTTTTCCATAGTCTTTCCAACCAATTCCTGTTTTGAATTGTCTAAAACACCTTCTATTCCTATAACCTGTGTTGTCCTTCCCTGCTGCTTTTCAATCTCTGCCATATATTTCTTAAACTGATTCATCTAATAATGGACAGTGCTCCAGATTTTGAACATAATGTCTACGGATGGCCCTGAGGTGCAAAATTTAGATTGTTGCATTTGAATCTGAGGTTTGGTTTTTGCCCCAACTCTATTAACGTTATCATGCTTTATTGCAATAGTTTCTAACTTTCTAATATATCCATTTCCATAACAGACTAGAAATGAAAAAAAAAAGTCTCTAGTGTCCAACAAAAACACTGGAATGCAAGATTGTTTTCTATTGGCTATTTATAGTGTTCTCACGTCTAGTTTTAAATGTCACAGTTAACAGGAGTTAACAGTTAACACATCTTTAGGAGATTATTCCACCACAAGCAAGAGATCTTAGAATCAAAAAACTTCATACTTAGATTACATTTTTCCTCTGATTGCATTCTATTTCTCCCAGTTGTACCCTTTTCATAATTGCTTTTATATTTAATTAGAGGAATCGTAGCTATAGTGCTAGTTCCAGGATTCAAGAACCATAGTACAACGTCATGAAGATCTTTCACATTGAAGTTAATGGCAAAACCCCTATTGGACTCTAGACATATTTTATAGAAATATGGCTAATAACATAAAATGATTAGAGCTAGCCAGCATGTGGAGATCCCTTCATGTGTGGTTGACTTTTTTAAATTAATCCTAAACCAGGATGAACTGTAAAAATATTTTACTGGATGGATTTTTGAGAAAAACTCCATTTTGAGAACTGAAACAGCTTCCCAGTTGCCCGCCTAGAATGCTTTTGTCAGTTTCACCTTGTCAGGTGAAAGTGACAGACTTCAGGGCAGGCTGCCGGAGAGACAGTGAGCCTGGGGGCTCAGCTCTGGGAGGGGAGAGACAGAGAGCTGGGGCAGTGGTTTCTCTGCCTCTCAGAGTTGCGGGGGGAGATGGGCAGGCAGAGTGCCTGGGCTATGTGATTTCAGCCTGGGTGCTCAGCTTCAGCCACCCTCTGGGACAATTTCTGTCCATTTCACTGGCAATGAAATTGTCAAGACCATTCAAGTGGGGAGCTATGATTTTGATTTTCCTGAAGGAAAAATCAATGTATTTATTTTTTTGGCAAAGCTGAAATGTGCTCGTGGAAAACTTGTTTTGTAGAAAGCACATTTTTCACTGGAAAATCACTGAGATGAGAAATTTTCAACCAGCTCTAATGATTAAATATTTCCCATCCTACCTCCAGAACATTTCATTAGTAGTTATTAGGGACAGAATCGACTTTTGATTGGGTAAAATTTCATTTAGTTCACACCCTTCTTTTTTTGAAGAATATTGGATTTGAATCAAGCCATATAAATTAGGTCAGGGATCAGCAACCTTTCGCATGCAGCCCATCAGGGTAAGCCTGCTGGTGGATTGGGCCAGTTTGTTTACCTGCTGCGTCTGATTGCAGCTCCCACTGGCCGCAGTTCACCACTCCAGACTTATAGGGGCCGTGGGGAGCAGCGTGGGCCGAGGGACTTGCTGGTCGCCGCTTCCCGCTGTGAACCACTGTCAGTGGGAGCCAGGATCGGCCAAACCTGCGGACGTGGCAGGTAAACAAACCATCTTGGCCCATCAGGGGGCTTACCCGGGTGGGCCGTGTGCCAAAGGTTGCTGATAACTTAATTAGATCAAAGGTAAGCATAATTCACCATTAGGTGATAGTGAGTGTCTTCCTTTGAGAGGGTTTAAATTTGCGCAGGTGCCTGAGACAAAGTTGTCCACTCTCTAGTTTCCTTTATCAATATGCAAATATTTCCAGTCAGAGAAGATGTAACGTGAATAAACAAATGGCAAGGAACACAAAATACCTCAATAGGCTGAAAATACAGTTATATAGCTAAAAAAATCCAAAGCTAACTTTTCCAAATACCTGGGATAGCATTAGCCTTTTTCACGGTCCCATCACATTGGCAGCTCATAGTCATCCTGTGGTCAACCAATACACCCTGGTCTTCCTCCTCCTCTATTACTTCCAGCTGATAAGTCCCCAGTTAGTCAGTTTGATAAAGTTTTTGTGCAATACAAAGGTCTTTGAGTCCAGCTTTTGACCTCAGTACCTCAATTTTAAACCACAGAGTAAACTGTATCTTTGGATAAAGCCTGTTATCTTCAAGAAGGTGTCCATTTTACAAGAGTACTCCTGGAGAACTCTCTAGCAAGTATAGCAAAATTATCCTGACTGTACACATCAGGTTGTCTCACTACACTACTGTGCATAGGTAATAGAACATGACAGGCAATACATTTTAAGCTGTCTTTGCCCACCTGGGCTTCACACCATTTACTTCAAGCATTCAGAACACCCCCAAAAAATAGTGTAACAAAGGTGGATTTTACTGGGGTCAGGAAAATAGGATCTTGGAAAGAAAAAGGTCCAGGTTAACTAATAAGTACTAAAACACCCAAAATCAACAAATTCCCCATCTCCCAACTCATCCCTGGCATCTTCCCAGGCAGATGATACACTGAGGATGACTCCAAAGATGAGTGTTGCAGCACTGTGAATGTTGTCCGGCTTACACAAAAAGGAAAGGGTTCCCCTTTTCGAGTCTCTCACCCTGCGGGGGACACGGTCTCCTCCTGGGTCCCCAGTCTGGAGTCCTGTGGAGGTCTTGGCTGGCTCTCGGTAGCTGGCACGAGGTTTGGAACTGTGTCACTCTGGACACTGATCACTGAAAGGCTGGAACTGCCTGACCCATGCATTAGATCCCACAGCAGTTGAGTGACGTCCCAGTTGGTCAGACATGGGAGTTAATTAGAGACTCCTTGAGCTGTTTTGCTTCTCTCTCCACTCCAATCCCAAGGACCAAACTGAAACTAGTCTCTTTGTCTGTGGGTCAGGCTCTCCCCACCTGCTGAGGGAACAATCTCCTTGTTAGCCATATCAGGAGTTTCTAGCCTATTGTCCCTCCACCCCAACTCCAAGCATGCTGGGAGATGGTATCAGAGAGTAGGGTAGCTATGGTATTGTTTCAAAGTAGCAGACATCTTAGTCTGTATCCGCAAAAAGAACAGGAGTACTTGTGGCACCTTAGAGTCTAACAAATTTATTTAAGCATAAGCTTTCGTAGGCTACAGCCCACTCCATTAGATGCATAGAATAGAACATATAGCATGAAGATATATGTATACATACAAAGAACAGGAAAAGGTGGAAGTTGCCATACCAGTTCGAAGAGGCTATTTAATTAAGATGAGCTATTATCAGCAGGAGAAAGAAAAACTTTTGTAGTGATAATCAAGATGGCCCATATCAGACAGTTAACAAGAAGGTGTAAGGATACTTAACATTGGGTTGTCAACTGTCTTATATGGACCATCTTGATTATCACTACAGACATTTTTTTCTCCTGCTGATAATAGCTCATCTTAATTAAATAGCCACTTAGAATTGTTATGGCAACTTCCACCTTTTCATGTTCTCTGTATGTGTCTCTCTCTCTCTCTCTCTGTATATCTATCTATCTCTATCTCTATCTATCTATATATAGATAGATATAGATATAATCTTCCTGCTATATGTTCCATTCCATGCATCTGATGAAGTGGGCTGTAGCCTATGAAAGCTTATGCTTAAATAAATTTGTTAGTCTCTAAGGTGCTACAACTTCTCCTGTTCTTTTTATAGTATTGTTGTGGTCCATAGACTCGGACCTCTCCCGCTACCCCAGACTCCAGAGTTTCCAGGAGCTGGAGAACTTCAAGTGGGGGTTACAGGAAAAAAAGGATAATAGAATTATAAGGTTATAAGTCAGTCCTGAATTTACTGGAAATTTATTGACAAGGGGACAACGTCAGTGATAGCCAGTCCTCATGTTCTGTTTGTGTTTGGAATATATAAAGCTGTTTTGTTGCATAGAAATTTTCGAGAGGAACCTTAGTATTTCTACTCATTCATTCTCCATGTTATTACACACAAAATATCAGTTATTTCTCAAAGTTCAGCCACAGTGAAGCACTGTAAAATTTGCAGATCTCTTTTTATCGTTCTGTAAGTATGTGCTAGAAATCATCTACACAGAAGCAATCACTGAGTAAGTTTCACTTGAAACAAAATCCAGGTTGGCTCAGAATTAAGGCTTGAGAGCTTAGTCTGAGTTTTAGGGCAGTAGAGGAATGCAGAACCCAACGGTTTTCTCTACAGAAGGATTCAATCTAGCTCCAGAGCTGACCATAAGGATGTGAGGATTTATAGGGTCATGTTGTCCTTCAGCAGCAAAAGCAGTGGGGCCGGGGGCCACAGCAATAAATAACATTGCCCTTTCTATATTCTTCATAAAGGTAAAAGGCTGCACAAAGAAAACCATTTGCAGTGCAACAAGTTTCATTGGGAAAAACCCATAACTCAGGAACTACTCTACATATTCTTGAGCGCCACCTATTGACACCTCATAAGAATTGTTCTTTTTGTACAGATAAACATGCAAGGATTAGCTTTTCATTGGTAAATGTGGATGTAACAATATAAACACAAACGAATGAAAAATGTTTCCATCAATAATAAAATGGAAAGGCAAAGTAAGACAAACGTTTGTTGAGAACATTAGAATTTGATTTAAGGATAGTAAATATCCTTTGTACATTTCACATGCAATGTTGCCACCCCTAATACTTTTGCACAACTATAAAAATGTAAATTTATTACAAATAGCGAAAAATGCATAAAAATAAACATTGACATTATTCATTGAAGTTATTTAAAAATCAAATTCTGCCAAGTCTACATATAAATAAAGTGCTATCAACAAGTGAGAGCTTGGTAGAATCAAGGTGAGCAGCAGGGCTACTCATTTTCAAGGCCACAAGCCAAATACTGAAGGAACAGGTCCCGTCCTCAACTACTACAGTGGTCTTATATTTAATCTTCATGCCATTTGCTACCAAAACTAATATGCTGATTTTTTTTAACTTCGATATTTTCCCCTCCGTGAATATTTACCATTGTGCTTTTGTTCCTTCAGTGTACATGGCACAGCATTGAAACACAAAACAGGCATCCAAATCCTCTTACTTGTCTGGGAATTAATCTTCTCATGAGCTGTAAATAACACTATTTGATAAATCAGTGTTTGGCTGCAATACAAGGAGCTAATCCTAAAGAATATTACTCACCCTTGCTCCTAGAAAGCACCCAGAATCCTTAAATTGTGTAAGCAAGTGGTATTTTGCATGTGCAGATAATTGCTTTGCATCTGTCAATGTGCTGGGTGTGTTAGTCTTTTACTCTGCTTTCTGAAATTTTGTCCCACATGTAAAAATATGTAAATAGAGCAAGCGTCCTGGGAATGTTGTTAGAATTCTCTGCTGAGTAGTCTCATCTTTGAGAGTTGCTGTTGGGACCACTAAGTTGCAAACACTGAGTTCTCCACTGATAGTTGTATAGTCAGTACTGCTGAAGATCTTGTGTTCTTTCAATGACTCCAATGGCCAATAAATATGTATTCAAGGGATTTAAGTTAGCATACTCATTTTTCATCAACCAAAAGAAAATACACCAACATATTGCTGGTCCTTCTTTTTCTTAACAATTATTAAAGTTAGGTAGGAAACTAGCTCACCTTTAAATGATGCTCTAGGATAAAAAAAAATACTGGGATACTTAACATGCCAAGAAAATGTTTCTGCTTTGCTGGTGGAGCCGAGAGAGTTGACCTTCAAACACAACTAACATGGGCTTGATTCGTCACTACCTCGTCATCTGCACCTTCACAAAAAGAGTGCACTGTGGGCGTACATTGAGTCCGAATCAGAACAGGAGCTTTATACACCCCGTTCACATTTGATCTGCCTACGTGTAAGTTACTAAACAAGGCAGGAGGCACTGGAGACTCAGGCTCTGTAGCTTCGAAAAGGAAAAAGTAGCACCACGTAAACAATTGGTATTCGCTCTTCATATGCAAATGTAATTCCCATTAGCAGCAGTGAGAGTTACCTGTGTGTATCGGGGAAGAAATGCCATTAAAGGTGTTCAAACAGTAAACTATGCACGGTATAGAGAGGCTATTACATCTGCTGCATTTAGATCTCATTCACAGCGGTGTGGGGATTAATGTAACTGAATGAGTGGGCTAAATTTAATTTCATTTGATTTTCTAGCATGAGACCTCAAACAGCTTTAGAGTACAACAAACATCTCCGCATACTTCAGATGGTAGCAAAAGGAACAGGAGCTGCAGAGTATGTGCCAGGTTCTCAATAATTTGAGGTTTTTCCATTTTCCACAGGCCTTATTTTCAGACATAAAACAGGTTTTCAGCAGAACCTGCTAAAAAGTCAACAACTAAAGATCAGATATATGGTCCCCTAATCCAGCAATGCCTCCAGATGTGCTGCTTTCACATTCTTGAATTACCTTTTTCTGGACAAAGGTAGCACAAGGTGTTGTGAAACTGCCTTCTACGAATCATGCCCTTTTATTCTCAGAAAGCCTGTGATAAAGCTATGGTTATAGAGAGGTCTTGTAGGATTTATGATGCCTACTGATGAAACCCATTTCCAGAGGTGTGCAGAAACCTAATTCTGCTGCTACTAAAGCCAGTGGTAAAGCTCTTATCAGCTTCAACAGTAGCAAAATTAGGCCAGTGCTGATTACTTTTGAAAGTCCCCACTGCCCCTAAAATGTTGTGGAGTTCCATTGTGTGGCCAGTTGGTGGAAAAAATTAGGAGTGCTGGATTTTTACAAGACTAAACATTTGAGACATGTGATCAGTGTATAGCTAACTCATGTCCCTGAGAAAGGATGGCAATTCCTGTACTCCAGCAACTCAGATAACGTAGCATTTTATGCTGATCTCTAGGGTTAAGTCTTCAGGAGCAGCGACTGTCAGTTTCCTACAGCTGGGATGCCCTCTTACAGGACCTTTTCCCAGTGTGCATTGCTGACCTTGTGAATGGGGCAGAGTCAAACAGCTCCAGACTTAAGGCTGCCATTTTGTAGGTGACTACTACTTTCTTGCTGCATCCTTCTCTGTTCTAGCTAGTATGTGTTTGTTAATTCTGGTTGTGTATTTTGGATGTGTCCCTGAGGAGCTAGTATGTTTTCCATGTCTCCTCATAGAGGTACTTCTGTTTTGTGTTTTTTTCCCTTTTTCATGTGCATGGAGAAACTTATTTTAAGGAAGGTATTTCATATAAAGCAGTTCTTAGTTCATCTTGTTAGTCTTTCTCCTACTGTTTATTCTCTAACTACTTAGGCTTTACATTTACACTTTTCACTCATTATAATAACAATTTTTTCCAGTCAACATTTTCCTTTCCACTGCCGTGAGGAATTGTCTTGATCTGTTCTGCGTTGTCTAGTTTCCTTAGCCAGCTCCTTTGCATAGTACCTTTTTTTTAATGATAGACTTTAATATATGTTTTGTATTTCAAGTTAATTTTTTTTTAAACCCTTAAAGTATATGAGTTGTTTTGGCACAGTGTGTTTGAGCTCTTGGGTCATCTAACATTGGACATTTTTGTAAAGGATCTGCTCTAGGAATTATTTTGGGGAAGGTCTATGGCCTGTGTTATACAGGTCAGACTAGACAATCACAATGGTCCCTTTGGGCCTTGGAATCTATAAATCGATGCCTCATAATACACTTTCTGTCAAACAGTCCAGACTTTAATGATTCATTAATGACTCTGATAAATCTTCTGATCAGTAATCCTTTATGGATGTCTACATCCGTTCTTAAATAAATGTAATGGTAGACAGCATTCCAGGTGAAAATGTTCACTGCTCTTAAATTTGACATAATTCCTCTCCTTTTAAGCTAAGAACTTGCTTGATTACTCTGTCAGCAATTTAACAAGACACGGGAGCGTGCACATTTTTTTCAGTGTTCTGAAGCGCAAAGAGAACATGGTATAAAATGTTAATGTAATTAATAGTGGCAAATATAATTAATGTTGGGAAAGATTTCAGTGTGCTGCAAGTTGATAAAGAATTTAATACTCTCCCAGTGAGTACAGATCTAGCAGAAACTTGATATGACCCCCATTTTCCACACAAATTTGACTTATCTTTTGCTTTTGAACACATTTTAAAAACTGAAAATATTCCCTTAAATCACTGTATAAAGAAAACTGGCCGGGGTGGTGCAGAGAGAGTTGTTAATGGAATACAAGGCATTCCACCTCTAGGTCACAGCTGAAAAGTCAGCCCAGGTTATTGCAATCTTCCCCATGCTAAGAGTCATCCCTTAGGACCTGAAGAGCCTCTGCTATCCTGCTCCATCTTCGGACCCTCTTTGCATATCCTCTCTTATAAAGCCTCGTAAGTTTCCTCTTTCTGAGCAGTGTTTGATGGAGGGACTCATTTAGTTGGCCTCTTTTTATGTAGGGTGACCAGAAGTGTGAAAAGTCAGGACAGCATGTGGGGGGTAACAGGAGCCCATATTTAAAAAAGCCCCAAATATCGGGACTGTCCCTTTAAATCGGGACATCTGGTCACCCTACTTTTTATGTATCCCCCCACAAATTAAAAAATCTACGGCAATGAGTCCCAGAGACCAGGTTAACTGATTTGGGTTCACAGGGCTTGCACTGAGGGGCTAAAAATAGCCGGGTAGACATTTGGGCATGGCTTGGAGCCTGGGCTCCACCGTGTTTCAGAGCTTGGGCTCCAGCCCATGTTTGAAGGCCTACACTGCTATTTTTAGCCCCACAGTGTGAGCCCAAGTCAGTTGACTTAGGCTCTGAGGGTATGTTTACATAGTAATTAAAAACCTGTGGCTGGTCCATGTCAGCTGGTTCTGGCTCAGAGGCTGTCAATTGTGGTGCCGATGCTTCGGCTGGCGCCTGGGTTCTGGGACCCTGTGACAGGGAAGGGTCCTAGAGCCTGACCCAGATGTTGACAGCATGATTCAACAGCCCCTTAGCCCGAACTCTGCAAGCCTGAGTCAGTTGACCCAGGCTAGCCATGGGTGTTTTTTTGCAGTGTAGATGTACTTTTTGCTGCTGCTGCAGTCTTTTTTCACTGCATAAAGGTATCCTAAGGCTATTGATTTTGAAGACATTTAGATGTCTGTCTATCTTTGATGGATTTACAGCTTTCACATCCATATGTTAAGGTAGAAATAATATTTGAGTTGAAGATATGTAGGTCAGTAGTGATTAACGGTCATCAGTTGAGGTACCAATAGTTTGGTACCTAGAGAGAGTCAAAATCCAGAATTTCAAATTTTTGAAGTCGTTTGCATTCTGAAGACCTATTCCTTGTTCAAAAATGTTCACTATTTTTCTTTCATATTTCTTCAATATTTTAAGAAGTCATTATAGAAAATATGGTTAACAACTTTAGATTACCTAATGTTTCAGCTAATTGAATTGTTCAATGAAGTTCTCGATGTGTTCAATACAAAATTCCCCCCAAAACATGACATAACAATAAATCAATAATTTTGTAATGAACAAACTTAATTTAAGAAGTCATTTTTAAATTTTTAAAAAAGCCTTCTGGTCAAAACTTTGCAGCCGTCTGCATTGGTACTGACATAAAACAAGTCGATGTCCCTAATTAACAGATGTTTACATCACAAATATCATGATGCCCCAAAAACTGCTCCCAGGGACTTCCTCACCTATAACCAGAATGGATACAGAGTGTCTCCTGGTGAGGGAGTTGTCCTGACTCAAGAAGTTGCAATCCTGTTACTTGGTAGCCTTTACTTCCTCCTTAGGAATAGCGTAGCCTCCATAGGCATTAGTCTAGAGGAGAAAAATGATTGGTGGTCTGTACATTGGTGGGTGCAATGAACCCCTTTGATTCCAACCCCCTTGTGTAACTGTAGGATAGCATACAGGGAACTCTCACTGAAGTGTGTTTTGTGGTGAGCAAGGGATGAACTCACACATTGGAGTTCTGGCACTTCTCTGTTGAGGGACATTTAATATTATATCATATATTAATAACATTAAATACAAATTGGTGAATTTTAAGGGCCTTATTTTGGTGGTGGGAGTGGTTTGAGCACAGTATAAATCCTTTAAAGTGTGTCACTAGAGCTATTTGGGTAATGTAATAAAATATTCTGCATCTAGACCTCTTGGACGCACAGAATAAAACAAATGACGTAGTTGTGGGGCGTTATTAATCAGCCGTAGACAACTAAGTGTTTCATGTGCATTTATAACGGTAAGCGATTTGTCAATAATTCAGGAGCTATTCTTGGCTGATATGGTAAACACAAGGGGCCATAGGCAAAGTGGGATGGAATATTATTAAAGGGGGCCAATAAAGGAACTAGAAAATCTTCTAAGATAAGTATAATCTTGTGTGCTATAAAAAGCAGCCAGTACTCAATTTGATATGCAATGGATGTCAGCCTTGCAAATGAAACACTGGAAGCTTCCTCAGCAATAAATATGAAAATGTGACTATCATTTATGCAGAAAGAGGAAATTAAGCAAGTACTTTTATGTGTAGGTTTGATTAAAACAGTGCAGTATTTTTTTTAAATCCTTTTGGGACCTATATCCTGATGCATCATTCACTGGCCCTAGACTTTGCCCTTAGGACTTCACTCCAGGCTTCAGCAGGTTGCAGTACATAGAGTGAATTATTTTTTGTTGAATCCTACAGACAACATGAGGGCTAGCCTTCTTGGGATTGGAGCTGGGTGCGGGACGGGAGGCAGCAAGGAGACGAGAAGAATTGCTTTCATTTGCAGCTGGAGTTCTATTGCAATGAAAGGCCCTAAGTATGTCACACAGGAATAGATTTCCAAGGAATTTGCTGTGAGACAGAGTGCAGGAAAGAGAAGCTACTATAGAAGCACAATAGGTACTTTGTCTTATAGCCGCAGAAAATATTCTTGGCACTCTGCAATGGGTGCCTGTTCTGTTGGAGGTGATCCTAGCCAGGAAAAAGGCCTGCATATTGCTGAAGGCCAAAATCCCCCTCTTTTCCTTCCAGTTGAATACTGGGAAGTTGCAGAACAGTTGAAGGTGAGGTGCTGTAGCCTATGGATCATAAGCTTCCCCTTCTTCACTTGGGCACCATATAATTTCCTATGCCAAATTTGGTCCTTTCTCTTAGTGGGAGTGCACTGTTCACGGGACTTCATTCAGAGTTTCCTTCCTCCAATGGACAAAGGGCTGGCCTCTTGCACTAATCTAGGAATTGAGGTACAGTGGGGCAGTTCTATCCTCTGCTGGATGATTGGTGGGATCTTCCTTTGTTTGCTGCTGTAGCTAAAAGGCTCTCTGCCCACTAGCTGTCTCATGGGAGTCTCCTTCTCTCCCGCTCACCAAGCTCTACAGAGAGGACGGGAGCGCTTTGGACCCACTTGCTTGGCCATGCTTTATCTCCTTCGCTGAAGTTGCTGTTTTTTGGAGAAGCTATTTTTAAAGTGCAGCCCTTATATTTTTTGTAGTCATGCAGGGAAGACTCTACCATGAGCATTGAAATATCAACTATGGGGAGCCAGGGAGGACACACTGACATACTAAAGTATTCCATCCTGCCTGGCTCAGAACACGGCTCGTGGGCTGTCTGCTGAATGCAGAATCATCTCTGGGTCAACAAAAAGTGCATTTGTTCAAGGAGGGCAAATAGTATTTGTCAGGCTTAACGCCTGAATGTCTATTACTATGCGTAAGGAAATACTAGGTACCCCAGACTGCCAGAGGAGTCTAGTACCTGTGAGTACCTAGGTGGGTCAAGTATTCATTTTTAGATACTTAAAGCCATCACTAAAGGAACAGAAGAGCTCTGATTCATATGTCAAGCATATTGGAAGCAGGAGGAAGGAAAAAAAACATTAGTGAACAGCTATTGCTCACTCCCTATTTGCCGAGGAAGACTTAGGGCTTGGTTACACTGGCACTTTATAGCGCTATAAAGCCCCCACGAGCGCTATAACCTCCTCCCTGTCCACACTGGCAAGGCACCTAGAGTGCTATAACCACAGAGTTATAGCGCTCCTCGTAATCCACCTCCGCATGGGGAATAAGGGCTGTAGCGCAGCTGCTGTAGCGCTACAGCAAGAATGTGGACACCCACTGTGCTACAAGTGATCTCTTGAGATGCCTAGAGCCATTTCAGACAATTGACATCTCTTCCCTTTGTTTTGAACTTGGCTGGAGGAATGCGGAAGTACCTCTTTAGAGTTTCTCTCTTAACTCGGCAGATAAGCAATGCAAATGTTTAAGGAGGGAGCCTGTGTGAAAACAAAGCCCTCTGTGAACGGAGGCTCACTGACAGGCTTTCAGAAAAACGGAAAAACCACTGTCTCTCTCCCTCCACGTACACACAACGTGTCCCCCCTCACTCCCCTCGTTTAAAAAGCATGTTGCACCCAGCTGAATGCTGAGATACCTGCACTAATGCGCTGCTCTTAATGCCGCATTAAGTGCCCCAAATGTGGCCATGCTATACCACTGGCGTGTCTGAGTGTGGACATACAATAGCGCTATACATATTACTGTATAAGGGGACCGCTATAGCTAATAGCGCTATAATCTTGTAAGTGTAACCATACCCTTAATGTCACAGGGATTAGGTAGCTGGCCATTTTTAGATGCCTATCACCTTTAGAGGCAATTTGAAGCAGCAGAAATCACCTCCAGCATGTCTTTGTGCTGCCAGAACAGCACCTTGTGATAAGCAGGACTTCTTTCAGTTTTAGAGTCCTTAATTTCCTTCAGGACAGAGACTGCATAAATTCAGACTTGCAAGTTGCTAAATCTCTGTCAAACAGCCTGCTGAACACTTTCTGAGAGGGAGAGTCAGCCGAGTAGCAAAAGGGGCAGAATTGGAATGAATTGTATCAGACGCAGCGAGGAGGTGGGTTCACAGCTATCTAACAGATGTTCTTTTCCTTTGTCTCTCCTGCAGGGCTGACATGAAATGAAATAGAAAGGTTAGAACCAAGCAAGGGAATGACATGTATTTACTAAAAATTGAAAGATCATGTGCGTGTGTGTGTGAGAGGGAGAGATTTTGTTAATTTTTAATTTAAAATCTAGGGGCCAAGTTTATCAGCACACTCTGGCTGCTTTGCACTGCTCCAGCACAGCTGCTGTAAAATCAGTTTAATGGCTAGTAACATACCAGTGAATCTGGCCCTAGATTTAAATCCAATCATGCATTGTATTCCTGGGATAACAACACATTAAGTTAGCTGAGGTCCAGAAAATGACAATAGCAACCTCTTGCTCAACAGATGTGTTCTGCTCCCTAACAGCAGTGTAATTCAAATCAAGCACTGAAATTTAGTGACCCTACTCAGGCTTTACATTTGGCTAAACAGGAGCAGAATTTAGCCTCTGGGATCTTTTGAAATCAGACCTGCTTTGGTGATAGATATTTGTGCAACTCATTGGTACTGTAGAGGTGGTCACCCATAGGAGAGTGAGCTGTTTTCTGCTGCCACTCACACATCAGCATATTTAAGTTTGCAGTTGTGGAATCTTTATCCTAAGGCATACTCAGGTGCACACCAACTGTGAATCTAAGGCCAGATTTACCAGTACAGTGGCTGCAAAAAATGACCCAGTTTAATTCTGGCCAGTTATGCTAGGTGTAGGGATACCTGCACTGCCAAAGCAGCATAAAGTAACCTGGGTGTACCTGTGGTTTTATCTTCAGCTGGAGTAAATTGGCATATCTCCAGAGAAAACAAAGGTACTCTGCTGATTTACACTAGCTGTGGATCTGACCCTATATCTATAACATATTAGCTGTGTTAAATTATTTGTAATAATTCAGGATCTAAAAAGGACCTAGATTGACTTTCTAATCGCAGACGGATGTTGCGGTTAGAACACACAGCTTATTATGTGTGAGCTGAGCAAATCTGATGTGAAGCCATAGAAGGAGCCTGAGCAAGGCCAGTGTTGCCATTTTTACATAGCTCTTCTCTTAAGTGGCTGCCTTTTGAAATTGAATAACTTACTCTCAGAATGTTTTCTTTTCCAGGGATCCCCAAACAAGAGTTGTCTGCTACTTGAGAACACAGTGAAGTGAGTTTTCAAATAGGAACTCTGACAGACATATCCAGGTCTTCTGAGCCAGAACTTAATGCTTTAACCACAAGACCATCCTTCCTCTCTGAATGTATTAACTCCCTGAATTCTCCTCTTAGTCTAATAAGCTGCAGAATTCAGCACATTGCTAAAGGCTGGCATTTTCAAAAGTGCCTCAAGGAGTTAGATGCACAAATCTAACTGAAATTCAATAGGAGTTGGGCACCTCATTCTCTTATCATCTTTGAAATCCCAGCCAAAGTTGATAGGGTTTCCATGTGTTGTTTTCAGTCACCCTTCATCTCTGCCTGCTTTTTTTTTGCTTCTAGCAAATGTGCATTGGTAGCCTGGAACAATCTAAACTCACAATTATAGAAACTAGTTCCAGGCTGTATACTATTCCCAACTGCACCATGGAGTTAAATACTCTTATACAGTACTTGGCATTGGTTGTTATATTAATGATCATGAATTCTCAAACACACACAAAAATCTATACTATGGTACAAGCTCTGTGAAATCCAAAAATACTTTGCTTGAATTGTAGTTGCTGAGATACACTCTTAGAACTCCAGCGTTTAAATCAAAATGCAATTATTTTGTTCCTCATAAATCTGCTTCACAGAGGGTAACACCAGCTTGTCTGAAGCACCCTTTGGCTGTGTAGAAGTTCATGTGTAAGAGGCAGTTGCTATTCCCATGACTAGCAGGGTGGAAATGCATTCTTGAGAATCACTGTGACTTGATCACTAGTTTCTATGAGCCCATGTCAATAGGCACTGGATTGGGCCTCAAAAACAGAAGAGGAGAACAGAAATAAGTCAATAGTACTATTTAAGAGCTTTCTCATGCTTTTTTGTATTCCCTTTCCATGTACCAATCATTGCAAACCCTTTGGGACAA
Source organism: Dermatemys mawii (assembly GCA_007922305.1). Lineage (NCBI taxonomy): Eukaryota > Metazoa > Chordata > Testudines > Dermatemydidae > Dermatemys > Dermatemys mawii. The sequence goes on from ML677363.1 coordinate 4,583,138, forward strand.
AGATCATCTCTTTGTATCATCTTGTTTGTATGGTGCCTAGGGTTCATGATTGGGATTCCTGGATGCTAGTGCAATATACATAACATGACTGAGTTTTACTAGTAAAAATTAGTATCAGCATGTGACTCTTGTGCTTGCACTCTTGCATACTTGCGCAGCATGCTTAAATTCAGTTTCTGAGAGCAGTTTCTGAGAGCACAGAATTCTAATTAGCCAGGGAAGGGACAACTCATCTGGATTTTGAATATTGAACAGCACAATAGAGGTCCCGATTCAGCAAAGTGCTTAAGTGTGTGCTTAGATCCCTTGAATGGGATTTAAGCACATGTGTAAGTATTTTGCTCAGTAAGGAAGCTTTCCTGAAATAGGGTCAAAAGAATAAATGAAATTTGTGAAAATGTTAATGAAAGATTTCAAAAGAGTTTATTAAAAAAATTACTATCTGTAGACATTGAAAGAACAGGTGAAAAAGGCAAAATTAATTGCATGAGTAAGAATCATTTGCTCTGCTTTGCTCACACGTGACATGAGCTGAAAAGTTATTCCATCCATACAAATATATCTCGCATCCTGCAGTGCGCTCACTGCTAGTGAATTCTCATATGCAGTCTACAAGAGCAAATTTTAAAAGCATCTTAGTATTGGTGTATCTGATTTGTTCTAGTCGCCATCAATAGGCATTAATATGGACAACATTTGAAAGGTTCCTATTGCTTTTGGGTATCTTGAGTTTTGAGTATCCAGCTTGAGACACCTTAAAACGGGGCCTGATTTTCAGAAAGTGGTGACCCACCTTCCCCTTGAAATTTTAGGCCCCTTTGAAGTGTCTTAAGTTGAGCAGCTACAATTATTAGTCACCTCTGACAGGTTTGGCCTTTGGCTCTTGTTTAGATTATCACACACACAAGTTTTAATATACAGATCTAAAAATATGCATTTGTTGTTCTTACCAATGAATTCATATTGTGTTATTGCCACTCCATACATTGATTTTAAAGAATTTCACTCTAGCAGTTTATTGGTGTATATAATAATAACAATACATGCACTTGTGTAGCATCTTACGTCAGGGGAGTCCAACATGCATGCACATATTTATATACTTCTACTTGGAAATACAATAGCTCTAGTGAAATTTCCTACCTTGTTTCTATGACAGCCCAAGTAGCTCCACTGGACATTGTCTACTGTACCTTTAATATGTACTGTAGATATACATTTTTAAGTGGTGTATTTGCAGTTTATGTCTACATAAGGGGCCCATTTTTGACAAAGGTTAATTAGTATCTTAGAACACTAGTGGTTTTTGTTTGTTTTTTCGAATGGGCACAATAGGCCTTAATTCTGAACATCACTTAAGAACATGCTTTATTTTGAAATCAGTGAGAATTAAGCACATCCTTAAGGTTAAGCATGTGCGTAAGTGCTTTTCTGAATAGGAATGCATTCATGAATCAGGCCCATAGTTTGTCTAAGATGCATAAATATTAGGGATCTTTTCCCTCGCTGCACACTTCATTTTTGAGAACAATTAAAGTTTAGCAATCTAGAGCAGATATGCACTCTTATATTCCATGCCCGAAGTGTAAAAGTCATTAACTAACATGCACTTTTAAAAAGCATCCTTAAAGAAATCACTCTCCAGTCCTTTTGATAAAATATTTCATGCTGTGCATTACTTTTATGTGTGCCCACATATCATATACACTTTTAATCTGATGGACCTGTATGGATTTGTAAACATACTCAGATAACCATGAACTATATGGACTTTAGAAGGGTGAAATTTTAGGTCTAGTTTATAGTGAAGGTTCAAGGGTGCAACAGATCACATCTTGTTCAATACTATTGCTGTCTGGTCTTGTTTTTAGCAAACAATTTTGTTTCTAAATCAACGTGAAATGTGGGTCTTAGTCTGGGTGTGGAAACAAAGGCAATAATGTAGAGATTTCTGTTCAGTGATATGCCTGAGATTCTTTGCCCATTCCCATTCAACCCCCACCTTCTTTCATTCAGGCTACTTTCCTAAAGTCAAATTAGATGAAAAATATACTCAGATCTCAGTGATCTTCCCTAGGGAATCGCATGCATTCACAAAATTCTGCAATCCCAGTTTTCAAAATGCACCTTCTACTTCTGCTTGAGCCATTGTCTCTGCCCAGTCGTATGCATGTTCCATTAGGATCTGACCCAGCCACCAGCAAAGTCAGAGTTTCCTAAGGGCCACTACATTCTTTTACAGCCATTGGAGGCTTTCCATGACACACAAGTCTGGCATTTTTTTGATGAAGCCAGGACTGTAAGCAAATAGCACATACCCTGTCTAAATGCAAAGCTACTGCCAGCCCAGGGCAGGCAACTGGTCATGCTCAGGGATTGAAAAATGAGGTACTTTCTAGTGAGTACCTCAGTGATGCCATCATATTTAAGCTTCATATTAATATCTTTGTTTCTGGATTTGCTTTCAAACGAAGTGAGCAAAGCAACAGTGCAATTGTCATTGAGGTACATTAATTGTTTAGCTGCATTACAGGCCGCTGGTGACTTTTATCCCTTTGTGACTTATGAGTTCCTCATGAATCTGTTTTCTCAAAGTCCTAATCCTAGTCCTGGGTTGCACAGCAGGTGGCAGGTGGATCACTGGAAATGAATAGCCTGCTGATTTTGCTTTGAAAGCTGTGGTTCCCCCACACCCCACAAGAAATACCCTTCCCCCACCAGCCCCATTCCTGTACTACTGTTATGGCTAAGATCTGTCCAGCTACTTATAGACTGCTGGAATATGCTGCCTCTTTGAGCCTCTGAAAATTGCCAGTCAGACCCAGAGGAACTTTAGCCATGATGTCATTCAGGCATCTGGGATGAGATCCACTGTATTACAGCCAATCTCAGGCAGCCATATACTATGAGATTCTATATACAGGATTTTATACACACACACACACACACACACACTACACTGTAAGGACGTTAAGGTTGCAAAATCGAGCACTCCAAAGTTAGGAAGTGACAGAACTGAGATTTCCCGTGCAACCTTATTTCAGCCCCTTTTGTACATACGCATGACACAGTCTTTAATTGCCTGATCACATGCTGTTTTTTCCACAGAACCCCTGGCCCTATAGTCCCCACACTGGTCCTTAGTCTCACTCTCCCCCTAACTCCGCGTCTGGTCTCTGTGTTCTTGCCAACTGACATCCAGTACCCCTGTTTCCTTCAATGGCTCCCTGTCCCAGTCTCCTTTCTCAACCTGTCCCAGCTTTCCTTCCTCCTCTGTCCCAGCCTCAGGTTTTCTTCCTCTTGGTTCCCTATCTGTTAGCATCCTGTCCCTGTTTTTCTTCCCCTTCCTCCTTGCCCCCGTCTACTTTTTCCCCAAAAAATTCAGCTGGTGGCAGACACCTACCATGGAAAACTTCAGTCCTAATGGTTAGTTCGGCAAAGTAATAAAGCAACTGAAACCAGGATATTCTAATGGGAAGTGTGGGACAACTTTCCTAACAGACAGTGCTATCAGCCCTGCCTATAATATATGCTGATAATATAAAGAGTGCCATCTACTGGCATTAGACTGTGAAATAGTGTTCCTAAATGAATAGGAACAGTACAGTTGTTATGCTATGGAAGCGTAGAGCTTTAATCAACTTGAACCCAGAGGTGGCATCCCAGTTTGAATGATTTACCATAAAGGAGGGGAGGAAACCCTAGACATAACACTGGGGGACACTTTTAGTTGCAATGCAGATCCACTTCTTCAAAGATTCATCACAAATAATTCCGAGCAGCCCATTTATTATCTGCACTGTACCTCCACAGACCTGCCAAAAGATGGTTGTAGACACAGTCTTCGGGTAATTCCCAGTGACTCTGCTCTGAGTCCTGAGAATGGTGGCCTCAAAACAGTAGTGGATTAAGATCAAATGAACTGTGCATCTAATCCAGCCAAAGAACCTCCGGCAAATAAATGGTGCCCCCTTGCTACACAATTTTTTTTGGCCTTTCTGGTTCTCATCCTCACTAATGTGGCCTCCTGCCCTTCAGTAGCCGTACAGGGCCTCAGATATTTTAGTGCCTCTCTGCTCCAAAAGATCCAAACTTTGAAGATTCTTAGATGCCCTCTTATCTCAGAGCCCAGATCTGTGAATGCGATCTTGAAAAGATAATTAGCACTTTTACCCCTCCGTTTTCACAAAGGTGAGTTAGTATTGTCCTCTTTTTATAGGCCAGGAAAGTGAAACATTAAGAGGGAAGAGTGAGCATGGTCATACAAGAGGTTTGTAGCTGAGAGGGGCATAGAACTCAGGTCTCCTGAGCCTGTGTCCCGTGCTGTCTCCCTCCTATTAAAAGGAAGAAGTAGCCCAGAATCAGTGCTAGAAAATACTGCCCTTCTACTTGACAATATATTTGATTTCAGAAGCTATGAATGTTATTCCATCTGTGCACTTATCCTTTTGCTTCTGGAAATTTGAACCTGCCTTATATCAAGAGCATTCAAAAAAAAATAATCCCCCTTTCACTGAACAGTTGCTAAAAAACCAACCCCCAAGCTATTACCAGTTTTAGGGGTGCCATTGACCCCTTTAGGAAAACCCTTTTAGAGAACAGATGTTTTCCCAGCAAGATGTTGTGTTTTGCACCTGCAGTGGAATCACAGCACCTTCCGCAGCATAAAAAGGTGCTACATGTTTTCATCCAGCTGCTTCCTCCCTCCCCCGTCCCTTGCCAATTACCTAGAAATGGGAGCAGGTTTGCTGGTCTCAGCCTGGTTGCCATTTGTGCACATCATGAAACCACTATGCAATTTGCTGAAATTGGCATGATGTACTAAAAAATACAGGGGTTACTGCTGATCAGGAGTAAGGTGCATTGACAGAGCAGAGCTGTGAAGCTTGCAGTGTTCTTGCCTGTGCTTATAACCAGCTCTGGCTAAGGGCTATTTGTTCCTCACTTTCTTAAGCGTTGCATTCGCTCCCATGCAATGGGAACAGCATTTGTGATTGAGATTCATTATCTCTGGTGCTGGGGAAAACTTTCTTTTGATTATTAGGAAGATTTTTTCCCTGTTGGTGTGTGACGCTCTAGATCTCAGCTTTGTTGACTTGAACAAAAGGTTGCTCAAAATCACCGTGATGTAAGGGGAGAATGTTTGCACATTTGGGATTTTTTTTCAAATGTAACAAACCAGTGAAGCCTTTTTGAGATGCAGTTGTCTGGCACCTTGTTGTTCCCATTTATAATATGAAAGCTCCTTGGTTGAAACTGCTGTGCTGTGCACCCATCTTCTACGTACCGAATAAAACAAATGGCATTTTGTTGCCTACCCTGGTTGTGAGATGGCTTTAAAAACTATGAGTTCACAATCCAAAATCAACCTTGTTTCAAAGCACTCCACAGCTCAGAAAAGTTTTGTTGTTACTTCAATATTTACCCCCAATACAATAGTTGGAGCCAAGAAGGGCTTTGGGGTTTTTCAGAGGAAATTAGTTTGGCATCATTGACTGGAATATATGGACATGCAATCATGCCTTCTTGATTAATTTAGAAACAGCAACAACTGCCACTAGGGGATGTTTATGTGGTTGGATTTTTTCTCGATATAATTCAAGATTATCTCTAGGATGAAGTTGCGTTCTAAATATACAACTAGTTATGCTGCCTCTTGTAATTTTTCAAAGCATGGGAATATAAATGCAAATTATAAGTGGGACTTTCAAAGCCACCTAAGGAAATTTAGGAACACAGGCCCAGCTGCCTTCTTAGCACCAGCCAAAAAGTGGGGGCTGGAGGGGAGTGGTGCTACCTGAAGCCAGGGAAAAGGGGGAACTCCCTTTATCTTTTTTTCTAGGTCCCTTACACTGCTCCCCCTTAGTTTAATGAATCCCTGGTGCTAGCAGCTCCAGTTGCAGGATCAGAGCAGTTGCTATCAGATTACAAGCATTTTGGGGAAGGGACCATGTTTTTGCTGTAGGTTCAGCAGTTAACCCTGACTGAGGCCCCTAAGTGCTGCTGCAAGGTAGAGAACTATCTGGAAGTACCTGTAATGTTCTAAGCTCCTTCCAATCATACAAAGCCCTGTCCCTGCCTGGAAGAGCTTACACTCTGAAACGGCCACATCTCATTCTCCTGCAGTAACTCTGCCAAATGTCTTTGCTTTCAAATTTCCCAGATGAGCTACTGAGGGAGGAGCCTGCCTTGCTTCAAGATGGCTTGAAGAGAACAGGAGGGAAGGTTTGACAAAAGTCACTGTAAGCTGTGTAGCCCGTCAGTGATGTGGAGTCGTGTGCCTAGAGTGTTTGTGAGCTTTGCCATGGAGGTTAATTACATCAAGGGCAATACTATTCTAGCATCCCAGGCAAGCTGTGACTAGCTGACAGGGTGCGTGGAATGTTAACTGCAGTAACTGAGCTCATTCTTTCAAAGCCTGCACTGGCAGTCACAGGCTAGTTACGTCAAGCGAGACACTTCTGTTTCGCTTAGTCCATTAGTGGCACATTTATTGCTATATTGTGCTCCACTCTTAAGGGCTTCACCAGATCAACTGTGACAAATATGGCATGTTTTTCTCTTTGGTGATAGCAGTTAGTGCAAGAGGCTGTGTGACTTTCCTGCTGGAGATATATTGTATTTGTGTAATCATATTGAGTTTTTCTTTTGTTTTAGCTTTTGAGCCACTTTGTAGCAGTCTTCCTTTTCTGGGTACTTCAGTGCTAGACACTGAATGATTTCTATGGTTTAAAAAACTCGAATTGAGTGACTCACTCCTGATGTTGCTAACTATATTCAAATGAACCAATATATCAAGTGTTATGGTTCAGGGCTGAAGCTATAACTTTTCCCTCTCTCTAGGGGCACTTTTTCCAAGTGATAGATCTGCACTCTGAGTGGAATCCCTCAATTCACCCAGCTTTTATACTGGTCTGACCAACCAAACGTATTATCTGAACAGGTCCACCTGGTTTGGGCTCCTGATATGGACTTCTCTCCAGGAGCTTGTGACCAGTATGAAATTGCAGTGACCCTGTCTTCAAGACAAGTACTATTTATTTGTCCAGAGGGACATAACAAAGGGATGGGAGGGTTAAAATAACACAAGCATAAACACACTTTGGCAAGGAGAGGCTATGTTGAGGTAAAATGGTTTAAGTAGATCCCACTTGATTCAGGTATCCCCAGCATTGGGGATGGATGAGACAGACTGCAACTTCTGCCTCTGGCAGCTTGTCCCCTGCCTGTCTGTGTGTGTCCCTCAGATCAGAGGCTGTCTTTTATCCTTCCTTTGTTCAAGGGATCCCACCTGATTGACCTGAAGATCTTCCTGGAACTGGTCAAACTGATTTGTTTCTCCAGAGACATAGGAGGTAGTCTTCAAGCAGTGGGCTCCCTGCATTGTCCATTTGAGCAATTGTCCCAGCAATTTAATTAGTCATTGCCAGGTTCCTGGATATCTCAGGAATGCTCCAGCTGGAATTAACCACTAGAGTTCCATAAAACCAGCTACATCACAATAACCAAATCCATATATATATATATATATATATATATATAAAAAAAATATAAAAATCATTCACTATATTATATACAGATATCTCCCATGCTCTTCAAATCAAGGACTTACAGTTATAGAAGTTAAATTAACTCAGTAGCCAAAACAAAATAATACTGCTTTTAGTTGCAGTTGCAACACAATTTTGTGATGAATGTAGTAAGAAAAAGGAGCATGTACTAATATGTGGCTTCTTCTAGGTTTGCTCTTTAGTTTTAGTCACAGCAGTGGCCAAAACTTTTAAAAAGAGGAGCCCAAAAATTAAGCTTTTAAATCCATATTTAGGCACCTAAAAATGTGTCCAGACTTCAAAAATGTTGATAACCCAGCAGCTCTTCTTGACTTTATTGGGTGCTGCTGGGTGTACAGCTTTTTTTCAGGCCACATTGAGGTGTCTAAAACAAATTGAGGAACATAACTCCAGGCGCCCATTTTCGACAAATCTTGCCAATATGTACAATGCAAGTTGAATTAAACGAGTGCTACAAGAACACAATAGATGCAATGTATGTGTTTAAATGATGCAGTGCCCAGCACGTGATCCATGAACACTTTCTGAATATCGAGTATAATATCGAGTGAGTTCGCTGTGCTATTCAACGTTTCATTGGTGCTTCGTGTTTATTGATGGTCAGAATAGAAAAGTACTTCATGAAATTAGGAACCAAATATCCATTATTTTCAGAATTACAAGTGTATCATACTCTGTAATGATCTACTGCAACTGAAGATCATAGCTACTTGATCACTTTTGTTTAAGGGGGACAAAAAAAATCATAGCTCTGTCTATTTTAATTTCCTTTGAATGAATGCTGTTTGCTTTAACATCTTTTGAGGGCTATCTCTGTAGATCAGAAAGCTTAAAATCAGGATAGATGAGTGCACCAGAAAAAAATGTCTATATAGATTTAACATCTGTAGATTCCACTGCTCCCAAAATATACCTGGCATTTGCTAAGCTATAGTCAGTAGTGGCATTGCTTGAAGTAGTATCTATAGAAGACAGTATTTCAGTGTTTAGATCATGGCCACACATCTCTCCTGGGAGTATCTATCAATTCTTGCACATATTTCCTAAGATTGCATACACAGTAAAACATCCTTATCAAGGATTGTGAGTCGCAGTGGACTCATCACATGCACATCCTATTTTCCTGAACAATACAAGCTCCTCTCTGATTCTTTCTGACCTGAACATGCCCTCATATTGGCTTGATTTTAAAATCAACTTTACAACTAGAATTCCTTTTCACATGCAGTAGAGGTCAGATAGTAGCTAACTTTAATTCTTTGGCAAAAGCAGCGGCTATTAACAGTCCCAATTTTTAAACCCAAAGTACAGTACATATCTAATGCTTTAGAGTTTCTAATGTTTCAGAAATGCAATCTCAAACATTCATAGGTCTGTGCAGTTTGAACACAGTTGAGTTGCATTTAATTTCATATTTATCAAGCAAAGGATCTGTGCCCATCTCCTTTTTGGGAGTATAACCATATTTCTGTTACACTAATGCCCATAGGTATAATTTGTATCAGATTGTATTTAGTGGCCAAGTCCCAGTAGTTTCAACTCAGGCTTCCATTTATCTCTCATTCTCTAGAAATTCCCTGACTGGTTTGCATTTAAGACTGTGTGTTAAGGGATGATGTAAGAGGATAGCTGCTATTCCTAGACATGATACTTTGTGACAGGTTATAAATAGCTGGTACATACATCACAGCATTCACACCCCCATCTTCACCATTGGTTTTATTCAAGTTCTAAAGCAGGCATGGGGAGTATTGACACCTACTTGCCTCAGTCACAGAGAAAAAATAAAGCAGTGCTTGACTGTAATGTACTATTCCCTTGTGGTAATCAATCAAAACTCCTGTGCTATAGGTACATGTACAAACTCAGCCCTAAAAGGGTGGAACAGTCGTGACAGACAACCACATGCTCTTATGAGAAGAATGTTGTTGTGATTTAAAGTTCTCACTTGGGACTCAGGAAAGCTGTCTCTTCCCTGCTCTGCTACTGACTTCTTGGATGACTTTGGGCAAGTCACTTAATCTCGCTGTACTTCAGTCATCCATCTGTAAAATGGGGATAATACGTCCTTTCTCCGATTGTCTATTTAGGGTGGGCTTTTCAAAAGTACTTAGCACTGGCCTAATTCTGTTCCCATTAAAGTAGGTGGTAAAGCTCCCGTAGATTTCAATGTTAGCAGAGTTAGGCCAATGCTGAGTGCTTTTGACAATCTCACCTTTTGATCGCAAGCTCTTTGAGGCTGTCCCTAACGATAGGTGTGCGCAGTGCTTAACAGTGTAGATATTACTGTAGTACAACAATAATAAATAAGTGATCTTGTTTTGCAATAGCCTGACAAATCCAAAAGGGAATGTTTTTTGTCCTGGAACCAATTTGGAATTCATTAACGCTCTTCCTTTGCAGCACTGCTTGTGAATATTCATAAAACAGGAGATGGGTCTCTGTTTAAGATTGGTGCCTTATGTCCTGTTATATTGAAATTCTTCCAAATGAGTTATGCATCTGAAGGTAAAAGTAAAATGTAAATATCAAATGATCAGCATTATTGTCTTAAGGTTTTTTCCCCTCTTTACCTTAGCCACTGTAGAATATGAATGAATTATATGTAAAGGTAAGCTCCTCTCATAAAGAACTCCCTTTCTAAGGAACAAGATGGCTCTTTCTGTAAGCATGATTCATAGCTTCACTCTTTACATGGCACCTTGACTGTAGGACTGTTGAAAGCCAACTGTTCTGTGTTGCACAGTGAAATGTTTGTTTGAACAGCCATGTTTAAAATGCAGTTTATAATCGGAATTACTGTTAAATTCATCTGAAGATTCCTCAGATTTAGAGGGAAGGAATGATTTCTTTTTTCATCCCTGGAAATCTAACATTTTCAGAATAGAGCTGTGCAACAACTTAACTTTATATCAAGTGTTTGATTTCACAGCTCACCATTATTTAGGATCTAGTTGCAGCTGCATTGTGTATGCTTAACAAATAAAAGCTTTCAGAGAACATCATTCAATTCTTACCTCCTGCTAAGGGTTTTCGAAGTGTAATACATCATGGAATCAAAATGACTTTCACTAAAAGTTCATGCCGGTTAAATCACACCAAATGTTCTATTGAGGTGTAGCATACATAATTCATGTGTCATTAATGACTTCTACAAGTCTTCAGCTGCATGGCATACCAATGAATCAGGATGTGTGGATATATATATATAATATATTTGATACCCGCCTTAAATTGCATTAGGTAATTGGAGTAACTTGGAAAGTCAAACAGTCATGCGCTGAATTATAGTTTGTGATTGACATGATCTTGTTTCGTTCCTGATTTCAGTAAATGTTCTATTTTAAACAGGAAATCTATTTTTATATTATATAAAATATATATTTTCTTTTCTTTAAACTTCAAAAATGTATTGGAATAACGCATGGTAGCTAATAGTGAATTGGCAACATTGTCTTGTCAGTTAAACCTGCCCATTTAGTTGATCTGTATCTATTGCAGCAAAAGCCCCGAGTCTAGTGAGTGATGTATGTTGGTGGTTCCCGCAATGGGAGAGGGCAAAAAGACAGGACAGGCTGAGTTCCATGAGATTTCTGGACTCCAAAGGATTTCCAGTTAGGGGGTTGCAGGGTTTGGCATGAGATTTGGAGCCAGGATAAGAGCTGTGTGCTCGAAGCCACTTCCTGTTTGCTGCTTTCCAGTCCTCTGCTGCCTGGATGGGGCTGCCGTGGGGCAGCCTCCTTGGATTCTGCCTTCCTTTGTAGTGAGTACAGGACTGAGCCCCATGGCCCAGGCAGAGCCCTGATGGGGGATCAGGCTGTGGGCCATGCCCATAAGGAGCTGCTTGCAGCCATGTGGAACTTGAATTGGTGGCAGTGGCTGCTGTTGGATGGGCATTTGGCTGGCATCATCTTGCGCAAATGCTAGAGGTGTCTAACAATCAGCACTACCAAACAGAAATGTTCATGCAGTATTCACTTCATTGCCGAGCATGTGCTTGGGCTTAACAACGGCACAGCCGATGCTCTCTCAGTTGCAGGTAAACGGACTCTGAGCCCTAGCAGCGGAGGCGGAGAAAGTGCCAGAACAGATGCTGGTAGAACCTATGGAATCTTGTTGCTAGAAGGAATGTCTGCAGCCAAGGGAGCACCTGCAACCCATACCTTTTTTAAGCTTACCTGGTGGAGTTTGATGGGTTTCAGAGGGCTAAATGTCTACCCAGGGCCTGGCCTGTACCAGAACACCAAATATGGTGGTTCATGTCATGCTATAGCTAACTGGTAATCTGGGGTGGCCTTTTACTGCAGGTCTGCCAGTCATCCATACCACTATTGGGGATTCATGATTCACAGGGTGCAAGAAGGTTGGGCCCAGGCTGCTGGGATGTGGAGCAATATGAGGAAGCCGGCTGCCTCGCAGGTCCTTAGGCAATTAGTTGAGGTTCTTCCTCGGATCTACCATTCGAGGGCAGAGGCTCTTAGCTTTCTTTTGGGCCTTCCAGGCCAGTGAATTGTTCCCTTCAGCCAAGGGAGAACTTTTAGGGTTGGCTCTTGAACTACAGGATGTGCAGTAGGAAGGTGATTCTTCAGGGCTCAAGGTCTGCAGATCAAATAGAGGTTAGTGAGGCTGTTGCCTGGCACTACTCTGGTAAGGGGGACCTTTCTCCAGTGCAGACACAGCAGTATATCTGCCTCAGTGACCCCCCAGTGAGAGTCCCCTTGTTCCAGATTGTGGGACTGTTTAGGAAGGGGCTGTCATTCTTGGGCTTGCCACTGGGAGAGCACAACTCCCACTCATTCCATATAGGGTCTTCAGCAGTGGTTACCAGGTTGGGTCAGAGATCCAGGCTATAGGACATGGTGATCCTGCACATGTCCTATGTGCAACTGCCTGAGGGGAGGCCAATACAGGTGGTGGGCCATAGGCACCACAGGTTTTCACCAGGTCTGTTTCCTTCCCTGTGTCTTTCATAAAGAATATATCGGCACTTGCCTACAGCTAGGGTTATGCATATATGGATGGATGGATTTACAGGCCCAGCTTTGTGTACTAGGCATACAAGAGAGTTTGTAGTTCAGCAAGGGGCTCACAGCTGCGCCTCCAAGTGGATGAGATGTTGTTCTTGGCACAGTAGATGGAGCATGTGCTGGGACCAGCTAATGCCTCTTTTGCGTGGGCTGGTGCCCCATAAGGACATGCTGGATGCCACTGTTATCCTCTTAGGGAAGAATGCCCTGGGAATGTACTCTGGGCACTAGTTGATTTGGCTAAGTAGGATACTGGATTACTGGAGATACTAATCCCCAGAGTTTGGTGGACTGCTGTCCACTCATGAACATGGCGGACAGGGCCCAGAGGAAGGCCAGCTGGAAAATATCGGAATGGCTGGAATCCTGAAGTGGCTGAGTTCTCAGACCAGAGTGTGGCTGGAGTGCACCTCTCTAATGTAGGTGCTGATTTGTTCCTGGATCATCTCAGTATTGGGATGGCTGAACATCTGGTAGACTGTGGAGGGTGGGGTGCAGACAGCAAGCTGATGCTGTTGCCTCCTTGTGACAGGTGCCCAGTGCAGGAACTTACTGAGATAGGCTCCAAATCCAAAAAGGTAACATAGCGCACATCCAAAGGGCATTTCATTGCAAGATGGGAGCAATGTGTCTGCCTCTCTAGGGGCAAGTGCAAACCAGGGGCCCTGGCATTACCCCGGAGAGGCTGCCTTGCCAGTGTGCTTGACAGCAGTGCTGGCTGGGAGTTGAGGTACTCTCTCACCTCCTCCCCCAAAAGGGGGAGGCAGGCTAGCAGGTGAGTGGACACGCGCAGAGATCCTCCCAGTGCGATGATTGGCTCACCCTGCGGTGGGAGCCACCATGAATTGGCAAAGGATCAAAGGGGTGCAAGTGACTGCACTGGGCTGTCCCGACAGGAGCTTTGACTGTAATTTGACGACTAAACCTGCATCCTGGCTGAAACCCATCACCACTTCAGTGCTGTGAGTACACCAGAACTAGTGTTCAGGAGCAAACAGTTATTGTCAAACTGTTTCAATTAAGGGAGAAACACACACACACACCCGCCCTCATGGATACATTTTCCTGATTTTCAACCAACTCCATGCTGGTACTTATGAGTTACTATTGTGATAACCCACAAATAATATTTTATTACAAAATGAAACCAACCCTGATGTATGTTTTGTGTACATCTTGAATAGCATTATCTCAGTCTTGTTAAATCTTACCAGCATCACTGAGGTGGTATCCAGTTTGGCTGATATAGCATTTCACTGGCACACATTCACCATCCTCTCCTTTTTTCTACACTCTTTTGGTCTGACATCAGGAGAGATCCCACAGAAGCACAGCATCTATTTTATCTTGTGCATTATGTTAACCTATATTTAAGCTATTTCATTATCGGCTGTTCTTGGAACATGACTGGTAGTGAATTACGAAGCTGTGATGAGAAGGATACATGGAATGTATTGTAATGCTGATGTACTCTTTTTTGTCGAGGGTGGCTATGAACCAAGCAGCACTGGTTTCTGAATTAGGTTACTGTGTATTTTGTTTGGATATTCTTTTATTATTATTATTATTATTATTATTATTATTATTATTATTATTATTATTATT
>ML677363.1:4602358-4645172 GCA_007922305.1 Dermatemys mawii
GGCTTGGAGTTCTGAGGTGCATCTGAGGAGGCCTGGCTGAGTGACTGAGATAGGGTTATATATGAAAGATTCAGAATCATTCTGTGAAAACATCTCACATTTTCAGTTTGATCAGAAATGGTTGTTAAATAGATAGAGACCTTTATTGCAGCTGTCAGCTGAGTCTGGGCTAGATGCCGCCCCCCGCCCATCCTCATCCCTCTTGTTCACATTGTGTAAAACTTTGCTTCTTGGTGAGTCTCGCTGATTTCAGGGCAATGTTCAACAAAACTTGCTTGCAACAAGGAAATCAGGCAAGGACAAGAGTAGGGAATCCAATAAATAGCTTCATTCACTTTGTGTGCATTAAAAATGGAAGTTCTGAGTTCTCTTCACCCCAAAATACTGTTACTTCAATCTACTTAATTATTGAAGAGTGGAGATAATGAGAACAGATGTTAGGGGAATTTGCAAAGAGGAAGTGCAGCTACTTGCATAACAATAATTAACCTCCTAAGGAACCCAAGACCTCCACTTAATTCTCAGGATATGTTACATTTTGCCATGACATTTTACATTTTGAACGGCTTTCGGATCGTTCCATTTGTTTCACAAAAGGCTCAAAACATAAGGAGACTACTAGAGAGTGAGAATAATGATTTCCAATAGTGGAATGAAATATTTTAGCTGAGAAGTTCAGTGTTATGGCTCTGTGATTCCTCCCACACTCCCCACCTAATATCGCATCAATTTTGTTTTGACTTCATGCAAATCTGTGTAGGGAGGAGGGGGGTCCCCTCATCTCTCTATACACTTGTATATGTGGTATAACTGTGCATAAATTTCTCCACACACATTTGTGCCTGTGCCTCTGGAAAGCCTACGGAATTTTATATTGATTTGTGAACCCTATAAAACACTAATAGAGCTGCTCCTTTAGCTTTTGCTTAGTTGGGAAGATCTTTTCTTTAAGAGGCTGCAGGCAAGTTCTTTCTGTGCTGGTCCTGGTAGTGACTATTCCCTATCCCTTTAGCCTGCGGAGCTTCCGCTTGCCTCAAATGCGTTTCGTTCACTTGGGAAGCCACAGAATCTTATTCGAGTCAGCATAATGAGTTATCTCTCTGGCATCTGGTCCACTCATTGTTTTTGGGGTTTTTTTTAAACAGCTCTTGAAAAAGAAAAACAAGCCACTATGTTATGCTGATAGTTTATAACCTATGCTGCTGTGAAATGCTCCATCGGGTAGAGATGGAGAACATTGCTCGTCTCTCATTTTATTTTCAAACAAATTGTGCTTTTGGCAGCCTCCAGATGCAGCTTGGTGTCCTCTGTGCTCCACTGGAAATGATTCCTCTTTTCATATATTTTATGCAAGCCTGTGGGTATAGCAGCGGTAGTCTCCATTGCCATGTGTCTAGGTGCAACCTCAGGACACCTTGCTGTTCAGAAAGAAGCACATAATATAATAGTGCTGCATACTTTGATAGTACTTTTAATCCCAAAGCATTTTGCAAACTTTTTTGTATACAGATCAGTCCAGCCATTGCTGAAACAGGTGCCTCTGAAGTGAAACCTAGCTGCTGTTTCACACAGTCCCTCCAGACAGGACGTGGAGAATGCTATTATGACAGACTGACAATATCCAGTAATTTCCTAAAAAACCTTATGGAATTAAGATAACTTTACTAAGTGAAGCTAAGTCTTTTTGAACTAGGGTCAGTACCTTTGGGGTACGTGTATTAAAACACAATTGTGTAGGTGTTGCTCTGGTATTGTATGTACCTTCTCTAGAATGGAGAGGGGATGCTAATTAACTTCCTCCATTTTCAGCTTTTAAAGCCACCCATCTGGGGAGATATGCAGTTTGAACTAGTTTATGCATATGGATTCTTCAGAGATCAACAAACAAAGAAAAAAACCCTTGGATAAAAGGCTGGGCTTTAAACTGACCTAGGGCCTTCTTCCTGGTGCAGGAAATGGACTAGACCCCTGGTCCTTAGGTCTCAGTCCTTAGAAAGGATTAGTAGGACTTGGCCCACTCAGACCGCATAAAACTGGGTACTTGTTCTGAAATGAAGCTGTGATGGCCCGTAACAATAAGGAAAACCCTAGAGTGGGATGCTGGGAGTCTTCCTGCCAGAATCCACGTTAGGGTTAATTCTGGTAAGCTTATTCACATGCACACAGGCTTTCATTGTGTTTAATATGTTTTCTCTGAAATGCTTTTTATCTTAAGACTAAAGTAAGCTTGCATGAGAAGTGCTGTTATTTATAACTGTTGGCAATCACTCTGTTATCAGTCTCCGAAGAGAAAGCAAGTGGATCTGCTTAGACAGACTGTCTTCACTGGGAAATATACAGTAAAGGCTGGGAACTGTGCAGCCTGGGAATACCCTGCCCAGAAGGTAGAGAGAGACAGATCGCCTGCCAGACTTGAAGCAATGCGTGGGGAGCTGAAAGCAGAGAGTGGGTGCCCTTGCCGACCCCTTATGGGAAATATAGGTACAGTTGCCAGGATCTGTGACAACCATGTCCTGATAAAACTGCAGGAGGAAACTAAGTAGGCAAAAGTTAATTAACCATAGTGGAATTTAGATAGTCATCAGGACCACAGACCTGACCCTGCTTGTGAGAACTCATGAGATCCTGAATGACAAATGGGCTCTGCCTCAGTGTAAAAGTCTTTGAGAGAACCTCCATGGATCAGCGCCTTCCCCTCCCTGTGCCTCCCACAGATCAGCTGTTTCATGGTGTCAGGAGGAGCTGGAGGGGAGGGAGAAGGAGCAAGGGTGCACTCGGGGGCGGAACTGGGGGGGAAGAGGCATGATGTGGGAGGGGCAGGGGTGGATAGAAGCAGGGTGGGAGGGGGGAGAAGCAGGCAGGGGTGGGGCATTGGGGGAAGGGATGGAGTGAGTGCGTGCCCTGGGCGACGCCTAGGGTATCACCCCCTGGCAGATTAGAACTCGGCTCCTATGATTGTGTCCCATCCAAGTACAAAGGAGACTTGCTTGTTTTTCCAAGAGGGAGGGGAGTCAAGATGTTTGAGGAAGGGATGGGAATAGAAAACAGGCTGAAGTCACATGGCACTGAGAACAGTAAGTTGGAGGGGAGGGCTGCGGTTGGTATTGGACAACAGAATAGTATCTTTATCCTTATCCTTGCCCAACATGGTTCCCATAGCAAGAGCAGACCTTAATACAGTTTAAGATTCTTCCTAGACCTTATTGTGCACTATCTCTTGTTCACAAGGGGCTTGTGGGGCTTGCGTTGGTGCTGTCACCAAGGAGTTCACTGAGTGAGTTTGTCTGAGAGGATGCTGATATTCCCCAAATGGCCATATTACTGAACATGGGTTCTGCTGACTTGTGAGTTTCATAAGTTTCTGAGCAGTGTTCTACTTTGCATTGTACTTGTCCACTGGTTCTCAACCTTTCCAGACCTACTGTTCCCCTTTCAGAAGGCTGATTTGCCTTGTGTACCCCAAGTTTCACCTCACTTAAAAACTACTAGCTCACAACCTCAGAATTAAAAATACAAGTGTCACACCACATTATTACTGAAAAATTGCTTACTTTCTTGGTTTTACCATATGATTATTAAAAAATCACAATCCCCAGGTTGAGAAACACTGATATAGTATGTGGAGCAGGATAAACAACCTATTGTCTGTATGAAATTTTAGTTTGTACTGACCTGGCTACATGAAAGGCACTAGCATTTTATAAAACTAGGCAAACATCTAGATGAGGTGATGTATCCCCTGGAAGACCTCTGCGTACTCCCAGGGGTACACACATCCCTGGTTGAGAACCACTGTACTTGGCCATTGATTGTTGGAATGAGTGACTGTCCCCTGCAGTCATTGACTAGTATTCCTGCTGTAGGACATTGCTACTTTTAGAGATGGTATGTTGACTGTGACAAATCCCAATTCGCTTTTCTAGATATAGCCTAAAGTCTATAAGCCCTGAGGCATGAGTTTGTTTTTGCAACCTTTTTTAGTGTCTTTGCAACCCTTGATGAGTGGGTAGTGGACAGAGTGAGGCACTGAGATGAAAGAGGTGAAGTAACTCTATCGGACTGACTTTACTCCTAGCCATATTTTCTTGTGTGGTTTTTTTTAATTCCTCTATTCATTATGGCTCATTAGAACATCTGCTTTCCCCTGTGAGAATTTTTATCAGTTCAGTGAACTACTGCACGTTTTTCATTAATGCATAAATAATGAGTAGAGTGAGATCATCTCATTGATTGGTAGATGGCTCGTTATCTGCTGTATACATGCTGTGGGACCCTTGGGGGGCCTTTCTCCTACAAGTCTATACCCTGTTATTTTGTTTGGCTTGTTTTCTTATTGTGTGTGCACAAATAATTCAATAAACATGGCATTACAATTTCATATTTTATACAACATAATCTCATCTCCCCTCCTCCTCACAGTAGGTAATAATATAATTATTTCAAATGTTCAGTCAGGCTGTTTGTGGCTGTGTCTAGGCAGCTGATTGTAGTTTTGTGCTTTATGTCTGGACTCTTATTCACTCTCTGTACTGGTGAGGTTGATGCTCATGGGTCAGGAGTTATGTAGTCAACATGGACAGACTGACACTTCCTTAAATGGACTGAAGGTTATTTGGTAAAACAAAAGGGTAGCTGAAAGTGGCTTTACTGTCGTGAGAGCCAATGAGCAGAAGGTGTGGACAAAGGCAAATGCACTCATCTCAGTGAGATTCAAATCTATTCTACCAGCCTCCTGTGATTGATGGAAGACTCAAGTGCTCACTGGAAACAGAATGTGAAATCCCTCCCCCCGCAGTCAGTGATGTGTGTGATAGGGGAAGGTGGAGTCTTTGGCCCATGCTAAAATTGAAGTGTGGGATTTCGTAGCACTCAACATTAGCCTAACTCTGTTCCCAGTGAAGTCATTGGTAAAACTCTCACAGACTTCATAGGAGCAGTTAGTCTGGAACTGAGCACTTCTGAAAGTCCCACACTAAACTCTTAATTCTCCAGACAGAAAAATTAGTGCTCTCAAGGCCTCCATGTCTGTCCCCATGCCAACACCTCTCTTGCAGGTTTGCTTATGTGTATAGAAGGGCATCCCTTTTTGGCACCTGCTAACAACAGTCAGAATAGCGCCCCCGCCAGTGAACTCTGATATAACATAGATAACTTGGAGGAGCTAATGTCATTACTTTGTTGTAACACCCGTGTCAGTGAGAGCCAGAGACTCAGCATCAGGTCCATGTATTTTATACAGCTCTCTGACTTAATCCAGCCCTGATCCATCACACACACACATAATATGGATATGCTCCAGCCCTACTCTTTCTAAATGATGGGCAAGATTTGGATAAGACAACAAGGTGAGCCAACTGACTCCATTTCCATCACAGGGTGTCCCTCAAGGTTGTTTGTTGGCCCCATTTCTTTTTAACTTTTATATTAATGAGGTGGTGGTGAGGGGGTTATAGAAGGGGTACAGTATTTCCCTCCCAACATTTTGGATCAATTTGTGTTGGTTCTTCTTTTCACAGAAGACTTGGTTTTGCTGTTCCAAACTCCTCAGGGTTTGAAGCATATGTTAAAGGATTTTTAGCTCTCTTAGTCAGCAGGAGTGCCTGACCCTAAGTGATCAGAAAACTAAAGTAATTTCCTTTGGCCACAGACCAAGGCTGCATAAGTGAATGACTGATGTGCATTATATTGAACAGGTCAGGTTTTTCCCTCTTTGGGAACTTGTTTTACATATAATGATCAATGGAATCAATATAGAGAACAATTAAAGAGGAGACCTGTAAGTTCTATGCAAGCAGTGTTTCATTTCATGTGGGTCCACGGGGGCAATCTGATTGCACCAGCTGTGGGCTATCATCTGTGTCCAGTTATTATACAGCATGGAAACTTGGGGCAGGAAGGATCTTACAGTGTTAGAGGTTGTGTAAAATAATTTTTTAAGGAGAGTGCTTGACTTCCCAAATTATAGCCCGGCTGCTTTACTTATGGCAGATGTAGGGGACTACATTGCTATTTTGACTTAAACTCAATGCCTTTACTTTATTGACTATGTATTCAGCATATGAATCTACAACACATTCCAATACTATGTTTAGAGGAACAACTTAACAAGATACATGCCTCAAAAAACTCCTGGCTTTTGCAAAGTTGTTGTTCTGCCCATTCCTTCATTTTCTCAGAATTTGAGCTGGCAAGGATCACAGGCAAGAGTGCGAAATCTTTAATCAAGCTTAAAACAGAAGATGTGTGCTAACAACTGGGAATGGCAGTTGTCCATAAAACAAATATATCTCCTTGGCTTTCTCATTTGAAGAATAGCCATAGCTGTGAGAAATATTTGGGTATTTTGAATCATAGGTTAGGGAGGGCTTTTATGGCTCTGTTTTCAAACTGTGCAGATAGCCTATCTGGACAGGAGGTATGCTGGTATCAAGAGACATCATCGGCTTTGCCCATGTAGTTCTAGTAAGATTGAAAATTTACCACACTGTCTACTTTCTTGTAACCTGTATGGTCACCAGGCTTACCTGCTTCTTCCCGCTCTGGCTTAAAAACTAGAATGCTTATTGCACAAGAGAAATATTTTTATTTTATGGGCTGTTACCTTATTTGCCTGATTGGTCACAAAAATAAGAAAAAAGAATATGAAAGAGAAGAATCTAAATGAAATAAGGTCACTGTAGGTATGTGTAGAAAGACAATCCCTGTCCTCATGAGCTTCCAATCAGTGCAGACAAGAGGTGGGAGGGAGAATGCAGGTGAAAGGACCTGTCCAAAGTCAGGGAGCAGGTTGGTGGACACCCCGGCAGTAGAACCCAAGTCTACTGAGTCCCTGTCCTGTGTTCTACTGGATCACACTATTTTTTGCCAGCAAAAAGCCATTATTGATATAATGGTTTTAGTATGACAGACTATTCATCTCTGGTGGTACTCCACTGAAGTCAGTGTGCTTGGATACTATGGAGTAATCTGATTAAAAAAACCTGTAAAAGCATTTAAGCCCTGTGACGAGTTCCCCCATGGGTGCCACCTGGAACTGGAGTACCATTGAGCCTCTGACTTACCAGCCTGGCTCCCTCTCACACTGTGCTGCTGTGACAAGCTACTGACATGCTCCCGGTCTTACACTTCCATCAGTAGTCACACAGGCAGGGATGTGCACAGCTGCAGTTACCTGCAAGCTCTGGCCAGCCACTGCCTGAACCAGCAATAAAGAAGTTACAGCCAAGATACCCCCAGCTTCCAGACTAGGACCCCAGAGCTGTATCATCCTGCTCTGGTCCAAACCCCAACCAGTATGAATTTATTATCCAGTTCACCTCCCGACAATGTGGAGAGGAAATGCAATCTGCATAGCTAAAATTCCCACACACTTCACTCCAAACTCATTAGTTTAGGTTAAAATGTAAAATAAGTTTCTTAATTACAAAAAGATAGATTTTAAGTGATTGTAAATGACAGCAAACAGATCAAAGCAGATTACTGAGTAAATAAACACAAACGCAAACTAAGCCTAAAATACTAGAAAGAAAGGCTACGAATTAGCAAATTCTCACCCTGGCTGATGATATAAGCAGGCTGGCAGATTCTCAAGGTACAAGCTGCAACTGGTTTAGAGCTTGGAATCCCAAGATTTTCATACACAGGCTAGAAAACCCTTTAGCTTGGGTCCAGCACTTTCCCCTGTTCAGTCTTTGTTGCTCGGGTGTTTCCAGGAGTCCTCTTGTGTGGGGAGTGAAGAACAACCAATGATGTCACTCCCTGTCTTATATGGCTTTAGTATATGGCAGGAAACCTTTGTCCCAAACCTTATTTTGTGGAAAAACACTGATGTCCCAAGATGGCATCCAGAGTCAAGTGGCTTGGTTACAGGCCCTTGCTGAGTCATAGCAGCCATTACTTATAGGCTGTCTGGAACATTTACAGGAAGGCTTCACCAGATGATGGCTAAGCTTCTCCCAAGGCCTATTATTTTCCCTGATGACTCATTACCCTAAACAGGGCTTTCCCCATCCACAATCTAGACTGGAAGCATCTTGCCTAGTAGGCATCACCCAGGTGTAATTACATTTGAAATACAAATATATAGTCAATATTCATAACTTCAGATACAAAAATGATAGATGCATTCAAATAGGATAATCACATTCAGCAAATCATATCTTTTCCAATGACACCACACATGACCTGTCTCATACAACATGCATCAAAATTATACCATAATAATACCACTGTGAAGAATATGGGGTGCAGTGTCACAGGCCCATTTAGATTTTTTATTCAATTTTGTTGTCACGTTTTCTACTAAAGATGTTACATTAGCAATCTTGGCTACTATGTGATCAGGTTGAATTTGCTTTGCTGGTCGGCTCTTTCCTGGCACTCTACATGGAGGAATGGAGTGTTTCTCAAAAATCAATGGAGTGATCCCTATGACACCACTGAGAAAGGGAAATACCTATTTTATAGAGAGGGAAATGAGGCACAGAGAGGTGAAGTGCCTTGCCCAAAGTCATACATGAAGACTGTGGCATAACTTCGAATTAAACCCAGGTCTCCTGGGTCCTAGTCCCGTGCTTTATCCAGAAGGTCATCTTTCTCACAGTTCACATTCAGTCAGTGCTGTACTGTGCCATACATAGTCCCTTCTCTCAAATTTCCATTCCTTGCAGACTTATGTTTCCATATAAATCACCCTGAATCCTCCACTGATTCAGTTCTACTTGCTGCAGCTGCCTAACTTCATAGAAATTCTGAAGGACTGACTTTTGCAGCTGATGTTTCGTGTATGGGCTGCTGTAGATAGGACTATCCCCAGGCTATCGAGAAATGAAACAGCACAAACAGCAGCATGTTCTTCATTGCTCATTCAACACCCCTTCCTCTGAAATTTTCAGCTAAACTGCAGGTAGGAGGGAAAGATGGCTGGGAAATGCTTATGTGTACCTCCGTGTTCTAATGGCTGTGGAGTAGGGAGTAGAGTGGGCTTTGGAATGCCGCATGACCATTTCAGTGATTTCTCAGCTGCAGTAACATTTGCATATAATGCGTAGTAAGGGTGCTGCATAAACCTGTCGTGAGAGAAGCAGCTGAGACAAAGGGAGGGAGAAGTACTGAGGCAATATGACTCACTCAAAGTTGCACAACAGGTCATTGGTAGAGTCAGGGATAAAACTCTCATCTCTGTTGCTACCCTGGCTCTCAATCCAAATGTTCAGATACCAATCAGAGGCTGCTTGTAAGAACCTAAATAGAACAGAACCATTACCATCATGATTTTTTCCCTTTCTGCATCATCACCCTGATGCAGACCTGTGATAGCTGCCTGGAAAAGGCTGTGATTTCTTGGGAGAGGCTTTCTTTCTGTATCCATTCTCTGAACCGCAGGTGCCTCCTTTGTTCCTCTTGTGCATACGTAAGAGTAACTCCAACAAGACCTTGACTTGATAGGTGGCAGTAATTTTTACTGCAGCCAGTCTCTGGAATGTAAGATCCTAGTGATATAGAAAATGTGCAAGCCTGTAAGTAACAAAAACATTTTAGTTTTTCCTTTTAACAAAACAGTGATAAGTAATCCTTATGAATAAGTCAAACTTGGAGTACATTTTAGAGCTACATTGGTACTGATAGTGGTATATAAAATGTCTCTTCTGTATATTTCCCTTCAGTTAAATGTTTTCTTTATTCTGACAATGATGATACTCTACTTGTAAACTGTTATAGAATAAGTCTTTCAAAATTGTAGCAGGGAGTCATAATTGAAAGACATAACTAAAACTAAAGGCTTGATCAGAATAGCTGATGCCACTTATGTTTCAGCCCCAGAAACGCTTCCTGATTGACATCTGAAGGAGTGTTTGGTTTGAGAGAGATGACCATCCTCTTCATTGGATATTGGAGGTCCCATCAAAATCAAATGTTGCCATTCGACTGGAGGAGGCTATAGAATGGTAATAATAGAGAAAGGTGTATAGTGCTCTTCCAGCAATAAAGGGGAAGATCTACAAAAGCACAAATTGCAATTAGGCACCTAACTTCCACCTTCCCACCCCAATAACATTAGATAAGGCCAGAATTTTCAGAAGGGCTCTGCACTCATTTGGGATCACACTTTCCAAAGGCAATAATCAGAAGTATTGGTGCTGAGTCCTCTTGAAAATCTGGCCCCACATGTTTAACAGCAATTACTATTTTATGTTGTCAAATGTTCCTACTTATCCTTTCTCCTGGTTGATATCTCAGTCCATTAGTCATAAAGAACTTTCAGAGGAAATAGGTACATTGTATGTGGTACCCGATGTCTGCCCTATGTTACTGGTGAAGATGCATGTTGTAAATTAAGGAAAGACTTGATAAATCATGAGTAGAGAAAAGCTATCTCCTCATTCACCTGGGTAAATGACAGAACATATTTCAGCCGCCAGCTATATTGTCTCATTTCCTCTTCTGCCACAAAAACTATATACTCTATCTGCATATACATACGAACATGCACAGTGCACTGTTATACACACAATAAAACTTTCAGTGAAGATTAAATAGAAAAATTTACTCCCAGTGTTTTTAATGTGCTTGGTGAAACAGAAGGACAATCTTATTAAAATGACACAGTGCAGCCTAGGATGGGAAAGATTTCCATAATGTACAGCTTAAAACAGTCATCATAGGTGCTCATCTATCACTATTACAGACTACAGGTGACAAAAGCTGGCACTGGTTTAGCAGCAGGTGAAGTATCAATGACATAGCAACCAAAGGAAACTTGGAAAGATTCAGTCCCAGGCTTCTTTCCCTATCCTACATCTGTTCTATACTCATCCTTCTGACAGAGCCAAAACCTTTTAGCATCTTATGCACAGGTAGGTACCACTAAGGACGGTGGGGGTGATCCTGCCCTTGGACTCTGCACACGGATCTCCAACATAGTCATGATTGTCTCTGTTTATTGAGCTCCCCCTGTAGTTGTGGATTACCAGGAACTTTATAACCTCTCCACAGTCAGATCCTTGACAGTGGTGCAAAGGGGTTAAGAAGCCCTTTAAACAGTCAGCTTGCATAGACTAATCCTGGTGGGAAGGATGCCCATGTAGCAAATTCAACGTCACCTGCTGCCAACCCTACTGGTATTGGAATAGGAGATGGACTGGCTAGTGGGCACTGTGCTCTGGTGATGCTGGGCCAGTGGACAGCTTCTAGGCCTTAATGCTGATAAATGTGGTTTTTAATTCCCTCTGTCAACTCCACACTTTCTACAAGCATTAAATTTAGCACACAAATAGTTATGAAACTTTATGACATCACTGATAATGTTTTAACCAGGTGTATGTGAGTATCATAACAGCATCAGTGCTGGAAGGGACAGGGCAAAAGCCAGGCCAATGCTAGATAGCTACTAAATGAGGAGAACAAAAGGCATAAATGTTCTAAGGGTACGGAAGAGTGCCTAAAGCCTAAGGAAGATTATCCTGGCGAGGGATAATGGTGGATTTTAGAAATCATTTGCATAGTTTTGTTAGGGAACACCACCAAGTGATATGCAAAGCTAAGTGCTTTATACAGGAGTTCACAGGAGAGTCACCCCATAGATATTTCAGGAAAATAGAGTTATGTTTTATTAAAGTCAGGATAGCAATGATGAATTAAGTTTGATCCTTAGCTGGTGTCAATTAAAGTCAATAGCGCTATGCCAATTTACACCAGCTAAGGTTCCTGTCCAGTTTGTTTACATTGAAGCTAGTAGGTTTTTCAACCCAGATGCCTTTTTCTGATCTAGGCTACAATGTGTTCCTTAGGAATACTGAAAATTATAAAAATAGGTGGGATTTTCAAAAATATCTTGGGAGCCTAAATCCAAGTGAAAGTCAGTGAGGCTTGTATGCCAAAGACTCTTTGAAAATCCTACTCTAAAGATTTTATAAACCTGCTATTACATAGGACTCATCTGTATAAAACCTCTCTGGCTTTCAGCCATGCAAATTTAAGTCAGTTCTGTTATTAATTAGAACCACACTTTATTTGATGGAATGGTCTGAGTTTTAAAGGGGTATTCAGTTGGGAACAATGGGGATTTTTTCAAAGAATTACAGCTGTTAAAAGGAGTTATTGTGACAGGCCACGGACTTGGGTGCAGTTTGCCATCTGATGCTTCCTAAACTCATCAGCAGTGTTGGATTTTATGAAAATCCACTGTTTCCCGGTATATTTGAAAATAGGATCTATTTGTTATTTGGGAGGAGACTATGGGAGATGGGCACTTAAGTCCCCTTTGTGCCTTTGAAAATATCTCCCTTGCTTTATAAAAATGGATGCTTACTCAGCTGCTATTAAGGAATTAAATGCAGAAAGGAAGGTGTAGCTTCTAGTCTAATATCTGCAACAGAATGTTCGGATTTGGCATCCAAAATTTCCACCTCACTTAGATCCTAAACCAGCAAAGCACTTAAGCATGTCCATAGATTCCATTGACTTCAGTGGGAAGAAAGCACATGCTCAAAGTTAACCCAGTGCTTATGTGCCTTGCAGGATTGGGGTCTTGGTAGAATAGCTGCAATACATTTTGTTCAGGAGACTCCTCCAGTCTCCTGCTTGAATTCAAAGAAGAGAGAGGAAACGGGACAGGGAAGGAGTAGAAGAGGATTATGGATGTGTCATTTATAGGAGCAGAAGTAAGTTAGATGTCTAAATTTTCTTACATTTTAATGAGACTTGGGCTCCAAACTTAGTTAGGCTTCTTTAGAAAATTGAATCTAAAATGATTCCCCTCTTCTTCCTCCCCTCCCCCTCCACCTGCCATTTGCTCTTTCACCTTTTTAGGTTTCCTCTCATAACCCTGCATAAGGGAATTGTGAGAGGGAGTTAGAGGAGTGTCCTAAACATATCATGGATTACCTGACCATGTCAAGTGCTAATCCTTTCTAACATGGCCATAGTAGGTAATGTCTTGTGACTGTATGAGACTTGTCTTTCTGTAACTTGTTTATTGGGCAGATCCATGAGCACTGTATGTAATGTATGGCATATTTATCCCTCACCAATATATTCTCCCTCCCCTGAAACTTTGTACATAACTCCCTGACCACAGTCACCACTAGCAAAAAGACTTCTCTGCATAGCTGTGATTCCCTCTATCAAAAGTCTCATGTGTAGGAGAGCATTTCCAATGTTCTAGCAATGAGACATGAATTATTAGAGAGCTTAATAACACAGTCCTGCTGCAGTCTGCTCTGGGCACACTGTTCTCTGAGAACATTACTGTTCCTTTCAAAAATAACTTTGCTTTCATTTCTATTTTGATTCAGCTATTTGTACTTCTGAAAAGCAGAGTAGCATATAATCACATCAGGTTTCTAAAGAGAATATTTGCAGATAAGAGCATTCTTGCTCCAGTGCTTTTTATGAAAGGTCTTACTAGAAAAATATCTACCCCTGACTGAACTTGCTAAGATAAGTGCGGTGGATCCCCAGCTGGTATAAATCGATAACAAAGTCAATGGAATGACTTGTTTACACCAGCTGAGCATCTGACCCAAGGTATTCATTCTTTTCTTTTATCATAGCTGTTTTAATGAAATTCTCTAACTTCATTACATGTCTCTTGCAATCTCTGTGCTAATGTTCAGATTATAACATATCTATATGTACAGTAGGGACACATTCAATATTACCTATGATGGCATTTCCCCATATACCTTCCTCACCACATAATATTCTTTCCTCTGCTAATTATAGATTGTACCATCATGGCTCATCCCAAGATCTGCCTAAGAAATCTCTCTTCCCCGCAAAGAGAACATGACAAGAAGACTACTCACTGAAGTCATGACTACATGATGTAGTGTGACAGATTGCCCTGATTCTGTCCCCTTGACTCACACTGAATAGTAATCCCCACACAGGCCCACTGAAATTGTGTGTGTCTGAAGTTGTTGCCTATCTTGCCATTAGTTACCATTTTAACATTTTTTTCACTGAAACTGTTCATAGGACAGGGTCATTCAAAATAATCTTGGAAACAATTTGAAATTGTTGACATCCCCTTTTGATAAGTTCAAAACAAAATTGTGTTTTTTGGTTCGAAGTGAGTTTTTGTTTTGAAATTTACACTAATTTTAGTAAAAATAAATAAATAAGGCTTGAAATCTAAACAAAATATTTCAATTTACCTGAACCAAAAAGTCTTTTGGATTATTGGTTTGCGAAAATATTTAAGATTTTGACTTTTTGTCTCAATTTGGGATGGGAAAACATTTCAAAATCTGGAAAATATTCCCGGGAGGAAAGCAGGTTCCCACTCAGCGCTAGTCTTAACCAGGGCAGGCACCAGCGTGCCAAGCGCATGCCTGGGGCGGCAAGCTGCGGAGTGGGCGGGGCGGGGCGGCCTGACATTCGTCATCAGGGTGGCAATCAGGCATGGTGGCATTTCAGTATGAAGTCTGTGGCTGCCGTGGATTCGGCAGCGGGGACGACGAGGTTGCGGGACCCATGGACCTCCTGCAGAAACGCTGCCGAATCCGCGGCACCCATGGACCTCCTGCAGGCACGCTGCGGAACTTCCGCACTTGAGGTGGCAAAAACCTTAGAGCCACCCCTGGTTTTAACCATGTAACCTTAATATGACACACATCAATTTATGCTAATGAGTTTTTTGCATTTAGGCTGTGGCTTTCAAGGAACTGTGTGGGTTCAAGGAAATACCTTTGTGACTAATAACTAGTTCACATTGGTTTCGAAAAAGGACTACATTTCTACATTTCTTCATGCAAGAAATGTTCACACTAGCGGAGTCTAATCAGGGCAGTTACAGTGCCACACTTTAATGTATGCTGCAGTTCACACCCCCTGTAGTCCACACTGCGAGGCTGTATAGACAAGCCATCAGCACCATGCAGTTCCAAAGTACTCGGGTTCTGGTGGTCCAAACATTTTCTGGATACATAGCTAAGAAATGTGAATGGAATGTGTGGTTTAATGATCACAAATTTAAAATAACATTGAGGGGCAGATGGGTGAGAGAAAAGGGGCACATAGGGCTGAAGAGTTCAAGTTTGGAGGCACCAGCTAGTCTTTAGTTTTGTGTACTATAAATATAGTTGTGCTTGTGTGGCGATGAGAGTAGAGTACAATAAAGAAATATAATGCAAGTGATCCATGAAGGGCTTGCTAGTGTTCTGCATGGGGCTACACTTAACCACCACTCAACCGCAGCTGGTACAGAATGGGACTGACCATTTATTAAGCTGAAGAGGTACTTCTCTGACAAGATGTTATATTAAGGTTTACACTGGCTTTCAGATGATTTCTTGGGAATGTTTAAAGGTAGTGGATTTGTATCTCTGAATCCCTATCTGGTTTAGGTCCTGGATATCTTAGGAAACCATATCTCTCCTTGTCTGAAACTGTAGCTGTTACATATCCAGTAGACACACGTGAACTAATATCTCCTTTGTTTAAATGGCAGGGCAGAACCTACAAGGCCATGATTTATTTATTCACAGGGCCTGGGAAATTTTCCAGGCTTGCCCTGGGCAGCTGGCTTAATGGGGAGAGTGTGAACAGAATGACTGTGGAGACTTATTTGTGGTGAGTCACATCTTTTGTGTAGACATAAGAACATACGACATTTGCCCAATGAAATTTTTGTGTGTTACTGGGGGAAAATATGTACTAGAGCCTAAAGGTTAATGGTAGTTTTAATGACCACAAATCTAAAAGGTGGATAATAAATAAAAGATTAAGACGTTTGTTTGTGTGCCCCAAGCTTCAGAAACTTATCTGAGGCTTGTTTTTACATGACGAATTCTAGTGCAGCAAACCAGTGTATAAACCTATAGTGCAGTAGCTTGCTGTGCTCTGACTGACTGTGCAGACCCTGCTATAGCTCCACAGTGTGCTTTGTCATAGGGTGGGAAACTTTTAGTGCACTGTAGCAGGATATACAAGGTGAGTTGATGCGCTATATATTCACACTCTCACTTGATGGGTAGTTACTTGCCATGTAGACAAGCCCTAAGTCCTGTCCAAATTACCCCAAGCTTCTTAAGAATCACCTTCTTCTGTCTCCCGCTTTTTCTATAAGGAGTCTTCTCAAGTCCCAACTTGGCAGTCTTCTCCCAACCAGGAGTTTTCTTTGTGGGGACTCCATTCCTCTCTCCCTTATCTGTACCATTGTTCTCAACTCACAGCACTCTTCAGGAGGAAGGCACTATGGTAGAGCTGGGCAAAAAAAATGTTTTTCATGGAATGTTTGTTTGCAGAAATTTGCATATTGAAATATTTCAGATGCAGTTCATCATAAGAGTTGTAGTTTGGGTACCTCATACTCCCATTTTCATCTAAAAGCTTGGCTCCGTTGCTGGACTATATCACCCATGATGCATCACTGTATCTCATCTTGCAGGGGGAAGGCAGTGTGCCATGGGATATGTAGACTGACCAGGAGTTTGGTGCATAGAGAAGAATGGGAGCCTGAGATCCTTCAGCAGCATGGACAAATCAAAATATTTGTGTTTGACTGAAATAATTCATTTTTAGGTGCTCAGTTTTTTGGTAGAAAGCATCCTAGTAGATGCTGTTCAACATCCTCCTTAATTACTAATGGACAAGAAAGCAGTTCATCATCCCCTGGTGATATGAATACATGATCATTGTTCTTTCCCTGTATCAAATAAATATTTATTGAACACTTCTGCCCAAACTGTATTAAAATTTTTTACCATGTCCAGTTTGTGATGGGTCCATACTCTTATTAGAATTGCTTTTGTTCCTGATATACTTCCTTCTTATTGCCAAAGATAAGTGACTGGGATCTGAACAGAACTCTTCCAAACTTCAACATTCTCCATTTCAGGATGGATGGCAGTTCTCATTTTACTCAATCGACTTTCCATTTGTAACTGATGGGATCTCTAGAATTGTATCTTAGAGAAGTAACTGAGAGAGTTCACCTCAAGGTACATTCCAATATGAGAGATTTAATAATAATAAAAATACAGCCCAGGGCACTCTGCCTTGCAGTGAGCACTTTCTGTGGGTGTGTGCCTCTTTGAGTCTCAGTCACTCAGCTATACAGAATGCCTTTTGAACTCCAAGCCTCAAAGAGCGGCTCTGTACCACCTCTGAAATAAAAAATAAAAAATTGATCTAAGAGTCAGAGATGAGAACATGTTATCTACTGCATCAGATGAAGGCAGGTGTTCAAGTCTTGTCAACCACTGAGAAGAGTCTGACTCACAGGTATCCTGTGACAGACTGGAGATAACAAAATATGAGATATGTAATCAGCATGAAGGTCAGTCACCTGTGTTGTCAAAAGGGACTGTTTAACACTCTTGCTCTGGGTTCCTAATTAAAAGATCACAAGAGGTGTGTTCTGCATCTTGCAACATGAAAGACTTTTGTGTGCAACACTTTGTTTCCATTAGAATCTTTATCACAAGAACAGATTCCTTTTATCTCATTTTCTCCTTGTTGTCATGAGAACAAGACTACCATAATTTTTTATCTCCAGGGCAGTCAGCAGAAAACCTATAAACATTCAATGGACTGATAATCATATACTTCAACCTCTTTAATATTCTGTATTTCTATTGGCTGGCCTTTCAACTCTCCCTTATAGGTTATTGAGGCAGTAAGCAAGGAAGAGGGGAAATCAAACTACAGAACTGTGAAAATGTCACTCCAGAATAGTTTACTATTATCCTTAAGAATATGTGATGCCCTGGCCATGCTCTGGCCAAGTCAAGTGCCGTTTGAACTGCTCTGATGGCACAAAGAGAACTTCAAGCTGTTCTCGGTGGGCAGCTCAGGAATTCTCCAGCCCTGGGGGAATTCTATGGCTGGCATGGAGTCAGAGTAGCTAGTCCTATCCCACCTTCTGCTGGTCTCTTTCCCCAATACATGATGTAGTTGTGGGGTGATGGCCCCTAGCAGGTTGTTACATAAGAATGTCCAATGGTCCATCTAGCCCAGTATCCTATCTTCAGACAGTAGACTGTGCCAGGTGTTTCAGAGGAAATGAACAGAACAAGGTAATTATTGAGTGATCCGTCCCCTGTCATGAAGTCCCAGCTTATGGCAATCCGAGGTTTAGGGACACCCAGAACATGGGGTTATATCCCTGACCATCTTGGCTAATAGCCATTGATGGGCCTATCCTCCATGAACCTATCCAATTACACTGGTCTACAATTTTTTAGAAGTCGTCTGCTTCAGAGATAAAATGTGATATTTATTATGTATTTTGATGTGCTGAATTCAAATATGACAATTAAAACAACTGATTGGCTACTGTTTCTAAGTGTAGCGAAGCAGCAACTCACCCCTGCGGCGCCTCCTGCTGGTCTGTTCGGGAATTAGCTCTTCCAGTGTCCGGAGCACCCTCTGCAGGCCGATGTCCCACTTGCTGCAGGCCCCGTGTCCCTCCCTGGACCCCGGTGCCCTCTTCTCTAGTGTGCTGTACCCCTGTAGTACCCCCACAATCTCACTCTGGGTCTCCCCTCCCTGGGGAACCCCCACCTCCTTACCCCACCTTGCCTCAGTCTAGGCAACTGCCAGTTACCACTTGCCCCTGTTCACTGGGGCAGACTGCGGTATCTTTGCCATTCATCATTAGCAAGGAGGGTTCGCCTGCTGCTTCTGCCTCTAGAGCCCTGGGCTGCCCCCTTGCAACCCCAATACCCCTTAGTTGGGCCATCTCGTAGACCCTGCAGCCTGGGGGTTTCCAGGCCAGAGCTTCCCCAGCTCCTCTTGCCTTGCCCCAGCCCTGTTTCCCTCTAGGTACCTTGCTCAAGCTCCCAGCAGCCAGGCCTGTCCGCCTCTGTAGTTAGAGGAGACTCTCTCTCCACCAAACTCTAGGCCCTTTTATCAGGGACAGCTGGGCCCTAATTGATGCAGCCACAGCTGTGGCTGATCTATCCAATCTGCCTGGGAGCTTGCTTGCTCTCACCCACAACCCTTTCCTGGGCTGTTTAAGCCCCTTTTAGCAGGAGTGGGGCAGCCGCCCCACTACACAAAGATATTTAAGTTTTTACATTTTATGTCTATGTATATTGTGTAGATAGTAGAGTTTTAATCAGAAATTGTAAACCTAGGTCTTTTCATGTGTTTATGGTTGCTTTACATGATAATATTTCACCTGTCCTGTTTATGTAACACTTTAAAAATCAGCAAAAGGGTTCTATAAATAAAATGTATTATGAAACAAAAGGCAAAAAACTATTATGTACAGAGTTTAGTCCTATTCAGTGTCTACTTGGCGCTTCTTGGCTTGTCTCTTGTATTCATTAAATGGAGCATTTCTTGTCACTGTCCAGCAATAGTCTGCAAGCATTGATGGGCTCCATTTGCCCTGATAGCGTTTCTCCATTGTCGCAATGTCCTGGTGAAATCACTCGCCGTGCTCGTTGCTCACTGCTCCGCAGTTCGGTGGAAAAAAATCTAGATGAGAGTGCAAAAAATGTATCTTTAGTGACATGTTGCAACCAAGGCTTTTGTATGCCTTGAGGAGG
Source organism: Dermatemys mawii (assembly GCA_007922305.1). Classification (NCBI taxonomy): domain Eukaryota; kingdom Metazoa; phylum Chordata; order Testudines; family Dermatemydidae; genus Dermatemys; species Dermatemys mawii. The sequence goes on from ML677363.1 coordinate 4,621,861, forward strand.
TTTTCCACCAACAACCTGTAGTTGTCTGCCTTGTTGTTTCCAAGAAAATGTATTGCCACTGACTGGAAGGCTTTCCATGCCGTCTTTTCCTTGCCACACAGTGCATGGTCAAATGCATCATCTCGAAGAAGTTCACGAATCTGAGGAGCAACAAAGACACCTTCCTTTATCTTAGCTTCACTTAACCTTGGAAATTTTCCACGGAGGTACTTGAAAGCTGCTTGTGTTTTGTCAATGGCCTTGACAAAGTTCTTCATCAGACCCAGCTTGATGTGTAAGGGTGGTAACAAAATCTTCCTTGATTCAACAAGTGGTGGATGCTGAACACTTTTTCTCCCAGGCTTCAATGACTGTCGGAGTGGCCAATCTTTCTTGATGTAGTGGGAATCTCTTGCACGACTATCCCATTCGCAGAGAAAACAGCAGTACTTTGTGTATCCAGTCTGCAGACTAAGCAAGAGAGCAACAACCTTCAAATCGCCACAAAGCTGCCACTGATGTTGGTCATAGTTTATGCACCTCAAAAGTTGTTTCATGTTGTCATAGGTTTCCTTCATATGGACTGCATGACCAACTGGAATTGATGGCAAAACATTGCCATTATGCAGCAAAACAGCTTTAAGACTCGTCTTCGATGAATCAGTGAAGAGTCTCCACTCATCTGGATCGTGAACGATGTTGAGGGCTGCCATCACACCATCGATGTTGTTGCAGGCTACAAGATCACCTTCCATGAAGAAGAATGGGACAAGATCCTTTTGACGGTCACGGAACATGGAAACCCTAACATCACCTGCCAGGAGATTCTACTGCTGTAGTCTGGAGCCCAACAGCTCTGCCTTACTCTTGGGTAGTTCCAAATCCCTGACAAGGTCATTCAGTTCAGCTTGTGTTATGAGGAGTGGTTCAGAGGAGGAGGATGGGAGAAAATGTGGGTCCCGTGACATTGATGGTTCAGGACCAGAAGTTTCATCCTCTTCCTGTTCCTCGTCTGACTCAAGTGAGAATGATTCTGGTGCATCAGGAACCGGCAGTCCTTCTCCATGGGGTATTGGGCATATAGCTGATGGAATGTTTGGATAATGCACAGTCCACTTTTTCTTCTTTGGCACACCTTTCCCAACTGGAGGCACAGTGCAGAAGTAACAATTGCTGGTATGATCTGTTGGCTCTCTCCAAATTATTGGCACTGCAAAAGGCATAGATTTCCTTTTCCTGTTCAACCACTGGCGAAGATTTGTTGCACAAGTGTTGCAGCATATGTGTGGGGCCCACCTCTTGTCCTGATCTCCAGTTTTGCAGCCAAAATAAAGGTGATAGGCTTTCTTAACCATAGTGGTTATACTGTGCCTTTGTGATGCAAAAGTCACTTCACCACAAACATAGCAGAAGTTATCTGCACTGTTCACACAAGTACGAGGCATCTCTGCTCACTTTGGCTAAATAGAAATGTGTCCCTTTGCAAAATCAAACACTGACAAATAAGAGAGCACGACACTGTATGATTTCTAGAGCTGATATAGGGCAATTTGTTCAGCAGAGTGATGTAAGCTTCGTTATGATTGCATCATCCATGACTTCTAGGAATAACATGATGCAATTCATATCATGTATGACGCAATACCAGCTTCAGATTGCATCATTCATTGTTTTGCCTAAAAAGCAAGTACTGTCCAAACCCAGTCATAGATTTATTCATAGATCCAGTCAAAAATGTATTTTAGTCATTTCTGGTTTAAATTGAGATCCCTTCCCTTTATAACTCACTTATCCTCCGCCATTCCCATGTCAAGGGTCGTATATACTGACCCAATAGCATATCTTGAAAACTAGAGCCAATCAACAATTTTAAGCATCATTTTCGTTCTCAGTGACCCAGAATTAGTAAAGTTGGACTACATTTATTTCAGAAGCATTTTGGCTGTAGAGCAGTGTTATTTTTTTAAACCAATTATAGTTTTAACCATTATAGCATCCCTGGCAATGAGTTCCATAGGCTGACTATGTGTTGTGTGAAGAAATAGTTCCTTATGTTTGTTTTAAACCTGCTGCCTGTTAATTTAATTGGGTGACCCATGGTTCTTGTGTTATGTGAGGGGGTAAATAACATTTCCTTATTCACTTTCTCCACACCATTCATGACTTTATAGACTTCTATCTTATCCCCCTTAGTTGTCTATTTTCTAACCTGAACAGTCCCAGTCTTTTTAATCTCCCTTCATATGGAAGCTGGTAAAAGCTAATTTAGACCTCATAATTTTGTATGTACAGTTGGGATTTTTTTCAATTGTGTATTACTTTGCACTTGTCAACACTGAATTTCATCTGCCATTTTGTTGCCCGGTGCTCCAGTTTTGTAAGATCCCTTTGTAACTCTTCACAGTCAGCTTTGGACTTAACAATCTTGAGTAATTTTGTATGATCTGCAGACTTTGCCATCTCACTGTTTGCCCCTTTTTCCACATCATTTATCAATATGTTGAACGGCCCTGGTTCCAGTATAGATCTCTGAGGGACCCAGCTACTTACCTCTCTCCACTGTGAAAATTGACCATTTGTTCCTACCCTTTGTTTCTATCTTTTAACCAGTTACTGGTCCATGAGAGGACTTTTGCTCTTATCTCATCACTGCTTATTTTGCTTGAGTCTTTTGTGTGGGACCTTGTCAAAGGTCTTTCTGAAAGTCCAGCAACACTATATCCACTGAATAACCCTTGTCCACATGCTTGTTGATCACTTCAAAGACTTCTAATGGATTGGTGAGGCATGATTTGCCCTTACAAAAGCCATGTTGACTCTCCCCCATAATCATATTTATCTATATATCTGATAATTCTGTTCTTTTCTATAGTTTCAGTCAATTTGCCTGGTACTGAAGTTAGCCTTACTGATCTGTAATTGCCAGGATCACCTCTGGACTCTTTTTTTTTGAAAAAAAGTGGCACGACATTAGCTATTCTCCAGTCATCTGGTACAGAGGCTGATTTAAGCAATGTTACTTACCACTGAGAGTAGTTCTGCAATTTCATATCTGAGTTCCTTCAGAACTCTTTGGTGCATATCGTCTGGTTCTGGTGACTTATCGCTGTTTAATTTGTCAGCTCCAAAATCTCCTTGTGATGAGGTGTACAAACACCACACTGGACCCAAAGAAGTTAACAGACAATACTGCACCCAGGTAGCCACACCCCTCCAGACCTGAACAGCATGCTCCAACTGGAAAGGGACCTTAAAAGGGAGCAACTCAGCTCAGAAGAAGAAGGCTGGGGAGAAAGACAAAGCAACCCTAAGAGCCCCTGAACAAGGGTGTCAAAGAAGCCACCCTGTGAGGAACAAGACTGCCTTGCAAGTCCAGTTGAGGCTGAAAGGTTAGTTGTCATTTTTTCTCTTGTTATCTCATATTGAACTTGGAGCCATGGGGGGAGACAGATCGTAGGAAATGACCCAGGGAGGCAACTCTGAGGGCACTCCAGGGTGCCATACACTGTTAGCTATATAGGACCCTGGGTCAGAGCCTGGTGGAGTTTGAAAGGGAGCCTGAGCCCTTCAACTGCCCTTGCTGCTGGAGGTGCATAAGTCTCATTTCCAACCCACTCCCCATCTAGGAAGGAGAGGGCAAGGACATTGCAAACCCTGAGATGAAGCTAAGTCCCACACAAGGGTTAGGAATTGGACTGGAAGGCCTTCCCACTGGGAGGTGAGGTTTAAAACTGGGTGCACTACCCACTTTGCCAGCTGGCCATTCAAGGACTCTATTACATTCCTCTATTGACAGCTCAATCTGGGACAGTTCTTCAGATTAGTCACCTAAAAGGAAGGACTCAACTGTGGGACTCTCCTTTTCAGTGAAGACCAATGCCAAGAATTCGTTTAAGCTTCTCATTTGCAAGCTTAGTCTACAGCACTTTTAAGGATCCTTTGTGGTTCCCATTCCTCCCTCACAGTCAATGACACCCAACACTTATTGGGCACAGCTGAGGATTCAGTTCAGTGTTCTTGTTATCTTTGGTTATCCGTGTCCGACAGTGGCAAAGCACCAAGAAACAGCATCGAGCAAAGAGACAAAATACATCCTAATCCACTTGAACCAGCCCAACTCAAATTTAATGAACTGAACTAGCTATTATCCCTTTCTCTGATGAACTGAATTGATAAACACATTTCAAACCCAATGTTCTGATGTAGCATAAACTCATTATGATGCTGCGTTGTGACCTGTCATTGTGCTACGCTGAGTGCTGAGAAGGCCACATCCCTGCAGCTGTCTCAGAACATCCCTGAAGGAAGAAGAGAAGAGAATTCTTCATGTGGAGAGAATGGAAATGTATTTTTACCTACTTTAAGACACCATTGCACTGATAGAGTGGAGCAAAGGGGCGTTTGCGTAATTGAGAATCAGGGTATGTCTGTGCTACGGAGAATATGGCTGGTGCAGCTATGTTGGCCTAGCCCCTGAGTGTATACACAGCCTACACCATAAGAAGGGGTTTCTCTGTCAGTGTTAGAACAACGCCTTCCCAGATGACATTAGCTGCATTCACCGAAGCACTCTTCTGTCGTCATAGCTATGCTTACACTGGGGTTTTGTTGGCATTACTTTGTCAGGTGTTACTATGACTGATGTAGCTATGTTGATAAAACTTTTCCCTGGCATCAGCAGAATTGATGCTGAAACAATTGGATGTGAAGGCCAGATCCATGGGGAAACAACTGACCAAGGAATCATCATCTGCTTTGAAAGTCCATCCTCAGAGTTTGGGCACTGCCACAATCTGTGGCCACAGCACAACCCAAACCTCTCTGGGTTTGTCCACCCCAACTTGTACACCTAGAAAGGAGCTAGAATATAGAGGAAGATGAGTACATTGGGCAAGAGCCTGAACTGGCATAAATCAGCATACTTGCCACAGACTGCAGGAGAGCAACACGAATTTACATTGGCTGAGGATTTGTCCTTAGCATCTAGAAACACAACTTTGCTTGTATCTTGAGGGCAAAAAGAAGAGTTTAGATCCCTTAGATCTTGTCATCATTGAACTTAGGACAAGTTATACATCAAAGCAATGGTTTTTTTAAAAAGATGGAAACAGCTGAGAAATGGTAGATTGCAGTTCTGAGGTTCAGTAACCAGGACAACACAAAGGTATGAATAAAAGTGAGCATCAGAAAAAGAAAATTACAGCTGTGGTATATTTAAGATTGAAGCATTTGAGCAGCTTCTCAAATGGCAGTGGATTTGTTTATAGGAGTTTGATTTTCAGGATTTTTCCAGTCTTTCAGATGAGTTACAAAATGCCATAATGGGATTTTTTTGGTAGCCAGCATCATAACTACTAATGATTTATTTTTGAAGGGGTGGAGGGCACAAGATTATTCATAGTGATCAGAAATTTTACTCAAAGCCTGCGGTTGGACCAAAATGAGAGCTCAGGCTTCCTTTGTCACTGCTTTTTACTGAAGCTTTCAGTGCTTAAACATGCTAATGGTCTCTTTGTCTTTCCAAGTTCTGAGCAGCAAATTGGTCCTTAAAAAGATTTGCACTTATTTTGCAGTGCAATATAATTCATTCTTTTATTTCCAACTTTCTCTGTTGATTTACACACAGCATACTGCCCTGATTCATTAGGAAATGAATGAAATCTTCCTAATTTCATGGGGAGTGGAAAGCGTATAACATTATTTATGCTTGAATCACTGATACTGTATGTAGCTGATCCATAATGGATAGAAAATTAGCTATCAAAAGTGTGTGTGAGAGTGAGTGTGTGTGTGAGAGAGAGAGAGAGAGAGAGAGAATGAGTTGTGTTGATCCAAAAGAGAAGAAGGCTAATGAGGCATATAAAGTCCCTAAGCAGAACAATGCCTCACCTTACAAGTGCTGCTGCTCCACTTAAAGTTGACTGTCTGCCTGCAGCACATTCATAATACTTTTGAAAAAGGATATTTAGTTTCCTTCTTGCTGGGTGTGGGACTGTTTGTCAGGAGAGAGGGTGCTTCGAGATTCATTTTGTTTTTCTGTTTGGCGTTGGCCTTGTCTCTTTGAATTGTACTCCTCTCTGTTTTTTAATGTCTTGAAACACCTTTCGATTGGAATGTATTACAGTCAGCTGCATAAAGGAAAACTGTTACATTTTCTCCAAGCTCTTCTACAATGCTCACCATTAAAGTCTTTAGAACTCCCTTTACAAGTGATTACCATTACTGCAGTGTTCTCTTCCCCTAGATAGTCTCTATACTAAATATTGAGTACCATATACCATTGTAAAGTTATCTACTGAACTATGCCTATGACCTCCATAAAAATATTAAAATTACTCAAGGAAAACAATGATCGAGTCTTTCTGTCAAGCAAACTATCTGCTCCAAATCTCGAATATTGTTCCACATCCACAAGTGTGGATGGTCCTTTGACAGTGATCTTCTGCTGTCCAATGGAAAGGAAGCTTTTGGGGACCAGGTAAAAGTGGGCTTCTACTCTACATAGTATGGGCTCCCTGTGTAGCAACGTGCATGGGAAGCTGAGTGGCTGGTGTGTGGAGGGCTGGAGGATTTATCACCTCCAGTGCTTTCCCTCACATTGAAGTTTCACCAGGCCTTGACGGCTCCCCCAGGCATCAAGCTAGAGTAGCCTGTGTAGTGTTTACAGCCATTACGTTGACTTGGAGAACAGATTCTTCTCCCCATCCTCTACCACCCTAGAGCACAGCTGAGATAATTGGCTGGAAATTGTGGTGTGGATTTGCCCCTAAGCCATATTACTGAGACTTTTTTTTATGGTGCTTCTGGCCCAAGTGAAATGAGGAAGAATTGTAAATTCTACGTGAGAATTTTCTAACTCAGTTCTGCAGACCTTCCTTACACAACATTTGCTTGGGTGAAAGGTTCGAAACTTCAGGTTGACCAGGAAGCATTCCAATGCCGTGGTTCTGTTTGGAACTGAACAAAACAGAACTGCCAGCCTTTAGCTTATCGTGTCTCCTGACCTTCTTGCCCAAAAGGAATGTGGCTATGATATAAGAGATCCAGGATTGCAGGAGAATTATGTTGAAACAGAGGCTTGTGAGGAAGAATTCTCATAGGGATGCAGAAAGACAATTTCCCCCCCTCACTGCTCTTTTATAGTCTCCCCTTTTTTGCTGTTTTTTTTCCTCTTCCACCCTCCAAAAGTAGCTCTGAATGGTGGACACCCACCAGTAGGACCACTCTGTCCCCTTTTTTCCAAGGCAACTGTTTGGTTAGCTGGTGAATGCTGACTACTAGTTCTTGAAGGCAACTTCGTACTTTGCACCTCTGTAATATTTTCCATCTGAGGATCACAGGACATTTTACAAATGTTGCTAGATTAAGTTTCACAACATCCCTTTGAGGGATGCATCTATTGCCCCCCTTCACTGATGGGGAAACTATGAAGCTCAGTTAACTTCAGTGTAGCTATGGTACTTTACATCAGCAGAGGATCTAGCCCAGGGGTGGACAAATTTCTTGTCCTGAGGGCCACATCAGTGTTGCAAAATTATATGGAGGGCCGGGTAGGGAAGGCTGTGCCTCCTCAAACAGCCTGCCCCCCCATCTGACCCCCACCCACTTCTTGCTCCCCGACTTCCCCTCTCAGAACCCCCAACCCAGCCAGCCCCCACTGTTCCTTGTCTCCTGACCAACCCGTCCAGAGACTTCCTACCCCTAACCACCCCTCTGGGACCCTACGCCCTATCTAAGACCCTCTCCCTGCTCCTTGTCCCCTGATCGCCCTCTCCCAAGACCCCCCAACCCTAACTGCCCCCCAGGACCCCACCTACCCCATGCCCCTTATCCAAGTCCCAGCCCCCTTACCATGCTGCTTAAAGCAACATGTCTGGAGGCTGCACGGCCCGCCAGAGCTCCTAGCCTCACCCCCTTACCTTGCCACTCAGAGCGGCAGGAGGTCTGGCCCTGCCAGAGTTAGTCACAACGCTGCCCAGCAGCAGCGGGCCAGAGCGCTGGTGGTGTAGCACACTGAGGCTCCAGGAAGCAGGGGGAGGGGGAGAGGCAGAGGAGGGGCTGGGGGTAGCTCAAGGGCTGGGCAGGATGGGCCGGATGTGGCCCACGGGCCGTAGTTTGCCCACCCCTGATCTAGCCCATTGTGAACATAATCCAACCCACACCAGCCAAGTGAATGGTCAGCATTATTCTCTTTTAAGAAACAATCAAACAAAGTATTTCAAGACATTTCTGAAATAACTACAGCCTCTGTCACTCTGTGTCATACCATTACCCTTGTGAAGTGCAGCCAGTCTATTCTGCATTGCACCCATAGATTGTGAAAATGGTCAGATGTAATATAAAAAAATGCAATGGCTGCATTTGGCAATCATGCTTGTTTACTAAAGAATTAAAGTGATCGCATGGGCTGTGTGATAGATTTTGCTATCGAATAAATTTATTCTGTTAAATATTGTCATTATATTCCCATTCAGAAGCCAATGGTCTTTATTTATATGGTATTTTAGGCTTGCCAGTCAGTAGTGGAGGAGGAAGAGACCTGATAATTTAATGTAATGGCCCTCAGTGTACTCCTCTGGAAATCCTTCATTGTGTCTCAGACAGGTTTTTCATTGATCTAGCAAGCTTTCCGCTTTGATGTATTTTTGTACAATTCTCCTTAAACCCTTTCAAAAGTCTTAAGAAGTTATCTCACACGATTGTGTACTCCTAGGTTATTGACCACATCTGTGCATAAAGGCTGATTTCTTAAATGCAAATGTGCACATTAAAGCAATATTAGGATGAGATTTTAATCTACCAAGAAGTTAGGAAATGCAGCCTGTGTAGAGGAATAAGGGAACTCTTTACTGTCCTGCCTGAGGAAGTAGCCAGAGTCTCAGTGTAGTAATCACACTGAATCAATACAACAACTTTATAGAAAGAAAGTTTTCAAAGCCATGTGATAAGGCTTAACTTCAATATTTTTCTCTCCCTAAATAAACACCACCCACCTGTGGCTGTTAGGAAATCCAGGCTGAAATCTTGGCCCCACTGAAGTCATTGACAAAACTCTCATTGACAGGAGAAAAGCGATAGATGTGGTATATCTTGACTTTAGAAAGGTTTTTGATACTGTCTTGCATGATCTCATTAACAAGCTAGGGAAATTACAACCTAGATGGAGCTACTAAAGGTGGATGCATAACTGGTTGGAAAACCATTCCCAGAGAGCAGTTGTCAGTGGTTCACAATCAAGTTGGAAGGGCATAGTTGACTATTAGAGTTCACATTGACCATATGGATCTCAGAGAACTCTGTTACCCGTGTTATATTTAGTGCCTGTCATAGAAAGTGTGTCTCACAATGTCTTTCTAGGGTAAACTATCACAAAAGAGCATGAGGTATAATTTAATAACTGGACCATGGTCCAAAAACCTGTTGAGTACCCAGAATCCCATGGGCTTCAATGAGACTGATCTCAAAGGGACCTGCAGTTGCTTTGTACCTCTGAGGACATGTCTCGCTACCTGGGGAATGCATCAAAGCTGGTCAACAGAATGACATCTGTGGGTATAGATAAAAGAGGAGGGAAATAGGATCACTGAGGCCCATGGGTTCTGGAATGGCCATAGCTGCAGAAAAGGGGATTTCCATGCCAACATTGGTGAGAATGCCTCAGTGGCAAGTTGAGCTTTGCATATTTTACAGAGAACACTAAAGACATGGAAAGTTGATTGGACTTTTCATTGCAGAGTAGAGCAGTATATTTCCTGGAAGAGGGAGACGCGAAGGAATAGTAGGAGACTTCAACTCAGTGAAGGAGAGCCTGCCATTTTGTAGCTGCCATAAATTGCAGCTAGAAGGGGAAATTAAAAAACATACACATGGCTTTATTTCTTTGTCAATTGATGGTTTATAAAAACATTATTAAATCATTTTGTTTTAGAACAGGCACTGAGGGGAAGATGTGTGGCTAGACATTTAATATGTTGACTACTCGTTCCTTTCCATAAATTCTGTGCAATGTTGAGCACAAAGGCTAAAATATATTAGTAGGCTTCCAATCCCTTGGTTGTGCACAATATCATTTTGAAATAAAATTAATCTATTAAGTCAAGCTGTACAACTGTATATTTTATATAGAGCCATACATTTTAGGAAATTAACTTCTCTATAAGCACATGCTGAGGTAGTCTTCAGAACAGAGAGGTTTATTTTAAGTTTAATCACCATTTAATTAAGTAATTCTCAGGTTTTCCAATCTATCTTTAAATTTGACCTTTGGGAGAGGCCAAATTGAAACGTTGTTTATTTTCACTTTTTTTTTTAATCAAAAATGAGATTTGTTCCAACATTTGTGTAAGTATCAGGTATATCAAGTACCGTACTCTTTACTTTCATTTTTACAATGGCAAATATAGTATCAATTGGGAATGTACTATAAAGAGAGGGCCAGACCCTTAGCATGTTTAAATCACATAGCTTCACTGACTTCAATAATGTTATACTGATTTACACCCCTTGGGGATCTGGATTAGAAAGTGCTGTGCAATTATTAAGTGAATAAGAGATCTTCTTATCTAGCATGGAGGCTATGTTTGAGTTGAATGATCATGAAGATTTTATGCTGACAAGCAGCGAGGTTTGGTTATTACTTAAGATTATAGTGGTGGGGAGGCTGCCCCACCCTCATGAAAGAGTGGGCCAGGGCAGGCCAGTGCGGCTGCACCGATGGGCAGCCAGTGGGAAAGGGCCTCTCGAGAGCCAATCAGGGCCATGATTAGAGCCAGCCAATCAGGGCTAGGTTAGGCCCTGTACGAAGGCTGCCTAGGTGAGCAGCAGGCAGTCTCTCCCGGACCTTTGAAGGGGAAGGTCCGGCTCCTGGGCTACGGAGTAGCACCACGGACAGCACAGTGCTGGGCAGGCTCAAGGGAGCAGAAAGGAACTCCAGCCCGGTACCTGCCGGGCTGCAGACCCTGATAGAAGGACCCACAAGGTGTAATGGAGGTGAAGGGGAAGCGGCCCAGGGAGAAGAGGTGAATAAGGGGAGAGAAGAAGGGCAGGGAGGCTGCTGCCAAAGGGTCCCTGGGTCGGGACCCAGAGTATAGGGCAGGCCTGGGTCTTCCCTTCCCCCTTATATTGTACCTGGCCATAGTAAGTGGCCATAGTGGACTGCACCAGACCCCTGCCAGGAGGTGTTAAACTTTAGAGGTGTGGTTGGCCACTGCAGCAGGGATGAGACCATAAAGTCTGCTGATATCCACCACCACCACCTCCCACCCCTGGAAGGGGGCGAGTGTGGACTTGAGGGGCACTGCCGGAGAGCAGTGTCTTAAAGAGAACACCATGAGCTCAGAGCAACATGGGTCCAGATGCCAACGGAGGGCGAGAGACAGACAGGAGACCACCAGTGGAGGGTGCCCTACACTGGAGAGAGCTAATTCCCGGACGTTCCAGCAAGAGGTGCTGCGGTGGTGAGTCCTGACCCTGTCACAGTTATGTTTAGAATTGGACTTGGAATAAAAGAACCTAACATCTTCAGGTCAATAACAAAGGTTTTTTTAAGTTGTTTTTCTACAGAAACTATAGTATTTACATTAGACCATTAATGTGGACTGTTTATTCTTTGCAAAGCCTATTCTTTCCCATTAAGAGAAATTTCCTGATAACACAATCAAAAGAAAGTAGAGTGCAGAATATTGTCTTTGGGGATTATTGTGCCCTAAAATGTGGATGTTTCAATTTACAATTATAAATTCAGATGACTCTGGATTCACAGGTATCTGAGCCTCAATCCTGGCACAATTCTTACAGATTTGTTACTGGTGTGAAAGTAGAGGCTGACAGGAGTCTGCAATCCTACTGGGAGATGTTCTGGCACAAACATGCCTCATACACATCTTCTGGATCTGAAAAACTCGCATTTGCAACATACTCACTCAATTACATAGTGTAAACCCTGCTATGTCTTGGCAATGACTTCAGTACTTAGCCCCAAAAGAATAGTTTTGAGGCTAAGTACTTTGAGCTGGAACTTCTTGTCTGGATTTCAGCTTTCAAAGCAGTCTAGGAGATTTAGACAGCATTTAGACAATGCTTACAATTTTCAAAATCACCTAAGTCTCATGAAGATCCAGGGCGGAGGGGAGAGGGGTTTGGACAATCTAAGTGCCCAAGTCACTTTTGAAAGTGAGACTTAAGCTCCTAAATCATTTGGATGTCTTTTAAAATTTACTCTCTGGGGTAATTTTTCTATCAATATCCCTGTCTCCTTTGATCATATGCCACCTATGTCATCCTTGATAGTATCAAGTCAAAACAGGCATACAGCTCTCATTTGGCCATTAGAAATGAGGATACCATTTTGAATCTGTTTTGTAATGAGATTATATATACAAATTCTAGTTTCAGTAAAGATCAGGGTTGTCATTTCAGTTGCCATCTACATCTTGAGTCAAGAACTCTTCATGCCTACTTCACCAGAAGCCAATTTCTGCTGATTATTATTTACTCACATGATCTTGTAGGCTAGCAATTGAAGCATAAAAGCCATCAATTGCCTTTTCAATCATAAAAGATAATGCATCATCTAGAAGTATTGCAGCATTTTTTACAGAAAAAGATTAGTACAATTTGCATAATTCATGCAACGACTTCACATACATTTTTGGCACAGAGTTCTAATCAGAATATGCTTTTTTTAAAACTCTGCAGTGAAGATGATTTCTGCCCTACAATTTAGTGTTCACACTCAAATGCTTCTTCTGGTGGCTAGAGAGATGCATTTTAATAAAAGATTTATTTCAATATTTATTTGGGATGGAAGGAAAAGTAAAGCTTCGAAATGAAATACAAAACTGGAGTGCACTACTGTGTAGTAAGAAAGGCAAATAGCAGGAGACTGCAAGATAAAGCGAAGGGAAGGGAAGGTATCTTACACAGTTCTGCCGCCTTAGCATATAAACCACATCCATTTTGCACATCAAGAGGGCCAAATTTTTCTATCTGTAAACCTGGAATAGCTCCACTGAAGTCATTGGAGATACTCTGACTTTGCAACTGATTGCAGCATATTTGCACACTTTTGGTGCACATTGCACCATTTCACCACTCAGACTCATTTCCCAACAAGCTATGCCTGGCATTTGTTACATTGCTGTTTCTCTCAAAACAGAATCTGGGCTAGATACTTCCATTGTTGTTGTACCCTCCTGATCTAGGCTGAATTTGTCCCAGTTGGCCTTAGAGGGGCAATTTTTAGATGCCCCTTGAGGGTTATGTGTGTATTATCTACTACAATCCCCAGGCCTATGGTTGTTTCCCGTGTGGTCAGGGATTTAACAATGCTGAAACTGCTTAAAACTGTGTGTCAGAAAGACAGGATTCTAATCTCTTTATAAAACTGACAAGAAAGGTGCTATGTTATATTCCAAATAATTTATACAGTTGTATCCTGCATGGGCACCCACTCGGGGTATATATCTTTTCTCTGGGTAAAAAATATGCCTCTGTCTCTTTTAACCCAGTATTGTTGTAGTGACATGATGCCATGGTAGATAGTTAAGGTAGAGCATTATTAACCAGATACCTCTGTATGAGAGGGAGAGCAAATCCAGCCTTGGGTGGGGCAAAGTCATGACTGGATACGGGAGCCATCTCCCTGAACAAATGACTGTGGGACTGAGTGGCTTCCCTCTGAGTGGGAGAGCGAGGGACCATTACACTCCCCTTGGAGGACAGAGCCTAGATCGCCCCACCCCCCGCAGTGGAAGTATCAAGGCATGGCCAGAAGTATAAAAGGCCGGCCCTGCAGCACGGTTGGGGGAGAGCCTCTGGAGGAGAAAGACCCTCTGCCTGTTCCACAGCATCCCCAAGAGGAACCCATGTCTGGTTCATCCCGATCCCCAGATGCCGATGAGGACAGGTCTGGAGTGCCTGCCACTGTGTATCCCAAGGAGCCAGAAGATGCCTGGACACCACAGGTACAAAACCCCAGGGAGGCAGGAAGTAGCCCAGGGGCAGCCACGGAGCAGCCGGCTGCAGATCTAGGCATGGCGCAGTCAGTGTGTTGTGGCTGGATCACTGCTGATGCAGGGGCAACCAATCCTGCCCCTGCCAGGGCCCTGGGCTGGGACACAGTGGAGTAGGGTGGGCCCACATCCCCCTGCAACCTCACCTCAGGGTGGCTGACTCCCTACACTGTGCAAAGAGGCTCTAGCTCTGAAGAGGAGCTTCCCCTACCAGTCACCCTCAAAGACTGTTTGTCTCCTGGTGGCCTACACTCTGCCCAGGCTAAAGCCAGCCTGGAGAGACTCTGGTTAAGGGCTGACAACTTCAGCCACCCAACCCAGGCTAAAGGCCTGAAAATGAGTATTGATCATCCAGCCCTATTGTGGGTTCTGGGCTGTTCTGCAGACTCTTGTCCTGGCCAGACAGGACCAGCCTGGGTTGTCTCCCTCTGAGCGGGAGAGCAAGGGACCTTTACAGGCCCATAAGTTTCTGAGAATAGATACTAGGAAAGAGCAGTATCGATTCAGATTTCACCACCATTGTGTTACTAAAGTAATGAGGAAAGTGAATGAGATCTGTAAAATGTTTCCCTTGCTATTGTCCCCCCTATGGGACTTGAAAGAGTGAAAATTAGATTGCCTTCTTGTTGTATTCACTACGTACAAACAGAAGTTACATTAAAACGTAAAATACTCTTGCTGGAAGGTTGCAATGTAGTGCTACTTTATGTCTTAGAATTCAGAATGGCAAATATAGTGCCCATCTTTAAAAAGGGAAGAAGGAGAACCTGGGAAACTACAGACTCGTCAGCCTCACCTCAGTCCTTGGAAAATTCATGGAGCAGGTCCTCAAAGATACCATTTTGAAGCACTTGAGGGAGAGGAAGGTGATCAGGAACAGTCAACATGGATTCACCAAGGGCAAGTCATGCCTGACCAACCTGATTGCCTTCTATGATGAGATAACTGGCTCTGTAGATGTGGGAAAAGCAGTGGATGTGATATATCTTGACTTCAGCAAAGCTTTTTGATATGGTCTCCCACAGTATTCTTGCCAGCAAGTTAAAAAAGTATGGACTGGATGGATGGACTATGGATGGATGGTGGATAAAATCTGTCTAGATTGTTGGCCTCAATGGGGAGTGATCAATAGCTTGATGTCTGGTTGGCAGCCAGTATCAAGCAGAGTACCCGAGAGGAGGTCCTGGGGCAAATTTTGTTCAACATCTTTATTGATGATCTGGATGATGGGATGGATTGCATCCTCAGCAAGTTTGCTGATGACACAAAGATCAGGGGAGAGGTAGATATGCTGGAGGGTGGGGATATGGTCCAGAGTGACCTAGACAGATTGGAGGATTGAGCCAAAATAAATCTGATGAGGTTTAACAAGGACAAGTGCAGAGTCCTGGACTTAGGACAAAAGAATCCCATGTATCACTATGGGCTGGAGACTGGCTAAGCAGCAGTTCTGCAGAAAAGGACCTAAGGATTACAGTGGATGAGAAGCTGGATATGAGTCAGCAGTGTGCCCTTGTTGCCAAAAAGGCTAACAGCATATTGGGCTGCATTAGTAGGAGCATTGCCAGCAGATTGAGGGAAGTGATTATTCCCCTCTATTTGGCACTGATAAGGCCACATCTGGAGTATTGCATCCAGTTTTGGGGGCCCGACTACAGAAAGGATGTGGACAAATTGGAGAGAGTTCAGTGGAGGGCAATGAAAATGATCAGGGGGCTGGGGCACATGACTAACGAGGAGAGGCTGAGGGAACTGGGTTTCATTAGTTTGCAGAAGACAAGAGTGAGGGGAGATTTGATAGCAGCCTTCAACTAGCCGAAGGGGGGTTCCAAAAAAGGATGGAGCTAGGCTGTTCTCAGTAGTAGCAGATGACAGAGAAAGAAGCAATGGTCTCAAGTTGCAGTGGGGAGGTCTAGGTTGGATATTAGGAAACACTGTTTCACTAGGAGGGTGGTGAAGCACTGGAATGGGTTACCTAGGGAGGTGCTGGAATCTCCATCCTTAAAGGTTTTTAAGGCCTGGCTTGGCAAAGCCCTGGCTGGGCAAAGCCCCGGCTGGGATGGTCCTGCTTTCAGCAGGGGATTGGACTAGATGACCTCTTGATAACTAGATGACTAGATGACCTCTTGATGACTAGATGACTAGATGACCTCTTGATAACTAGATGACCTCTATGATAACATACAAGAACTCCAGAACAGAGAGAGACAAAGCAGACTGTTCTCCAAAACAGAAAGGTACAAATCAGCTAATCTTACTGTAGTATGGTTGACTGCAAACTGACTAGGCCTCATTGCCGGCTTCTAGATCTCATTGCCTGCTTCCTTAAAAAGCCCCCTAGCCTGAAAGCAGAACCAGGAAAATGACCAAATAATTTAATGTGACAGCTTACAGTTTCAAAAGTTTTCAATACATCACCATCTTCACACTACAAATGAGTCACACACCAATGAATGTTTGACTAAAGCTCTAATCCGAAACCATGTTTATGTGTGTAGTTGGAGAAAACGAGAATGAGAGTTCACAATAGTTATAGAGAGGATCTGTGGCCTAATGATTACTATCCAGGGGAAGAAAAGGAGCAACCTGCTCACTGAAGATATAAAAGACGGAAGAGTCATTATGAGATCCTGATTCCTGACCTCATTGTCTCTGCATCCTATTATGAGTAGTTGACAAGGAATGGAAATAATGTATTCTATCCAGTTTCCAAAAGTTCAGCAGGCTTGTTATCTTCCTTTTATTTTACTGTGAACATTTATCCTTCTCTCATCAAGATCCATTCCCTTTCATTTCACATCTTCTTGTTAAAAATAAACACAATTTTAAATTAAAGGGATACTTGTCAGGTTAAAGATCATGTCTCTCAATGATAATATCTGGCATTTCTTGTTCATGTTACATCGCCTCAGATGATTAAATCTGGAAAAACATTTAAGGCCAGGCTGAGATATGGTAGTCTGTGTGCCAGCAATTATTCTGCAATCCTTGGATGTCTGGAAACAAATTGAGTAATTTAGATGTCGAGTATGAGATTTGTGAACCGAACCAGGTCCTTACACCTCAAAATGAGAAATTGGGCTGGAAAAAAGTCAGGCACAAAAATGGAGTGTATGTTTACGACGGGCTGAAAATTTGACCCTAAATCTCTAATTTACAATTCCATATTACTAGTGGTCCACTTTTTCTCATTCTCTCAGTTTGGGTGTTCAGAAGAGATAATTAGTGTGAATAAATCTGAAAGTGATTTTCACAAAAAAAATGGCGATATACAAAGAATTGCTGCTGTTGCAAAGATAATGCGAACACGTCAGCAGTTTGGAGAAAAATTGTGTGTGATCATTCAGAAATGAAGCAGGAGATCCACCTACACCTAGAAGCCTACGAACTTAGAGCAAGAATGTGAACTTTCTGAAATAATCGTTAAACGTGTAACAAGTTCTACTACATATGTACAAATGATGATTTTCTCATAAGGTTTAGCATGGTAAAATCTGGATGGCTCTTTACAGGTCCAATGAAAAACACTTCTGTGACCTGAGCACTAGCTCCATGCCAAATTTCAGGGTCATACCCCACCCTTCTGAGGTGCTAGAGCTGTTCAAATAGTGCTTGGACTATTTAATGCAAATAGGTCAGATGATCTGTTTTTCATTGAATTTGTTCTTGTAGAGTGCCAAGCCCTTTCTGAAAAAACTTACCAAAAATCTTCACCAGAGGTAGACATAATATGGAAAATTTCAGCCTGATTTGTTAGTCTGTGAAAGTTATAGGTAACTGAAAATGAGGGGCGACAATGTGTCAGAACAGCCAGTTGGTCAGCAGGAGCGAACTGGAATAGGAGTAGGCTGTCAGAACTACCAGGTAGCATCCCCAACAACATAGTGACATAGAGCAGCCTGGAGTGGCTATTTTCTTTAGGAATCTGTATACCTGCTTTGGGGTCACCTGGTTAGATCCTTGCTTGTGCATTAGCTGGATGCTCAGGACTCACAGGTAGTTGTCTCATATGACTCATTAGGCTAGGCATGACTCTAAGGCTATGATTTAGTCATGGGTTTTTTAGTAAAAGTCACGGGCAATAAACAAAAATTCACAGCCTGGTACCTGTCCATGACTTATACTATATGGCCCAGGATCAGTCACACCAGCTGCTGCAGAAGTCACAGAATCCATGATTTCTGTGATCTCCGTGACAGACATGGAGCCCTTCTCATCAGGCTCAGAACACACCTTATACAATGGAATGGATCTGGCAGCCTTAACAGAAAGTGGTACTGGCTGCACCACTGACTATACAAATTAATGAGGCAAGAAAAGGTGTGTCAGAAACTACTTTTAGAACACAGAAGTACCTGTTCTCATTGCAAGAGGATCAACATAAAACATAATCAGCATGACCTTCTTTATTGGTGCAGTTTCAGTCTAGAACTTCCAGTGGACGTTCTTCTAGACAAATTCTAATTTTAAAATATGATCAAAATGCCTTGCTGGCGCCTAGTTTGAAATTCTATTGAATAGTGCTTATTTCAGCAAACGCTGCCATTTTCTTACTAAGAGATCATAGCTGAAGGTTAAGAGGGGATTTTTTAAAAATAATCATCCATGCATAACTTGCAATCAGATAAACAGTAATATAAAAAGGGAACAAGGGTATGGGTCATGCCAGAAGACTATTAATCTTTGAAACAGACCCATACTAGGACACCAATCAAAGTTAATGAACTGAATATATATTAAAGGGACTATATAGAACACAACTGCTTTAATGACACCTCTTCACTCCTTTCGACTGCACCCAAATAACTTAAAAATGATGAATGAGGCAGTGAGATTGAAGCCCATGTAAGCCATCACTCATTGAATTCCGATCTGTAGGACTGACTTTGCTCATCACTAAAATACTTGCAACCAATATGATGACCCTTTATGATGTTCTGGGACGCAATCCAGGCATCAGGTTGTGTCAATGCCTTCACTGTGCCTTAAAATGCTCTGCTGGCATAGCTCCCTGTCTGGATGCTGCCAGCCTGCAAAGATGCATACACTGGGTCTGTGTGTTGAGTAGCTCTAGTTCAGCACTGCGACCCCAGCAGCCTGCCTAGAACACAACAGCTCCCCTCCCCACCGTACATACACCCACCCCAACATACACCCAGTCCCAATTTTCCCCCAAACCATCTGCCCTGAAGTGTCCAGACTCCCCTGTAATACTCAGAATTAGTAACAGTTGTTTCTCCATTAAAGAGACAAAATAGATCTTATCACTTTAATTGGAGGTAACAAGACTTTTAATTCAAACACAGCACTGGGTTGGCGTATGGTAAAAACAAAACAAAGGTTAAGTGATACCTAGTAGAAGGGATAAAGACAAAATGGTTACAAGCAAATAAAAGTAAAATACCCTTTCTAGTGGCTAAGACTTAACTCAACAAGACGCAGCCTTGGTTCAAGATAGATTTCTTACCTGTCTTTCTTTCTAACCATAGCTTTCTCTCAGTTAGGACCTTCTCCTGAAGTACACGGTGCTAGTTTCCCATGTCTTCCCAGGTAGAAGATCTTTGCCTGAGCAGGTTTTTCACCTATATTCAGTTCCTAGAGACTTCAGTCCCCTTGGTTGTAGAACCCATCCAGAGCTGCTGGAACAGTTTGTGTAATGCTGGTGCTGAGAGTCATTGAACCAAACTGTAAACCACTTCAAGCCAGAGAATGTGGCAGCACCCTCTGCACTCCTACGGACCCATTTTTCTCAGCTTGCAAGAGTTCTGGCCCCTTGTGTCTGCCTAATGATGGATTCAAAGATGGCTTCTTCTTGCTCCTTATATCTCACTGTTTGTCCCCAGATTCAAGATAACTTCATGCTGTTCTTCCCTTCCTATGGGTTTCCCATCCCCTGCTAATTAGTATGATAATGAGTCTTCCATTGTTTTAATTCCACCCTGTTTAATTTATGTAGTAGACAGGCAGATAGGTGCCTTCCCTCCTGTCTGGGAGAAAACCTGTTTTCCTCCCTCTGGTCACAGATCAGTCAGTCAGTTGGGGTACCTTGAGCTAGACTGATCAGCTTAAACTCACTGCTGTATACCAGGGTGTCCCTTGCCATCAGGAATTGGGGTGCTTTGAGTGTCATACACCCTTCTCCACACATTATAATTTAACCACGGAGGGATGCTTTAAACATGTCACATCTAATTCCCCCTGGGTTGCTGTTGCAGAAGGCATTAATTGGTGAAAATTAAAAGACTGTGAAAAATGTTCCAAACAGTGAAGGAAACAACTGGAATGTGCTGCTAGCAGAGATGCTCTTGTATTATATCTGGTGGAGTAAAAGATTTAGACTGCAGCTCAGTAACATGGTGAATCTTAATCTGACTTAGAGAGTGAGGAATAGACTGCCATGTATTGCTTGGACTGATAAGAAATTGGCACTAATGGCCTCTGGAAAGAATCTTCTCCGGTTCGCCTCTGTCTAGAGAGCCTCAAAGGTATAAAAGGACAACAAACCAAGGAGATACTTAGTGTTGCAAAAAGGATGCCCAAGACCCCCTTCCTCTGCCACTTTGGAAACAAATAGCAACTGAAAAACTGGTGGATCTGTCCCACTGAGGAGGGAATCCCTGGCTGACCTAGAGCTATCATACCACCTCTATACCATCCTCTGACAGAAGGGGCCATGGTTGGAAAAGAGGGAAGCTGCGTATCAAGTTAAAACAACTTCATGCCTGCTCTAGCTTACAGCAGGTACTGACCCACTGTGCTCCTCCTCTCTGGTCTTGGGTAGAACGCAGCTCAGATCATAGAATTCAGGCCAATCATTTCGGATCAATGACACTGAGATTCTCACTGTCCAGGAGCGCGCAGGTCAGTGTGAAGCCCTTGAGTTCTGTAAGTAGTGGGAGAAAACAGTGAGTGATCTCCACTTTCAGTGCTGGCTGCTGTCAGAGCAACATTCATAACTGATTTGAGAGGTAACAGATTGCCCAGCCCGTTAGAGGAAAGACTCTCTAACATGATGCATTTATAGAGAGGTCTAGGGGAAGTGGTGAGCCTTTGAGATACAGTGAGAGAAGGAGCCAACCCCATCAGAGGGTTGGAAAGCCCCACATTTACAAAAACCCTAAAATGGGATGACAGTGTTTGTTGCCAATTTTTGCTCAGTGTGAAGCTCTTTATATGTTGAGAAGTATGAAAGAGCAGAAAAGGGGTGGGCATATATTTTGGGTGCCAGTCATCAGGACGCTACACTGTTTGCCAGGCCCCAGCCCTAGGGCTTGGGTGAGGTAGTCAGGGGCCAGTTATAAATCAGGTGGGCAGCTGTCCAGATTATAATTGTAAGCAGGGGAATAGTCACGCTACTGTGGGGAACTTTCCTGGCTTCTGCACTACCCCGGTGAAATGGGCTAGCGAAAGGATCTGAGTCCTCGCTCCCACTTCCTTTACCCAGAGGCCTCCCTGCCCGTGAGGACTCCCCTTCCACTCTCCTGTCTGCTGGCATCCTCGTAACCCCAACAAGGCTGGGCCCAGGATTCCTGGGGGGCTCGACCCCCAACCTTGCTGTGGTCACCTAGGTCAGGGGCTAGGGTGTTCCCACTCTGGGGTGCTCTCTCTGCACTGGATGCTTCCCTGACCCACTGATCATTGCATACAATTTAAAGCAAATGCAAATTATTTAATCAACAGTTAATTTTAAAATGAATAAGGAAAAATGGGAAGGGTTAAAGGAAACACATCACCCCAGAGGTGGGCAAACTGCTGCCTGCGGGCCACATGTTGCCCGCCGGCCATTTTTATCCGGCCTGTGGGAGTGTGGTGCCAGTGATCCCGCACTTCCCAGGGGCGCCGGGCTCTCGAGCCAGCCCAGTGCGGGGAGCTGTGGAGCTCTGCGCTCTGGGGCCGGGCCAAACGCCGCTCGCCAGCGGGGCCCCGGGCCATGGCCCCAGGCCGTGGCCCCAGGCAGAGCGCTGCTTGCTGCGGGGCCCCAGACAAGGGCACTGGGTGCAGCACTGCTCCCCGCACCCCAGGGCCAGATGGAGTGCCGCTCGCCACAGGGCCCCGAGCCAGGGTACCGGGCGGAGCGCTGCTCCCTGTCTCGGGCAGAGCACTGCTCGCCGCGGGGCTCTGGGTCAGGGCGCTGGGTGGAGCACTGCTCGCCGCGGGGCCCCAGACAAGGGCGCCGGGTGCAGCACTGCTTCTCGTGCCCCAGGGCCAGGTGGAGCACTGCTCACCGCAGGGCCCCAGGCCGGGGCACCGGGCGGAGCGCTGCTCGCTGCGGGGCCCCAGGCCGGGCCGCCGAGTGGAGCACTGCTTGCCGCGGGGCTCCAGGCCAGGGCGCTGGGTGGAGCGCCACTCCCCACACCCCCGGGCCAGCCCCCCGGGAGGAGCACTGCCAGCTGCGGGCACCCAGGACGGAGAGCCACTCACCGCAGGGCCCCGCATCAAGGCGCCTGGCGGAGTGCCGTTCCCCGCGCCCATGGGCCAGGCGACACGCCACCAGCCACAGGGCCCCCTGGGGCGGAGCACGCCAGCTGCGGTGCCCCCTAGGCGGAGTGGAGCAAGCAGGGGGGCCCCGCAGCAGCTGGAGCGCCAGGCTGGGCAAGGTAAAGGGGTTGGGGGGCCTTGGGTGGCGGGGTGGTTATTGTTAAGGGTGTAGGGAGAGGTCAGGCCAGGAAGAAAGAGCAGGGGGGCTTAGATAGGGGGTAGATTCCTGGGGAGCGGACAGTGTGAGGGGGGGATCTCTGCAGGGGGCAATCAAGGGACAGGGGGGTTGAATGGGTCGGGTTTCTGAGGGGGGCATTGGGAGCAGGAAGTGGGTGGGTGGTCAGATATGAGGTGGGGCCAGGATGTTTGGGGAGGCACAGCCTTCCCTACCCAGCCCTCTGCACAATTTTGAGCCCTCATGTGGTCCACGGGCCAAAAAGTTTGCCCACCCCTGCGTCACCCTGCTCTGTGATAGCAGGGAACTTCATAACCAGTGTCTTTGCAATGTCAAAACAGTTCACAGTCTGTTCCTTGTAGGTCCCAGGCCTCTTTCTCAGGGCCTGGTTGTGCTGCAGGGATGCTGTGACTTGGACACTTGCTCTGGTGGTGGCCACACGCTCTCAGGAACCAGAGCCAGAGTGGCCAGAAAAGCAGCCCACAAAGCAGGTTAGTGCTGGGACAGAGACACAGGAGCTGCCTGCAGAGCAGACTGTGGAGCAGAGCTGTATCAACCGGAGCCAGAGGGGCCAGGGCAGCAGTCCAGGGGGCTGGAGGCAGAGTGGAGCTGAAACAGAGCGGAGACCCTCCCCTGCTCCAGCCCCAGTTCCACCACTCTGTTTCAGC
>ML677363.1:4645572-4768870 GCA_007922305.1 Dermatemys mawii
GCTGAAACAGAGTGGTGGAACTGGGGCTGGAGCAGGGGAGGGTCTCCGCTCTGTTTCAGCTCCACTCTGCCTCCAGCCCCCTGGACTGCTGCCCTGGCCCCTCTGGCTCCGGTTGATACAGCTCTGCTCCACAGTCTGCTCTGCAGGCAGCTCCTGTGTCTCTGTCCCAGCACTAACCTGCTGTGTGGGCTGCTTTTCTGGCCACTCTGGCTCTGGTTCCTGCAGCGCTGCTTGCAGGGCACGTCTGCTTTCTGTGGGCTGTGCTCTGGCTTTGGGGCTGGAGCTCTGGGCTGCTCTTCTGGCCCCTCTGATATAGACTGATATAACTGGATCTAAACAAGATATAACTAGATCTAAACTGATATACTAGATCTAAACAAGATATAACTAGATATTGTTTAGCCATTCTGGTTATATATTTGATACGTATGCAACTGGGCATATGAAACAGCAAGATAGCATCAAATCTAACAAGTCATGGAGATTTACAGTCTAGACTTAAAATCTGTCTCACTGGATGATAGTTGGAAGCAAGCCTGTGAAGATGTGCATGTAAGATTTAGAGGAATTGGTTTTAGTATTTTCAGCACTATAATATGAAAGCACAAGAAGGATCTGAGTGTTTAAACACATGTCTCTATGGACGTCACACCATCTACCATACACCATTAACTGAAGATTAAAGAGAGTGTAAGACTAACAGTAATGAGAGATTTCACTGGAGCATGATGGTTTCTGTTTAGTTCATCAGTAAAAATAGCCAAAACTTGCAAGAGTTCTTTGGTGTAATGGATTACTGTGGAGATTTGGGTTCAAATTATTTTTGATGAATCTTTGTTTGAGTTATCCTAAGAGATCATTAGGCTTTAGTAGGATTAGAATTTTATTGATAAATGTTGATAAATGACAATTTCACACCTACACACACAAACCACTGAGAAAATACTTCCATTGATAGTAATTGAAATGTCCACATAGGCAAAATAAGAAAAATACTGCTTTAGAACTTCTTAGTGTTTGATTCAAAGATATTTATATGTATATTCTGACATGTGATTTTGACTATTTGTGTTGTAATGGTTATACATTTTAACATTTTGATCTTGAAGTCTATCATTAAATAATTGTCTGACACTCCCCCCTCATTATTTCTCACAAATGTGAAAACATAATAAAAATTAAAGAAGCCTTAACCCCTATAATTTTGTACAACTGTGAAAAATTTAAGTCAACAAAACATTTTAAAAATTGAGAAATAAACATCGATATTATACGCTAAAATTATTTTAAAAATTGAATTCTGCCAAACCTACAGATAATGGATGCTTTTTTGAAAACCCCCTCCAAATTCACCCAAAGAATGTAATGCAATGAGGCACAACTCAGGACACCATTCTTTGATTTGCAGAAATCTCTATGCTTTAATAAGCAAGGATGTTAAGGACTGGATGAAAGGCTGGTGGAAGCTCATTTGATACCTTTGGAAGCAGCAAAGCAATAAAAATCTAAATCGGAGTAACTGCCTCACTAAATTGTGAATATAGTTACCAGTGTTTTAGGAGAGGCAAGATAGGGAACTAGCTGAATGCAAACTTAGAAAGAAGCATTGCTGTGCAAATGATCAAATACACATACAGGAGCTGGGCAATGTACTGAAAGCAGCCTGGAGTGAATGGTCTCAATGTGACCTACAGAGTGCCTGAGCCAGGCCTTCTTATGCTTGTTCACAGAACTCCTTAAAGCAATGATTCCCACTTTGGTGTTTTGGGATTTTAAGAATATTTTATCTAGTCATAAGATTTAGTAAACACAGCATTGAAACTGTCTCCCGCTGGAGCCTGCATTGGTCAGTGTGTTATGCCTGCCTCAGTCACAGTGTGAGAGTCACTATGGTAACTGTCACAGCACTGGGCCCTTTAAAGGAGTCAGAGCCAGTTTACCTGTGATGGGCTCCACTGAAGGGGAGGGGGGAACCAACCCAACTCCACCTGGGCATAGTTAAAGGCCTAAATAGCTGCAAGGCAGTTGATAAAGTAAGGAGCACCAGGGCCCAATAAAACACTTAGGAGAGCTCAGCTGACAGGAACTCTGGAGGAGAGAGGAGTTTCTAAGGAGCCTGAACTAGGCACAAGCTTTCTATGCAGGGAGGCCTGGGGGAGACCTTGAACAAAGAGGGCAAAGACCACAGAGCTCTGTAGGCAGCAGCAAAGCCTGAGGCTGCACAGCAGAAAGAGCTGCTGCTGGAACCTAGAGACTTCTATTTTGGGACTGTTAAGCTTCACCTGGGCTCTGAGGTAAGAGCCTTTAACCCCATTTAGTGCTGCTTTCAGAAATCAATTAAAGGGAGATAGACTGTTTTGGCTTCTCCTTCACTAAGCTGTTTGTGACCTTCTTTTTCCCCTATTAAGAAGGGGAAACTGAGGCAGGACATAGCAGAGCAGCACTTAGCTGCGAATGGGAATGTTTGGGACATTATGTTGTCCCTTCTATAATAACCTTGAGCTGGGTTTCTGTTGTAGCATTGGGCAATTTGTGTCTGCATGACTCCTCCCACCTTGCCAAAGACTACCTGTGACCCAAATAACATGATTGTCATGTATTATTACAATCCAATGTTTTGAACAGACCTGGACATAATTTTCATCCAAGGAATTTGTACAATGCTTTGAAGTTGCAACACACTCCTTTCTACTCCACCACACATAACTGTATATAGCCTTCTGTTAGTTAGACAAATTATCATTCATGTGCATTAAGTTCTAATTTCTTGATTTTTAAAATGCCTCAGTCTTCTATAACCATTGTCTAGTTTTGCCCTTTGGAATTAGATGAGCTGGTCAGTGAAGTCTAATGAGACTATTCATGTAAATTAAGGAGAGTTTCTGAGGCTAATATCTATGTGGCTTTCAGTTAGCAATCATGAATATCATTTTTGGAAATCCAAGCAGAGAATGATCGAGAGGAGCATCTGTTTTTTGAAAATTGCAATTTATATTTCAAAGAAGCTATTTATGTTTAATAGCCCTATTCTCTAAAGGTTCCTGGGTCTGATACTTCTGATTAGGAAAATGATCTCTGGACCCACTCTTTGTATTTGGTATTCATCACACTAACAGCCCTAATAAAGCTATCTGGTATTAATATGAATGCACATGGTATGCAATTCCACTGTCCTTTAGTAATGAACCAACACAGCATTACTTTAAAGTTAGAAATTTCCCCAAAGCATGCACAGAACAGCAAGCATCTAAAATAATTCTCTAGAAAAGGAGCAAACAGTGAAATATTTCATTCGCTTCTTTTAATCAGAGGGAAACTCCTAACTGTTTTCTGCCCAGTTGCTAATGTAAAGTTTGCATCAGCTAACTGTGCTGATGCACAATGTGTTCAAATAGCCAAAGTCCCACTTTCAAAAGTCAATGAGACTTAGGTGCCTAAGTGACTTGGACCCATATGAAATATTTTCCCATGTGCATTTGTTCAGCATGATGTCAGAAAATTTGTCTTTTCATTATCAAGAGAGATTTGAATTGTTCTTGATTCCTTTGAGGGAACAGGAGTGTGTCTTCAAGTATGTATAAATTATCTGTCTGAATGTGTGTATTGTGTACAGTTCCTAATACCCTGTTCATTCACCCCTGTGGCATCTTATAGGCATGGTTGATATTTCCATTATAAGGCCTTATTTTTAGTTGCTTTATAACTTCAGCTGTTTGTTCAACTTTCCATGTTGGGTGTCTGCCTCAGTATGGCAGGGCAGGGGTAAAACCCCTTGAATACCCTGCCCTTGCTGGCTAAGCCCTGCTTTCTGACAGGAGGGCCAGAGGCAGAGGCTTGAAGCAGCCAGCAGGGAGCCCAGCTGTGGGCCCTAAGAAGGGCTGGCTCAGAACAACAGACTGGGCTAAGTGGTCACAACTGAGGCTGCAAACTGAGAGGGCTAGAAAAGCCCTGAGCTGAACTCAGTTGGAGAGTGAGCCAGGAAGGGGACAGGAGGTTGCTGCTGCTCTGTCTCCTCAGTGCATGCAGGTGTCTGGAAACCCTATAACCAGGTACAAAGAGGGTAACTGTTGTGGGGGACAAAGGGGAGCACTTTCTTGCATGGAAGATACTGGTATA
The DNA here is from genome assembly GCA_007922305.1 of Dermatemys mawii. Taxonomy (NCBI): domain Eukaryota; kingdom Metazoa; phylum Chordata; order Testudines; family Dermatemydidae; genus Dermatemys; species Dermatemys mawii. Next base: position 4,649,689 of record ML677363.1, read on the forward strand.
CATTGTAAATAAAGGACACTAGGTTGAAACACCAGAAGAGGGTGTGAAGACTGTTATTTCTACCAGCCAGAGCACAGGGGAAAGGAGAGACCTGTGCAGACCCTGTGACACTCAGGCTGATGTTTTTTGCAAAGATTTGAGAGACAAAGGCTTAGCTCTCTCTGAGAATGAGGCAAGGGAAAAATACACTTTTCTTGTCCCTGTTCTTTATTTTAATTCTGGCAATGTTTTCTTTGAAAAGCTCTCATTCATCCAGGTCTGGAGCCTGGACCTGAAATTTGGTAGGGAGAAGGCCTTTGTGGCAGGGAAGACACCCCACCTGCGTGAAGCACATTTCAGCAACCTAAGCACTGTCTACATTGGCACTAATCAGTTGCGCACATACGAAATGGGAAATGACTGCCTAGGAAGGAGTACTGCAGAAATGGATCTGGGGCAGGGGTGGGCAAACTTTTTGGCCTGAGGGCCACATTGGAGTTAAAAATTGTGTGGAGGGCCGGGTAGGGAAGGCTGTGCCTCCCCAAACAGCCTGACCTTGCCCCTTATCCAACCCCTCCCATGTCCCACCCCCTCACTGCCACCCTCAGAACCCCAACACATCCACCATCCCCTGCTCGCCCCCTTCAGAGAGCCCCCTAACTGCTGTCCCAAAACCACAACCCCTATCTAAGCCCCCCTGTTCTTTGTTCCCTGACTGCCCCCTCCTGAGATCCAACCACCACCCCTGGAACACCACTCCCCATCTAAGCCCCCTTGCTTTGTTCCCTGAATACCCCTTCCCCAGATCCCCCCACCCTAACCACCACCCCCTGGAACCCCACTCCCCATCTAAGCCCCCTTGCTTTGTACCCTAACTGCCCCCTCCCGAGATCCCTCCCACCCTAACCACCACCCCCCAGCCCTTGCTTACCTTATTCAGCCCGGTGCTCCTTGGCCTAGCCAGGGAGCGCGGGGCCCAGCGGCTCCCGTGCTCCAGTTGGACAGGGAACACGGGTTGGGCCCGACCAGGGAGCGCAGGGAGCCGTGGCACGTTGTGCTCCACCCGGCAAGGGATTGCAGGAAGGCCCGGCTAGGGAGTGTGTGGAGCTGCAGCACACCACACTGGGCCCAGCCCCCAGACAAGGAGAGCAGGGACCTGTGGCGCGGACCTCTGACCCTGCGTCCCCGGCCGAGCTTGTGGGCTGGATGAAAATGGCCGGTGGGCCACATGTGGCCCGCCGGCCGTAGTTTGCCCACCCCTGATCTGGGGGGTCACCGTGGACCAGGAGCTAAATATGAGTCAACAGTGTAACACTGTTGCAAAAAAAAAAAAAGGCAAACATCATTCTGGGATGTATTAGAAGGAGTGTTGTAGACAAGACATGAGAAGTAATTCTTCCGTTCTACTCCACACTGATTAGGCCTTCACTGGAGTATTGTGTTCAGTTCTAGGCACCACATTTCAGGAAAGATGTGGACAAATTGGAGAAAGCCCAGAGAAGAGCAACAAAAATTATTAAAGGTCTAGAAAACACAACCTCTGAGGGAAGATTAAAAACATTGGGTTTGGCTCAGTCTGGAGAAGAGAACTAAGGGAGGGTATAACACTTTTTAAGTACATAAAAGGTTACAAGGAAGAGGGAGGAAAAATTGTTCTCCTTAATCTCTGAGGATGGGACAAGAAGCAATGGGCTTAAATTGCATGAAGGGTGGTTTAGGTTGGACATTAGGAAAAATTTCCTAACTGTCAAGGTGGTTAAGCACTGGAATAAGTTGCCTAGGAGGCTGTGGAATCGCCATCAGTGGAGATTTGTAGGAGCAGGTTAGATAAACACTTGTCAGGGATGATCTAACTAATACTTAGTCCTGCCTTGAGTGCAGGGGACTGGGCTAGATGCCCTCCTGAGGTCCCTTCAAATCCTACAGTTCTCCAACTGACATATCTTCTGCCTCTCTTAGCAATGGAGTAATTATGCCAATGCGAGAGTGCTTTCCCATTGGCATAGAGCATCTTCACCAGAAGCAGCCAGAGCTGCACTGATGCACTTGTGCTGATGTAGTGCTTCTAGTGTACACCTGCCCTTAGATTTCAAAACTAGACTGTCATCAGTACATTGAGTTTGGCAGTTAGGCCCCAGTAAACTTTACTTTATAACAAAACCATCTAAAACTCTCTACATGCATTATTATTGTTGACATTCTCTATAGAAGAAAGATTCAGAACTGGAACAGCCAAGGGGAAGTGTACCGGAAGAGGTGTATGAGTTGACTTACAATGCACCTCTTTGTGCTACGGCTGACGCTAGTTGAGGCTGTCACCATATCATTTTCAAGAGTACTAAAAACATAACCACATGGCTTTTTTTAAAAACAAACCAACCCATCATTTTTTGTGAGGAGGTTCCAGGGAGTGTGGGAAGAGGGTCATATAAGCATGTTGGCAGTTAAGCATCTAATTCCTTCAGCATTTATAAAGGCAAGGAACCAGAAAAATATAGACTGAGTATCTTTTTATAGAGTTTTCTATGGTATTCATCCCCATGCTGCCAAGGACCTTACAAATGTGAATAACTTTACCCTTTTTCCTCTGTACTCATCATTATAATAGTCCTGTGTTACAGTTAGGGAGCTGAGGAACAGGAGGCCTGATCCAAAGCCTGATTTTTGCCTGCTTATTTATACCTGCCTCTGGACATTTCCACTGCATGCATCTGATGAAGTGGATATTCACCCATGAAAGCTTATGCTCCAATACGTCTGTTAGTCTATAAGGAGCTACAGGACTCTGTCACTTTTACAGATTCAGACTAACATGGTTACCCGTCTGATAGTGTACAATGGTATAATTCATATTTGTATTCAACTTTAGATATATTCTTTTTGAAAAATAAAAAGCAACTTTTGTCCCTGAATCAGTGTCTGTGCAGGTAATGAACAGTAATTATATTGTTGCTGCAGAAAATAGAATCATCTGGGGATCAGGATGGTTTGAAGGCATCTATTTCAATACTGTGCCACATGTACAGTTTGTCTACTGTATAATGTGAATATACTGTTCACACTATCCTGCATATATGCAGTATGTATTCACGTCTATAGTAGTGTAGATTTGAAACTTGTATCTAGGTATTTTTCATATTTACAAACTGTGAATATATAGGTGAGTTTCAGTCTTGCATAATTGTTCAACGCTGTGGAAATAAGTAGGTGTTAACACAGCTAAATGGCATGAGAGACCCTTATACTGGAAGACTTTTCCAGATGTACAAGCCAAAAGTGTAGCAATTACTCCAGGCACCATTCATCAATTTCAGACTGTGGAGAAAACAGGAATAGTTATCTCCACTATGTTATAACTCTCCCTAATTGCATGTATTGGAAAGGGGGAAGACTAGAAGCTCCCTTTGAAATCAGAGCCCCATTGCGTTATGCCCTGTATGTACACAGAGCAAGACAGTCCCTGCGCTGAAGAGCCTTCAGTCTAAATAGTCAAGATAGACAAACAATTGGAGGAGAAACAGGCAGAGAAATGAAGAGACATGGCCAAGGTCACAGAGTAGGTTGAGTCAAACCTACCCGGAATAAAACCCAGGTCCTTCAGGGTCAACATTGTCCCTCTCAGAGAAAAAAGGGTATAAAATATAATTGACCAAGTTCAATCCTATTCTAACTCCACTAAAGTCAATGCACTTGAATACTATGGGAAGATTTAGGCCCAGAGTAATTAGACTACAAGTTTAAATTCACCTTATATTTTGCATACTAAGGACTGGCAGTTTTAACGGGATGTTCTCTAACCCATCATTTCAGGGCTATCTTAAATGGCTGGGCCAGATTCTTAGCTGATGCATGTTGGCTACAGCTGGTCAGGAAATGGATTTCCTATCCTGTGAAAAAAATTAAAAATAAATGTATTGTCCTGTGAAGGCCTTGAGCGCTAGCCAACAACGCTCTGTAAACTTCTGAACCCTTGTTATCTCTCAAGGTCTAGTAGTAAGCCAAAGTATTGGAAAATTACAGGCATGCTCATCCCTCTAGTTGTTCACAAGGGAACCATAGAGGCTCGTCTTTTACCACCTATTATAATGAAGTAAACAAGTCTATTCATCACTGTCATGTATGATTCGTAGTATGTTTGTACTTAATAAAAGCGGCAAGCTGGGACTCTCCCAGGTCGCCTCCTTCCGCAAGCTGTCTCCGTCTGTTTCTTCCCGACAGTCCTGAATTAGAAAAAACAGAAAAATCTCAATTTTTCACAAATTGAAAATCTGAAATTTCATTTAGGGTTAATTGAAATTTCCAGCTGGTGGTTCTTGCTCTTTGCACAAGAAATGTAATATGAAGGACCGAGCACACTGGGGTGCATTTAACCCGCAAGGCCTAGCTATGGGGAGAGACGGCTACTCTGGCAGACTTGCGGGGCACCACTAAATAGTCTTCCTGTTACTATCCAATTCCTGTGTACAAAACCAACCTATTGTAAAGTGACTTTGGGGCAAAATTAAACTGCTGACTAGATGACAAAAGTTTGCTACTGACTCTTCCTAAAGATCACAATGACTCATACTCTGTCTATAAAGGCTTTTATAAGACCACCCATCACCTGGTATGAGAGTGCCTTTGAAAGCCATGGATATGAGTATTGCTGTTTTGGGGAAGGCCTCAGGCTAGCTTATGATGGGGAGGGACAGCATTACCCAGGCTGCCAGTGATGGTGTCAGGTCCATCACAATCTCCGTGCCATCTGAATGCCAACAGCTGAGCCAAATGTTTTGCCAGAGAGGGCCTGGTACAAAGCCCACTGAAGTCAGTTACAACCTGTGGGTTTTAATGGGCTTTGCATCAGACCCACAGTGAGTTTTGTAGTTACCTTGGTTTCTGTGTTACTAATAAGTACCATCATTCCATAAAAATGGAGGATGGCTGATGGCTGAAGTGCTATCCACCTCTTTAGGGAGTATAAGCTTTTGAACTATAATTGTTATGGGGATGTATTAGCGCAGTTCCTCTTGTATGCAGTCTATCAGTAAATACGCTTCATCTGAGATGCTCAGTTGCTGTTTTTAACTAAATATCCATATAATGTCTACAATGGAAAAGATTAGGTGGGCAAGTGTCCCCATTCCATGTTGTTCAGAGTTTCAGCTTGTCTTTAATTAAGATGAATATTATGTTATGTTCTTCGTTTTCAGCTCTGTTAATTTTTCATTAAGTTCCTATTCATAACTAAAACTGGTTCATATATTGCCTGGTGTTGTGCAGAGTGTTTTGTATGTTTAAAATTCCATTTTGGAATGTTGTCATCCCTTCCTCATTAGCCTGAATGCATTTCTATGTCCTAAATAATCACAATCAGTAAATGTGGAGAATTGAAACTGACCTTCTTTCGAACCATTGCTAATCAAGTTCAGATTATCAATTTACACACGCGACTATATCAAAGCCAAGGTAGAAACTCATAGCATGCAAATTAAGTCAGCAATTAAACTAACAAGGCTTATCTTGAATTCTGTGGGAGGCAACACTTTTTTTTATTTGAAGACAACTTATATATTCCAAATATTGTTTTAATTAAGCAGCTGTTCTGCAGATGTACCTGATCTGTTAAGCTATTTACACTTGTAAATGTTAAAGTTTGACTGTATTAGTAAAATTATATTCATTAATGCAAATTGGATGCAGTGAAAACTCAGTCTTTACTGTATTTATGTAAACAGTGTTCTTCGGTGTTCACATGCCATGCAGTTATTATGGATGAATTTGGAATTTGGTGCTTAATGCAATCTATGCTACCATTTGTTTGAACACTTCTAACTTTCCCACTTATTGGGAGAAAAACCTGTTCCTAAAGCACTTTAATGTGATGCATTTGAGCATTTTCTTTCTCTTTGGAGTGTCTGGCAGTCACTAGATTTCTCCTTTTTGGTGAATTATTCTGTGTTGGCCTAACTCAGTTTCTACTGAATGGATAAAAGTTCCATTGTCTTCACTGAGAGCAGAGTTAGGATAACAGTGAGTGGTTTTGAAAATCCTCACCCTCTTTAATTGGTTTTCACATTCTTATAAGCATAAAATGGGATAAATCTAGTCTAAAATTTAATTATGCAATTGTTATAATATTGCTGGGGTTTGCCTGTTAGACTATTTATGGTATGTCTAAGTACAGTATATAACTCAGATGTAATAAAAAAAATTCACGTTCTGGTTCTGATGATTCTCTAAACCTCAAGAGTTTTTTTCCGCATAGTTAATTCCACACAATTTATTTGTATGTATTTCTGTGCACTGTGATAGGGACTTTCCAAACACTCAGTAAGGATGGATGCTATATAAGGACAGACAAGTGGATTAGGGTGTCACTAGAAACTTAAGGTGTCAACCTCATTATTCAGTTGCTGGTCAAGTCTGCTTCCTTGCTATCGAGTAGAGACTTCAAAATTGAGAAATTTAAGGGAGGTAGTGGCTCGTATATAACTTAGAAGCAAAATGGTTTCTAAATAAGATGTTTCTACCTGTTCTTGTGTGACTTCCAGGACTTGCCCCAATCCTGCAATGTGTGCCATACTGACAGTCTGCATCTGCAGAGTCCCATTGGCTCAAGGGCCCCCATGGAGCCGAACAGTTTATCAGTAGGATTGTCATGAATGTTGGCAATTCAAATGTTCCTGAGCAGGATTTAGATATAACCAAAGAGGCTGCCCTGAGATAACCCATCCCATATTATACAGGAAGCCTGATGCATGTTGAACAGGATTCGGGGGGGTGGGGAGGACAAATTCAGAGGCTATGTGAAGTGGTGTAAGTTTTATGTTGATATAAGTGGGTGTAAAGGAGAGAATCTAAATTGCCAGTGTTGTTAACACTGGGTCTGGTTGTGTCAGTCTGTATCCTGGGAGGGGTGAGTCCAGAGGCATTCCCTCAGAAACCTCAAGTGTAGCCCCAGTTCCTGGGCTTGAGGGTGCAGGCACTGTTCCCTTGGAGGAGCACACCATCCCAGGTGAGCTACGGAGAAAGCAGGGTCTTAGTTCTCCCAAAGGTAGTTCCCATCCCTTGGAGCTATTGCTTCAGACTCTCTGCAGGCTCAGGTAGGTGTCGGTTGACTCTGCTCATGTGTTCAAGCTTTTCTTTTACATCCATGAGGCTACATGCTATTTTTCAAATGAGAGCTAAGATTTTGGCCTCATCATGGGACTCAGCAGCTGGGGCCTTATGCACAGGTCTCTAGGGCCAATGCTTTAATCCAGCCCTGCTCCTGCTGCTGCTCCTCCTTACAGCAGCTTTGGGTGCAGGAGGGGCAGGTGGCAACATCCTATTGAACAGTGCAGCCTGCATGCATCCCCTCTGCATGGAGATGCTTTAATCCAGCAGTGCCAGAGCTGCAGCTGAGGTAACTTGGCTCAACCCCATTCCAGTGCCTTAGAATCAGTCTCCTCCATGCTGAGAGGCCAGAAAGGAGGATTGCAGCAGGAAATGCCCAAATTAAGGGCCTGCCCCCAGATGCTGCTCCTGGCAATATTACCTTTGCTCTGTTTGCAGGAACTGCTCACCCAAGTCTCCCTCTACCCTTCTGGTGAGGCAAATCCCCCAAAAGAGGGTGCTGAATAGGTACAAATATAGCTCTACCCTCCATCCACACTGGCCCCCAGAGCAGGGGAAGCACAAAAGAGGGGGAGCAATCTGCTCCATTCCACTGCATGTAGCAGGGGTTCTCCTGGCATGTGCACGCACTAACTGTGGGAGGGAATGTGCCTCTCTGAGGCACAGCTGCTGCAGTGTGCCTTTGGGGATGCCGTGCTCCACAGTGGTCCCTGCTCAGGGATGAAGCTGACTAGCCACAATCTATCCCTGGTTGTCCGTCTCTTTTGGTTTCACCTAACTTTGGTCTGGCAAAGCGCTTTAGACCTGCTCCTGTAAAGGAGTCTGAATTTTCCATGCTTTCTATGGCTCAGGATGGAGTTTTTGATCATCAAAGGACTCCTCTGGCCCTTGAGAAATATGGCATGTGGCTTTGAGATTTCCTTCTACTATTAGTCCTCTCTCGTAATAGCATGCTAGCTGCTGTATTTTCAAAGCCATATGCAGGGATACAACCACATGACCGCACTAATAACAGGAGAAGCAGCATAACTAACCCCACCCACTCCTTTGAAAACTTGCCTCTGGCTGTCTCAGGGTTATCGTTAGAAAAATAACATTTATTTTTAGCTGATCAAATTATCTTCTGCAAACTATTTCTGTATTGTCAGGAAAGTGACAATTCCGCTCTTCCCGCATGCCTCCAGTTGGACGATTTGTGGCTGTGAAATCTCTAAATTATCACTCGTATCAATGAAACTTGCAGCTATGGAATAAATGAATGTTCTGTCAGGATGTATTTGGATGTAGTTAGAAACAGGCATTGGAAAACAGACCACTGAAATTAAAATGCAGAAGAAGCTGGCTCTTTTTTCTGTGTGTCCTTTGTCTGGGAAGCAAAGCACAATAAATGGATCTGCAGCCACACTTTCAAAATAGCACCCAGAGAGAAAAATGAAATGGATGGCTGGGAATGAACCATAAAAAATTAAAGGCGAGTATTTGTGTTAGGATTTGTAAATCACTCGCAACTCTTGACAAGCTGTTAGAAATGTTGTCTGTACCAGTTTGTTGTAGTCTGGAGGAAAGGCGAGAAGAATAGACACATGAGGAAAGAACAGAGGAAGAGTCTGGAAAGCATTTCAGGCTGCTCAGTGGAAGGCACCTTTTGAAGATGCAAGTTTAAATCTAATTGCATTTCAAATTAAGGTAAATGTAGTGAGCTAATTGAGAACCTTAGTCTCTATATTCACACATCACAAAGCCATCTCTATTCTGCAGGAAAGCCAGGCGTTCCACTCATTCAATGTTCTCATTCAACATGAGAAGCGAGTCAAGAAAGATTGAAATGCAGATCTGTGAGGAAGTTCACATGCCATACACCTACTTCAAAGGATTCTTGGCGTATTTCCAAAACAATGAAACATGGTCCCTGAAGTCCATATTTTCAAATGTGGCTGTGTGGGGAAGGAAGATGTTTGTGTGCCAGGTGCCCAGTTTGAGACTTTAGAGGTCAACCAAAATCTTTAGCCAGTCTGTATGTTTTGAACTAAACTACAAAAAATAGAGAAGATTGCTGTAGTGGGGTGGTCACCTGAAGGGGTTGAAACAGCCTTGCAGAGGGCTGTGGCTGAGGAAAGCAGCAAGCCTGGGCTGATTGGGGAAGCAGTCACCGGTGGGCCACATCCCAGTCAGGCCACAGCTGGCCCTTATAAAAAGAGCTGCTAGGCAGTCTCCCTCTAGCTGAGGAGAGAGTTGGACTAGCTGCCTGAGAGTTAAAGGGTACTGAGGGTGGAGCAGTGCTGGGGAAGGGGCAGGCTGAGCTGGGAAGCTCAGACTGGGTTATGTCCCAAGCCATCGACCTGATAGGCCTGCAAAGGGTACTAGGCTGAAGGGAAAGGCAGCAGGTCCAAAAAAACCTCCTTTTCTATGATGACTGGTTTTTACACTGCAGTTTGCTCGAGGGGGTGGGAGCTTGATGAGTGGCGGTAGCATTAGACTGAGGCAACATGGGGTTAGAGGGTTGGGGGTTCCCCAAGGAGGGGAGACCCACAGAGAGATCTGTGGGGTATTGCTAGGGGGGAAGCACCCCAGATAAAAGGGCACTGGGGTCCAGGAGGGACACGGGGCCAGTGACTGTGAGACACCTGCCCAGAGGGGTGCTCCAGAGCTGGTAAAAAGAGCTAATTCCCGGATGGCCAGCAGGAGGCACCGCAAGGGTAAGTAGTCAGACCACTACAATTGCCCCCTACTTACCTAATACTAGAAGGAAGTATCTAGATGTGTATGTTTCTTGTATCATGATGATGACAGTACGTACAGTTACTAATAAACATTAAGGAGCTATCCTTTCTCATGCCCATGGTATGAGCATCACCTGGGGACAGGTAGAGGTTTCAACATATGATATAGCATTCCATAATTCACCATCCAGGTTATGTTCTGTTTTGTTTCAGGGTCGGTGTGTGTGGGGTGGGAGTTTTTTTGTTGGTTTTTTGTTGGGATTGTTTTCCCCTTCTAAACTTCTGGTACAACTCACTCACTGGTGGAGAAAGGTTATCAGCTTAGACTAACATCTAGAAGGTGTATACAGAAATTATATGGCACCTGAATTTTGGCTATATCTGTTTCTATGTCTCTCTCCTGCTGTTCTCGGTATCTGATATAAAGGGTGTGGTTTATATGTTTAACTAAAACTTTGCAAAGAAACAGGTTTCTAGTATGAGCTCAACAGCTATGTCCTCAGGGACTTAACTGAAGCGCCTGCCAGTTCTAAGGGTTTAGACCACGCTAAAAATGGTTTTATTATTCTTGGATGTAATAAAACTGCAGTCTCACAAGGCTGCCTAATTTCATTGTACTGCTGTGGCTCCATCTCTCTTTAGGCTGACCTAGGAGTTGTCCAGTGCCGTTTTTTGAGATACCTCAAGCCCCCAAGTGGTTGGGGAGGAAATAGATGAGAAATTTTCTTTCCTTTTCACTGTTGGTTTGACTCCAGTTTCACCTCTCTGGCGAACTCTGCATTCAGCCCCACACCTGGTTTTGTCTCTTCCCTGATCTCTCTAGACTGAGCATGGAGGCTGCCTTACAGCCCTGCCTTCTTGTTAACAGCTGCACCTGGGAAGCCATTTGCAGAGCATAACTAATTTTATTGCTATACAACCTTAAGAACAATGCTATGTGTTCATAAGTGCCATTTGAGGGTGCTCTATATATGAACAATCTACACACATCACTGTGTGTCTTTTGTGAAAGTCCCATAATAAACCCAACCCTGACTTTGGGCCAAAATCGGGACCAACCTGCACTGAGCCCCGTCCACTTTTGCACGGCTCAGCAAAGCTAGAGTGTTGCAACTGGGGGAGAATCTGTTAAACTCCCTGAAGGTGTGCCGCAGCAGAGGTCTCCAGAGCTCACTATGCCTGAATCAGATGCAGCGCCACCCGGAGCTCTGGCTCGAGTGGTGCAGCTCCTCACCTCTCCAATGCTGGCTGGTATCTGAACAGCACATTGGAGCCCTCAGTCACTTTGCAGGAGCACGGTTCTAGCTGCTTCTGGAATTTCTACTTGAAAGTTGCTCATAAGGATGTTTTGGGAAGTCCTGGGAGGGTACAAAGAGGAGAATAAGAAACCTGTTGCTTTGTTGTAATTCATTATGACTAGAATAACTTGCATGCAGAGATGAGGGCTCAGCGTTGGACAGAAAGGTCATTTCCGTTTGCTTACTATGATAGATGAGGCGGAGGGGGTGGCTCACTTTTATAGACACCCAGCCAATACCTATAAAATCCCTCTTAGTAGCTGTTCTCTAATTGCTCTGCCTGTAAAGGGTTAAAAAGTCTGATTGCAGACATAGGTGGTAAAGTGAGTGGGCACCTGGCGAAAAGAGCCAATGGGAAGGCTAGAATTTTTTAAAATTGAAACAAGATTCCTCTTTTGTCCTGCAGTCTGATTTTTCTCTGGGGAGAGGCAGACAGGACAGAGGTTGGGCCAGGTATGAAAAAAATCATCAGTATTATATCTAGAAACTTCTCACTTAAACACCCCAGATGTGTAAGTAGATCAGGAGATGGTGTGATTAGGTTTATTCCTTTTATTTTGTTATGACTTGTGGATTCCTCTTTGCTAACCCCAAGTGCTTTTTGTTTTGCTTGTAACCATTAAGCTGGACCTCAAGAAAAATGTTCTTGATGAGTAACCCTTGTAGGTCTTTTTAATTTAACATATACTTAAATCCCAGATGTATTTTCTTTTTAGTATTAATAACATTAACCTTTTTAAAGAACGGAATTGGATTTTTGTGTCTTAAGAGGTTTGTGCAAATGTTGTTTAATTAGCTGGTGGCAACAGCTGATTTTTCCCCCACCCCCTCTCTCAGCTCTTCCCTGGAGGTGAGGTGAAGGGACTTGAGGGTACCCCACCGGAAGAAAATCCGGAGTGCACCTTCCTGGGCTCTCAAAGGGGTTCTGCACTTAGGTTGTGGCAGCATCTCCCCATCCAAGGTAAGAGAGAAGCTGTAACCTTGGGAGTTTAATACAAGTCTGGAGTGGCCTGTATTAATTTTTAGGATCCTTGCAGACCCTCAACTTCTGCACTTGAAGTGCCAGAGTGGGGAATCGGCCTTGACGCTTACAAACCAAGATCAATGCTCCTAAACAGCCAACTGGCATGTTTGGGTTATGCCATTCTAGGCTACAGCATGCTGTTTGCTATAGGTATGGCTGTGCTAGCAGCAGCATTGCTGATTTGTTCAGGGCTGTTGATGGCCCTCCTGTTTCACTCCTTCCCCCTCCCCTCATAAACTTTTCATAACAGTAAAGAAGTGTTATTTCTAGAGCATCTGATCCCATCTCTTCAGGTCAACCCTAAAAATATTTCACCTCTTCACAATGTGTGTAGAATCAGTCACGCTGTGGGGGTAAGAAGGAGGAAAGGCGGGAGCCTGGTGCATATCTAGACAAAATCTGCATTCATTTATCTTGTATGGACATCACAGTAAAGACAAGGACAATGAGATTTATAACCAGAAGTAATAGAAACTTAGGAAGCAGAATCCAAAATTGATTCTAATACACTTCCTGATTAGATATAATCAAAACTGCATTGCAGCTCCATGTGAATATTTCATTTTTCTTTAAGGAAGAGAGATTTTTGGAATACAAACGATGCTCATAGATGAACTGTCATCATGCACAACTAAACTCTAAGAGCATATTTGGACCAAAGGCAATTTATGGCTTGTATACTTATTGCTTTTTCCATCTCTAAATGCTATTGCTACTGAAGATAAATATTTGTACGCAGTGGCTGTCTTCCTCAAATTCCCTTCCATGCTAGTTTGTCTGAATAAGTCAACACTTTCTCCTTTAGCCTTTTAGGTGCAGGACACTGTTGTGTAACTGATTTTAGCTCTCTGATCAGAGCAGGAGAAGGTTACATTGTTTCCACAGAAACCACGTCAGAGGAATAACTTACAGACAGAAGGGCCAGTGTTGTGATCCTTCCACATACATCATTATATTGATATCTCTGGGAGGTCTGTGGGCAGGATCAGGTTGGAAACTCTGTAGATTTGGACACGCATATAATAGTAAAAATTGACTTGAGAACAAATACTTGAATTGGGTGACCCAGAGAACTCAGCCTGCCTCCAGATAAATAAAGATGCCCTTACTTAAAACTTGTGTATTCTTCCTTTGCCACAAGATGACCTTACTGTTCCATGAGTGTTAATCTGAATCATTGTAAGCTTCACTTTACCTTAAGAAGCTATCTCAAACATACATCTATAAATTAATCCCTCCCACTTTCCATTTACTTCTGTATATCAAAGACATGATATGTAAGGAAGTCATGGATGTAAGGTTCTGTGCTGCTACATCTATGAATGTAGGCACTTTATCTGTCAGTTTCAATGATCACCTACAGTTTGAAGACTGGGTCCTTACCGTCCACCCCGTCAAAGATCAATGATGAGCAAAGTGGAAGGAGGCCAGTGTTCTGAACAAAGATCTCATTAAGGATCCAACTCCCATGGCTAATGCGGTCCACTTTGAACCACATCTGTCCATCACATGGCAGATGTGCCTATTGTCATTAAATACTGTGGAATGTTGTTGCTGCAGCAGCGCTGTCCCAGGCTACTAAGCTGTTATAGCTGCTCAGTGCTCCTGCTCTTGGAGCTCCGGTGTTATCACCACTAGCAGACCTGGAGGTTTCTTATAAAGAAAAACCACACTCACAGTGTGGTGGCAAAGTTGCTTGGCCAGGTTTATTGTTGACAAAGCACAGTCCTGGCACTGTGGTTACAGGAATGCTAACACATGTATGCCTGTGACAATAGTCAGCTCAGTCTGCTTCCCATTAGGCTGGAGAAAGGTGCCCCTTCTATGACTTCTCCTTTTATGCATTGATACAAACAAGTTACCTATAATACTACTGACGTGATTAGTTGCCAACCCTACACCTTGAACAAAACATCTCCATTCATTATTCTGTCATCCCATCTTTATCTTACTGGGGGCAGATGTGTTCTGGTACCATCTCCAAGGCTTGTGTTCATGCCTTTACTTAAGAATGCTAGGTTAGGTATACGTGTGCTAGCGTTCTGGAATGTGTTCACATGAATACTCAGTATCTAATAGTGCTTAGGAGTGCCTATATTTTAGCAACAGTAGTTGAATCTTTGCCAAGTTCATACACCAGATAGTGAACCTGTAGGCAAGCTTCTGCTTTATGATGAGGTCTGACTTTTGCTTGTAACATAGCCTGATTTTGCTGACTGTGGCTCAGGACTCGGGCCTTGTACCAGGCCATGGGCTCCAAGCTCTCTCTCTACTATACCTACCTTCTGCATAAATGAGGACTCAGACACAATGCTCGTTAACCAATGTCCCAAATGATCATATCCTGGTGATATTTCTGCCTTCCATTCTATATCTCTGAAGCAATCAATTATATCTCTGACATAGACTTGGATATCTAACATATTGCTGATCTCCAGCCATATAAAAAAAGTGATCTGCATAATCTGCACTGGACTGGTGCAGAATTTCTCCTTGGGATCATATCCCCTTAATTTTTGTATTATTTTTTTTTTTAGGAATTCTGCTAAGTATTGTGATCCCAAATACACCAAAATATTTGGCACATGACATAGGTATGGGTGTCAAGATCTCTTTGTGAGTATATGCATCTGAGTGTGTCAGTAATGGCAAGGATCAAGGAGCTTCAAGGATGGTGTGGGCCAAATTCTGCTGGGCTACAATGTGGTAACTGAGAGCAGAATTTGGCTTGCACAAATATGCCCTAACATATGGCAATGCTTGTATAATTCTTATCCTACTTTGTCCAATATAATTAGAAAAGTTTATGGACAAAAAACAAAATGCTGCCTACTTGTAAACAAGGATCCTTCCACGTGTGAAAAGTGCCTTAGCACTGATAATTTGAATCTTCTCCTCCTCCTGAGGACCTCTTGCAATATTAATTCAAATGAAAAGTAGAATATATGAAACTGGCAACATAATAAAATGGGAAATCAAATGTGCCTAGTTGCTGAAGACACTTGTAAGAATCAAAAGCTGGGTAACTTGAAGAGATAGAAGGCACTCAGCATTGAGACACAACGAGTTTATTAAGGACAGCACACTTCCTTGTTAAGCTGGAAAGATCACAGCTTGATCATGCTGTGCTCATTAATTTTCCAGTTTTCCTTGTGGGGAAGTATTTTCTTTAAAAGAAAAATGAGGTCAGAAGGTAGTTAAGCAATAGAGTTTATGGTAAGGGAGGGATGTCGTATGCTGCAATCAGCATGTGGAGATACACCCAAGATGTGCTGATTTTTGGCTATGTAATTTGAATGATCCCACTGGACAAGTCCCCAACACATCCACTGATCTTCTCTCCATGCTGCTTGCTAGAGAGATTCCACTGAGGTCTAATCTACGGGGCTCATGGAGGTTTGGAGTTCTTTCAGGGAAGGCCTGCTGTTTTCTCTGGTATCAAGGGTGAATGGACTGGTCTCTTTCAGTGTATTCAGGCAGATATATTGTCTCTCTACCCTTTTGGGACCTTCAGGAGTGTAACAAGTATGTCAAGACCCATAACAAAGTTGCTTCCTATCACCAACCATTTTTTCCCCTCGTTATTTGGCCATTCCTTAGCAAATGAGGCATTGTGTGTGGCAACAGTTCTAACTGCATGAGGCAGGGCTAACCAGTCAGGAAACCAGAGCCATACCATGTGACATACTACTAAATCCAATCAACCGAGCTAGACACTTTAAAAAGTAATGGGAACCTTTTGCCACTATGTTTAGAGTGAAGGAGAAACACACACACACACTTTCACTGACTCTCAATGCCTCCCGCTCTGCAATCTCAAGCACAAGCATATTTTAGGGGATGGAGGGAATTGTGAATGTTTCCCCAGTTCTACTGGAAAATCAAGTGCACAAGGAAAGGTGAGATGCTGCCAGGCCGTGTTAGAAGAATTCCTGTTAATTCATATCCTGAGAGTGTTGGAAGGGTAAAGCTGAGCCTCATTATGCTCCTAATTCTAACATGATTAATAAACACACTTTTCCATAGGATCCCCCAGCGCAGTCAGTATCCATATATCCACTGGCATTGAGACTGCTATAATAAGAGATGCACTTTCAGAGATGAGTCCCGAGTCACCCCAAACCTGTTCAGTCATTGTCTCCAGTAACATATAAAGGAGGTAGTAATAATAGGGGCGCTTCCAGAAATCAGTCACCCTCCTCAGAAGTATTACAACGCTAATGCATTATACACAAGAAAAGCAGTGCTCTTTCAGTACTACAGATGGCTGTATAATTGATTGACTATACTGGTACTAGAGTAGGGGCTAATCCAAAGCCTATTAGTCAATGGAAATCTTTGCACTGACTGGTATGGGCTTTGGATCAGACTTTTAGACTTTCTTTTTCATTGTGACATTTACCTGGAGAAACCCTCTTGATGGAAATATCATTCTTCAATGTTCTTCACCTATATGGGTTCTCAGTTACACAGGAATTCTAATAAAAATGCCTAGCTCTTCAAATCAGTACTTTTCATCCAGAGACTTTAACATGCTTCCCAGGAGAGGTAAGCATCATTACACCCATTTTACAGATGGGAGAAAGTCAAGCACAGGGAGGCAAAGACTCTTTCACCAGAATACTCAGCAGGAGTGGACAAGCTTGGAATAGAACCCAGGCTTCTTGATTCTTAGTCCAGTGCTTCAACTAGGCATCACTGCATCTGAACCTTTAAAAATGTTTATATTCAGAATCCAAGGATCAGATACTTTTCAACTCCCTGGCAGACAAGTAATGACTGAAAAGTGTCATCATCCAATAGCTCTCCAGTGGGCTATGTAAAGTGAGTTGTAGTCTGAATCTTGTTCCTAACAGAGGTATCCACATTACAGCTGGGTCTGATTTCCACCGTTGTAGGCAGCTTCAGTAGAGCAGGAAGATGCCTGCTTCGAGTACAAATGGAAACATGAGGGGAGGGAGGAAAAGCCCAGGGCTTTGTCATTTAGAAAACTAGGAATATGAAGTATAACTCTGAGGTCCTACTGTAATTATGCAAAGGGTGGGCAACTAATGACGGTTTGGAAGCTTGCTGGCTCCCATTGACTAGGACAATTTGTTGTAAATGGTTTGTTTACTTGCAAACCTTCCTGGGTGCGTGCGGGTCAGCCCAGGAAGAATGGAAGCTGGGGTCTCGCAGGACATGTGACCATGTTACCTGGTACTGGAATATATCTAAATCTGGTACTTTTCCATTTGGAAGGAGGGGTTGGGGACCCTGAGAGGCAAAAGATTCCGGCCTTGTGCCAAAGCTATAAAAAGGGGTGGAATAGAACAAAGAGGCAGCCAGTCGTGAGAGAACCCCTAGTTACCACTCAAGATGTCTGCTAACAAGGACTGTACCGGGGGCCCAGACTACGAAGGAGTCTCGTTCGTGAAAGAAGCTTATTGGAACATCTCTGAAGTTGAGATATTACCTGTAAACAGTTTCTTAATGTATTAGGCTTAGACTTGTGTATTTTTTGCTTGGTGATGGACTTTGTTCTGTCTATTATTACTTGAAACCACTTAAATCCTGTTTTTTATACTTAATAACATCACGTTTGTTTATTAGTAAACCCAGAGTAAGTGATTGATATCTGGGGGAGCAAACAGCTGTGCATCTCTCTCTATCAGTGTTAGAGGATAGACAATTTATGAGTTTATCCTGTATAAGCTTTATATAGAATAAAATGGATTTATTTGGGGTTTGGATCCCATTGGGAGCTAGGTGAGCTGCTGAGCAGTTTTTGGTTAAAGTCTGCAGGTTTGGGGGTGTGGACCAGACCCTGGTCTGTGCTACAGCGGTCTGGCATGTCTGACTCAACAAGGCAGTTTCTGGAGTCCCAAGCTGGCAGGGTTAATGGGCTTAGAGGTAATTCCAGCATGTCAGGTGACGGTCCCAAGGGGGTCTCTGTGACCGATCCTGTCAAATATCTATAGTGCAGTCATGGGGTATGACTGAAGCTCAGGCTGATGTATCTATATCAGATTGACAGTTTTGGTTGGATGTATTCCTGAAGGTTTCATCACATGACATCTTTAATTCCTGGAGGGTTGGCAAGACAACCCTGGAGGGTTGGCAAGACAACCCTAATATCCTGGCTAGCTTTACTCTAGCTAGCTTGGGTACAGAGGAATGAAGCTGCAGCAGCAAGTACTTCAATGCAGATTAGTCCTGTGAGCAACTACCCAGCATTCCGGGCAGGATATACAACCTGTGCTGAAGTATGTGCACTCAGTTTCTCTGCTCTGGTATCAGAGCGAGCTAGATTTAGAGCTAGTTTGGGGAGCTGCAGTCACATCCCATGATTGCAGTATAGACATGCCCTAAGTTGACAGCCTGTCCACAGCTGTTTATGGGATAGAGTGATGCACTGTATCTCCACAGCACCGCATGATAGGGCCCTGCTCTGCATACACCCCCTACAGTAGGACTTTTGAGGGGGTCCTCAAAAGGCGGAGTTATGTCTATCTTCCTCAGTTCCTGGACCAGTGAAATGCTTACCCGGATAAAGGGTGAGGAGTATCCAACTTAAGTGGTGAACAAAAACCTCTCCATGGATGTCTCTTTGATTTCAGTAGGAGCCATTTATGTTACATAGCAACAGCAAATGGCTTATATATGGAGCAATGTCACACAATAGGTTGAAAAATCCTGGGGAGAGAGAGAATTGAAATAAAACTGGCGACTCCTCTCTCCCATGAGAGTAGCATACGAACAGCTCAGAGAAACCTTTGTAACTCTGAGCCCCGGACAGAGTTCCCTGGAGTCATTATTTTACTTCACTGGGGTTGGACAAGGCTCTATATATTAAGTCTGAAGGTAATCTGAAATATCTGACCCAACAGCCTCTTGGTCAATATTCCTGCTTCCAAACAACCTTACATTTTCCCGACGAAATGCTTCCATTGTAAATTTTTTTAGGCCCTCATATCTTTACACAGTGTGTCTGACTGTAGTTATGTGCTAGAAAACAAACCTGTGGCTGTTAATACCATACTATAGCACCTGTAAATATTCTATAATGCTCAGTTCTGCCCTCATTTATCCAAATGCATCTCTTCAATGGCAAGTAGAACTGCTTGAAAAACAGTACATAGTGTGACAGGGTCAGGCCAGATGGCTACAGGAGAGTGATAGAAAGCAGATATATTAGCCTCAGGTTAAGCGGGTCGCCTTTCCCTGGGTAAGGTAACAGGGGCAGTTCCAGAACAATCAGGAACTTACTAGAAACAAATAAGGTGGACAGGCTAATTAGAACAACTGGAGCCAGTTAAGAAGCTGCTAAATCAATTAAGACAGGCAGACAAATCAGGGCACCTGGGTTTAAAAAGAAGCTCACTTCAGTTTTTGGTGTGATGTGAGGAGCTGGGAGCAAGAGGTGCAAGAAGCTGAGAGTGAGCAGGCATACTATTGGAGGACTGACGAGTAGAAGCATTAGCAGACATCAGGAGGACGGTCCTGTGGTGAGAATAAAGAAGGTGTTGGGAGGAGGCCATGGGGAAGTAGCCCAGGGAGTTGTAGCTGTCATGCAGCTGTTACAGGAGCCACCATAGACAGCTGCAATCTGCAGGGCCCTGGGCTGGAACCCAGAGTAGAGGGTGGGCCTGGGTTCCCCCCAATCCCTCCAGCTGCCTACTTGTTACTGGAGGACTTGATGTGGACTGTAGTTTCCAGAGGGGAAGGTCTCTGGCCTGTTCTCCGACCCATTAGGTGGATCAGCAGAGACTGCGGGAATTGTTCTTCCTTTTCACCATGCTGGCCAGTGAGGCTAACTGAGTGAATGGCAGATTTGAGCCACAAAAGTGCCCAAACTGAAGGGCTGCCATGAACCTCTGAGGTGAGCAAATCTATCAATAAGCACAGGACCCACAAAGGCAGAGGAGAAACTTTGTCACAGTAGTTTTTGCAAAAGTTTTCATGAACACATTATCTCTCCATTGTTTGACTAGTTCTGTAGCAGGTCAAAAGAATGGAATGAAAAATAGGAAATGACTGCCTAGAAAGAAGTACTGTGGAAAGGTATCTGGGGGTTTTAGTGGATCACAAACTAAATGAGTCAACAGTGTAATACTATTGCAAAAAAAGTGAACATTATTCTGGGATGTATTACCAGAAGTGTTGTAAGGAACACACATGAGGTAATTCTTCTGCCCTACTCTGCGCAGATAGGGCTTTAGCTGGAGTATTGTGTCCAGTTCTGGGCACCACATTTCAGGAAAGATGTGGAAAAATTGGAGAAAGTCCAAAGAAGAGCAACAAAAATGATTAAAGATCTAGAAAACGTGACCAATGAGGGAAGATTTTAAAAAAATGGGTTTGTTTAGTCTGGAGAAGAGAAGACTGAGGGTGGATATGACAACAGTTTTCAAGTACATAAAAGGTTGTTACAAAGAGGAAGGTGAAAATTTGTTCTTGTTAACTTCTGAGAATAAGACAAGAAGCAGTAGACTTAAATTGTGCAAGGGTTGACATTAGGAAAAACTTCCTAACTGTCAAGGTAGTTAAGAACTGGAACAAATTGCCTATAGAAGTTGTGGGATTTCCATCTGTTAGGATTGCCTTCCCACTCTGAACTCTAGGGTACAGATGTGGGGACCCACATGAAAAAAGAAATAACCCCCACAAGCTTATTTTACCAGCTTGGGTTAAAATGTTTTTCCCCAGAACACAACTTCTTCTGTATCTGGACCTGGTACACTGCCACCACCAAACTAGGTCTAGGGTAGTTTGGGACCCTTCTTTCCCTTTCCACTAACCCC
This sequence comes from Dermatemys mawii, assembly GCA_007922305.1. NCBI lineage: Eukaryota > Metazoa > Chordata > Testudines > Dermatemydidae > Dermatemys > Dermatemys mawii. The sequence goes on from ML677363.1 coordinate 4,670,591, forward strand.
CCAAACTTTTTCCTTCCCTGGAAAGCTTGAGAGAATAAAAAACCCAAACCTCGCCTGATCCTGCGAGACGTGCCCGATCCAAAACCAGGATCTTACACAATGAAAAACAAGCAGTCAGCTTCTTAAAAGAAAGATTTTAATAAAAGAAAAAAAAGAAAGGAATAAATCCCTTATAACCATCAATAGAACAGCATTTACCATAATCAACAAAAGGATTCAGAAACCAAACCTCTCCCCCGAGGCAATTTTCTCCCACTGTTGATATCTCTGCTGAATCTTACAATCTCAAGAAGCACCCAGCCAACACTCACCACTGAGAACCCTCCAAGTGATAAAAAGAAGGTAAACTTACTGACTACAGTACTTGATAGAATCTTATAGTTACAGTGAAAGACATAGCTGTGTTCATCCCATAGCCGAGGTGAACAGAGAGAGACCCAGAGAGAAACTGAAACTCAAAATCCTTTGTCTCCTGAGGAATTTCTCATTGGTCAGTTGTCCACCTCTCAGGTTACCTTTAGCTTAACCCCTTACAGGTAAACAATAATTCTAGGCTACTTCACACTTATGACACCATCATTGCAGGTTTCTAAGAACAGATTAGACAAACACCTGTCAGGAATGGTTGTTGTTATGTAGTTCCCAGTGAATGAGGTTGCCTTCCAGTCCTATACTCCTATAGTTCTGTGATTTGTGATTACTGCAATTGAATGTTTTGAACTGCAACTTTGATCAAATTTAATCAAAACTGCCAGCTTCAGAAAATGTTGAACAGCTCTAACAGGAAGTAAATGCAGTTTTAAGAAGAAGTGGCTTTTAAGTAATCTAAGATGCAAGTCAGCATTTCCAGTTTCATAAGACAGACTCATCTTAAACATGCTCATCAAAAGAGTACTCCTCAGTATGGTAAAATGGCACTGCTTATTCTCATGTTTGATCCTGAAATTATACTGCGTTTTCTCCTTTCCTCTCACCCATCTCACCTTTGGCCCCAAAGAACTTCTGGCACTTTTGATAAAGATGTTGATGGCTGAAGATGTTGGACAGCCCCTTATTTTTGCTGGGAGTGCTTCGGAGTGTACTTAAGCATCAGGTATTTCAAAGGTCTGTCATTATGATTGTCTGTAATAAGTGCAATATTTTCCACTGAAAATGACAGTGGCAGACCTGCTGTTATTATAAGCATTCCTAGCAGAGTTAGAGGTGTAACAATCCGCTTCCTTGAGGCAAAAACTATTGTCACCAGATTCAGAAAAAGGCACTCTGAAACCAACAGAGCTGCAATTGATGATGATGCCAATTATTTAGCTTCCATCTGTCATTCGTTGCCTCCTGCCCTGAAAGGGGAAGGTGTTTGCATTCCGCTCCACAGCTTTGGTGTTATAGAGGGAATCAAGCTGTCAATTCTTTCTTTTCATAGACTATTCTTCACTTGCTATAGGTGAAGGATTTTCTTTTTTCCCCAGGTCGTCTTTGGGAGATTGCGTGTTCATTTTGTGTAACAAAAATTGAGATGGGAGTCAAAGTACAAACGTTAACTTCAGTGATAAACATGGAGGTGAAAAAAGCAACCATTGCTGACAATTCTAAGACCACATCTAATGAAAGCAGTAATTTCCTGCTATAAGTAGAGGGCAGGCAAGGCTCTGCTATCAGAGATAATACAAGCAGGAAACTTTTGATAAATGTACACTTCTCAGTAGACGTTTGTTCTAATTGGACAAGAATATTTTCACTCTTCATTTACATGAGTGTCATAGTTTTATCAAATATTATGGTTTGATAAAAAAAAATGTTGGCTAAACAAATGATATTTCTCCAACAGACCAATTTCCCAGTGTATTCCTGACATCATTTAAGGGCCTGGTTTTTAGAAGGGCCAAGCACCTGCAACTCATTTGCTTCAGCAGGTGCTCAGTGCTTCTGAAAATCGAGGCTAACTGCACCAGAGATGTATTCTTAACAAGTTTATCCACTTATCAGGTGTCCATTTGTAAGAGTTTCATGCTTTGGTTTGTTGAAGAGAAATGTTGTAATTAGTGTCTTGCTGGATACTCTTGAAGTGGTTTCCAGTGGAAGCAGTAGCAGAAGGCAAGAGCCATAGAGGTTGAAATACAGAACAGAACTTGTCTATTATAGATTGAACAGGAGTTGGCATGGCTGGCTGCTTACCAGTTTGGTTGACACAGTGGATTGCGAGCAGCTTTCCTACTGAAGCTGTTTGCTTGGCATTCAGAAGTAACTGTGCATCAGTTTGAGGTTAGGATTTACCAATGTTAGGAAAATAAACTGATGTACAGGGCTTGAATGTCAGAGATAAAGAATGAGACGTCCTGACAGTTGTGATGCTGGCGTGCTTGAATCCTGAAGCAGTGAAGAACTTGAATGCAAATAGTAAAGGTTTTACTCGAGCAAAAGGAAGGAAACCTTTGGCAAGGTTCCCTTCTTACCAAGTTTCAGGCTAGGAAGGCAATCTGTGTAGAATGTGTGTATCGCTTCTTACGTCATAACTTAGCCCGTAGCCTATTGTGTTAGAATCAGTATATATACTGAGTTGACTGTTGGATGCACTGAACTACTGGTGTGCTCTTCAAAATGTACTCATTTGGGTTAATTTCTTCCAAGATTGGGAGCAATCTCCTGGCCTACAGTGAACTGAGCCTTCTGTCAACATGCCTCAGGCATGAACTGTACCTTTCTCGCTAGTAAGCAATGGGAGAAATGTATGAAAATAAAATTGAAAGTTGAATTGGTGCGTCCTATACATGCAATATATGTAGAAAATAGATATTAATGACTCTAGGGTTCAGGTTCATTGCTAAGCATAACCAGTTCTCCAAAACTCGAAAGAAAACTTCCCTAAAGTGGTATTTTGGATAAATATTACCGTTTTTTATGCCAAAGACAAAAGGAATTCAAATGAACTGACAAACTCAACCGTCACTATGAAGTGTTGCACTTTGTGTAAAATATAAAGGGACCTGGACCTGGACCGACTTGAGCCTGGGCATGCCAACTGTATGTGGCCCTTCTGCCCACAGGCCCAACATGTTGGCAGCCACCTGGGTTTCCTCACCCAGTGGCCTGTTCCCAGTACTTGCCCCTGTCTCTCTCTCCTGGGTGAGGTGCCCGGCCCCTGTTCCAGTAGGGACAATCTCTCATCATATGTCCATGCCTTAAACAGGTATAACATGTCCAGTGCTTGGTCACAGGCCTCCTGGCCCTGACTCTCAGCCTCTCACAAGCTTCTCCACCAGTCCTCAGACATCCCTCCCTGACGAGTTTTACCAGGTCACTGTTCCCTCATGAGCTGGCCCAACTGCTCCTGGAGGGCCCCCTGCACCTCCCACAATCCCTTTTGGGCCTCCCAGATTCCCCACAGATCATCAGTCCCCTTCTGCTGGTGCACTACTACCCACATAGGGAGCAAATCCACTTCAATACTTACTGGAGTTATACAGATTATACACGGGATTTGCTTCCTGTGTATAATCAGACATGTCGTCTCACCTTTGTGGTGACGCTTAAACTGATCTCTATGCCTCTGAGTACTGCACAGACAATACATCTAAGGCAGAGGAGTTGGATTCTATCCCATCTTGCACATTAGCAACCAACCCTGCTAAGTTCCAGCCAATTACCCCGGGCAAGGCCACTGGAGACAGCTGGTTTGCAGAAGTGTAACTTTGTGCTTAGTTTAGCCTACAAAACCTTTTTTATCATAGATGATGTTCATGGGATGGGGGAAAAAAAACAATCTGTGTCTCAGCCCTGGCTGAGTTTGCAGGGCTGGTGACTAGAATACCTTGTAAACTGAGCACACTTGAGCTGGATATAAATGAGGAATAATAAACATGGAACCCCATATTGTCATTTTCAGAGTCCCTTTTCAAAGTAGAGCTACACTTTAAATGTTTCACTCTACTGTCAGTTATACCCAAACATTTTCCCCTGCAATCTGTTCTGTTCTATACATGTTTCTAAACCATGCTTATCACTGAAGCATCTGAGCATCTTCCAGTAGTGCATTAAGTGATGTGACTAACTTCTGTCATTTTGTTTGTTTGTTCTCTGATCCTCTCCCGAAGGGGAGAAGTGTATGCAGCAAAGTGTCTTGTTTTGGGAGGAGGTTTTTTAATCTATGCACACGTGTGGCTATGTATTTATGCTAGAGAAAGCCAGGTCAAAGAAGTGCTCCTGGCTTTGGAGTGGAAGGTAGTGAGGTTTGTGATCGCACTTAGTTCCTGATTGTGACCATCCCCCAAGAAAGTTCTGTCTCCTGCACAGACTAGCTTTACCCTTATTGTTAAAAGTTCCATGGTGCCACAGGAGTGAAGTCATCAACCTGGTCTTCATCCCAAAGCTTCATGATATCTTTTAGATCATAGAATCATAGAAGATTAGGGTTGGAAGAGAAGTCATCAAGAGGTCATCTAGTACAACCCCCTGCTCAAAGCAGGACCAACCCCAACTAAATCATCCCAGCCAGGGTTTTGTTCAAGCCTGACCTTAAAAACCTCTAAAGATGGAGATTCTATCACCTCCCTAGGTAACCTATTCCAATGCTTCGCCACCCTCCTAATGTTTGCTAATATCCAACCTAGACCTTCCACATTGCAACTTGAGACCGTTGCTCCTTGTTCTGTCATCTGCCACCACCGAAAACAGCCTAGCTCTGTCCTTTTTTGGAACCCCGCTTCGGGTAGTTGAAGGCTGCTATCAGAAGGCTTTCACTCTTTTTTTTTTTTTCCTGCAGACTAAATAACCCCAGTTCCCTCAGCCTCTCCTCGTAAGTCATGTGCCCCAGTCCCCGATCATTTTTGTTGCCCTCCACTGGACTGTCTCCAATTTGTCCACATCCTTTCTGTAGGGGGTGGGGGGCAAAACTGGGAATAGAGAGGAATAATCACTTTCCTTGACCTGCTGACAATTCTCCTACTAATGCGGCCTTATATACTACTAGCCTTCTTGGCAACAAGGGCACACTGATGACTCGTATTCAATTTCTCATCATCTATAGTCCCCAGGTCCTTTTCTGCAGAACTGACACTTAGCCAATCGGTCTCCAGTCTGTAGCAGTGAATGAGATTCTTTCATCCTAAGTCCGGGACTCTGCACTTGTTGAACCTCATCAGATTTCTTTTGGCCCAATCCTCCAATTTGTCTAGGTCATTCTGGACCCTAACCCTACCCTCCAGCATCTCTACCTCTCCCCCACAGCTTAGTGTAATCCACGAACTTTCTGTGGGTGCAATCCATCATCCAGATTTAGATGTCCTCAGCTAGGTCATGGAGCGAGTGCCTTGACTTTGGTTCAGTATTGGAAAACAACTGAGAACAGAGACCAGCTTTGATGTGCTCATGGTAGCCAGTGATTGTTGAGAAGATGTGCTAGTTGTGCTCTACTAGTGGATGTTTCCTAAGTGCTGAAAGCTTCATGCCCAGATATATTACATTGCTGTAGTCCAGCTGAGAGGTGATGAAGTTGTGAATAACAGAGGCTAGATCACCCTCACCAGGATGGGACAGCATCTTCTTGCCAATTGGAGAGGATAGCAGCATCTGCAAGTAAGACTCTCTGAGAGGTAAGCATCAGCAAACAATCCAAGAGTATTTCTAAACTCTTGACTGAATTGGCCAGTTGTGGGTGAGTACCTTCAACCAAAGCAACTAGGCATTGGTGAGCCCAGACATTGTAAAACATGGGAGCCTACCTTGTGTCTGCAAAATCTGCTCATCCAAACAGTTATTGGAAATCCAAAATAAGTGTGTTTACAAAAACAGTACTTATTTACCATGCCAAAGCATTTTAAGTCTGTTAGCTCAGCGTATGAGGAACAAGTGAGTTGATGTGCAGCAGGGAGACAATCATGAATTACACACACAGAGTTAGGACCTGAAGCTTGACCCTTGACTTCAACCTCCCTGAACATACAATAGCAGACCTAAAGACAGCCATCCTGCAGCAAAAAAACTTCAACACCAGACTTCAAAGAGAAACTGCTGAGCTCCAGTTCATCTGCAAATTTGACACCATCAGTTCAGGACTAAACACAGACTGTGAATGGCTCACCAACTATAAAAGCAGTTTCTTCTCTCTGGTCCTCCAGATCAGCTGCTGGAAGTGGGCCTCACCCTCCCTGATTTGAATTTACCTTGCTATCTCGCCTGCATATTTATACCTGCCCCTGGAGATTTCCACAACATTCATCTGATGAAGTGGGTTTTAGCCCACAAAAGCCCAAACATTTGTTAGTCTATAAGGTGCTACAAGACTCTGTCACTAAGTTAAATAACTTTTTTGGCCTCCTCTTTCTCCTTGAAGTTTTCTCCACTCCTATTTCTTTTAATTTCTGTCCTAGTGTCAGAATGTGGCTCATGGGAGGGGGGAGGCAATTTCACAGCAGGAAACTATAAAATTTGCGCCTGCATGAGTGTCCACAGTTATCTGATCCACATTTGTTAAAGCCTTAGGGGCGACATATTACTCCCACTAGCTCTGAGTCAGTTCCTGGTGGTTGGTACAGTAATTTTAATGTCAAGTAGGGTGCTATTCAACTGTTGACAGTGACACCACTCCGAATGATCAGCATCCCTTAAACAAATCTTTGTTTCCCTTCCCTTTTCCTTGCACATACTACCTCTCAAATGTTAGAAACTCCAGGGAAGAATTGTCACTCAACTTTATTAATAGTTTTTTTTCTGGATGTTCTAATAAACTGTCCAGTAATTCAACTTGGATGGCTGTCAAAAATCCCCAGTGCTTTTAGTTGTCAAAGCCCCAAAAAGTTCCAGGAAAAACTTTTTTGATAACAACAGTAAGGGTTAAGTTTTGGGGGTTTTGACAGCTCCACCCCCCCCCCCAAATTCCACAAACTGTTGATAAAAACAAACTTTCGTTTTCTCTCAAACTTTTAATGAAAACTAAAATACATTTCCCAACCAACTTTAATCCAGAATTTGACCATCAATGGTAATAATGAGTGAATCTACCCATGACAAGTGTAATCCTCCTCCCATGAAAGTCTGTGACAAAATACCATGGCAGGATTTGGATCCATAGCAGAGGCATCCCATGGCTTCTAATATAGGAGAACAGCTTCCCTCACTTGTTCAACTTCATAGGGTAGGGGATGAAGAACAGACCTCTCCACTGCTTGTACACAAGTTGAGATGAATACACACAAGTTGAGATGAATACACACAAGTACTGGTCCTTGCTTACAAGTTGTGTTTGCATTTACAGTGGTGTGTAGAGTGCAGACACTGCCTGTCTGGCTAGCACGGGTATAAATAGCAGTGTAGACGGTGTGATACAGCATGGCCAGAGGGCAGCAGGAGAGTGTTAGAGGAAAGTCTTATTCCCTGTCAAGGGAAGCAAGTTACTAGAAGTTGGTTGGAGCACCTGGAGCCAATTAAGGCACCTGAAGCCAGGCACATGATAAAAAAAACCCTGCTTCAATCAGTCAGTTGAGAGGAGTTGGAGCAGTTTGGAGGAAAGCAGAGGAGAGTTTGAAGAAGTGCTGCGGTGAGCTAAGACCCAGACTATAAGAAAAGGGACACCTGGCTTGTGCAGAGAGAGGGCAGGAGGCCCCACAAGCTGAAGGGTAGGAGAGGGAAGTAGCCCAGGGGAAGGAATAGCTAGTTCAAGTAGTTTACTGCTATCCTTAGGGCCCCTGGGCTGGGACCCGGAGTAGAGGGCGGGCCCAGGTCTCTCTCTCTCCACTCCCCTACTCTAGGATACTAGTGGGGCAGTTAATACCCTGTTCAGGGTCAAGAAATGGTGCCCTGAACCTCCACCCCCAAGAAGAGAAAGCACGGGACCCATCATAATAGTGCAGGCAAATTTGCCACAACGGTGAGACACCTTTTAGGTGAGCAGAATACGGACATGCCAGAATCTTAGGGTATATAACCTCCATAGCACGCTACCCGCCCAAGCAGTGCCTCCCACAGCTACACTGCTATTTTTCGCAGAGTATCGTCCCACTGCAGGTAAAAACTCCAGCAGTGGGGAAAGTGACCTTGTAAGAGCCTTTCACCGTAGCATTTAGCTACGTATACCCCACACTTGTAGAGGAGGCTAGAAGGTCTGCTGTACTGTCTGCTCTGGTCCAGGCTTAGTGGAACCAATTCGAGAATCAGGTTACAAGTGCAATGCAACACTTAACTGCTTAGTATCCGGATGCTCTGTAAGCAGACTGGGGAAATAATCACCTCTAGGGACACAACTGTGCAAGGATTGTAGTCCTTATTGCAACATAGGCTTTGGGGTGCTAACTGCAGAGCTGCTTCATATGCTACCTTTAGATTGGGGTGGAGGGTTCCATTAACCCAGGACCCTGTTTATTTCCCCGCAAAAAGCTTAAGCTCTCTGACCGCATGCTTAACTTGAACAACTGAGTAGGCCTATTGATTTCAATGGAACTTCTCACATGGTTAAAGCTGAAGCGCATGCCTAAATGTTTGCAAGAGCAGGTCCTTTGTGGGTGAGTGAATGAATTACATCTTTGTAAATGTCTGCAGAAATGTGTTCACACAACAGTGTAGCAAATACACTTTTAACTGCTGTGCCCTGTTTCTAATTTCAGTATTGAACTGTTTGCTTAAAGGGAATAAAAGCGTAACACCCTGCAAAGAAGCACTTAAATAATTTCCATCATTTAACAAATTATCAACTATTTATAAAGTTCAAGTGCAGCCAGAAGTGCAACCTTTTCCAGATGATACGAGCTTTTAATTAACTTAATTAATGAAATTCATATCCCAAACAGTTATCTTGGGCAAGCAAGACAATTCATCAATTTTATCTTTTAAAAAACCAATTAAATGAATAAGAAAGTATAACTTTGAGCCCATTTCTTATTTATAGAGACTATTCTCACTTGTTCCTAATGAGTCTGCTTCCCTATGGATCTTCCTCCATTCAAATATATTCCTTTTGGAGGTCACTTCATAAGACAGGGATCCCCTTGTGCGCTGATCCCTCACCTTCCCTGTGGCAACTAGAGTGGAACGGTTTGGGTTGTTTGATTAGATCCCTTCCCCACAGAGTACCTGGGCTATTTAGTTCTTCTCCCTAGTTGTGGAAATTTTATATTGAACTAGTAATGAGTTTCCCCTCGTTCCCTGGACTTAATTCCTGGCACCACTTGAAGTGCTGACCTAAGCGGGATGCTTTCCTGAGTGGAGGAGTTTGGCTGAGATTCTTAATGCCTAAGGTGGCTAAGTGTCCAAATCACATTAAAGTTCCATGGTGAGTTGGGCACCTGACCCTCAGAAGCTCTTCTGGAAAGCTCAGCTTTTGTGTGCTAACCCCCATTGTTCAAATCTCTCCAGGTCATTTTGTACTGAGTGTTCACTACCCCTCCCATTATGATGTTATCTGCAAATCTGAACACAACTGAACTTCACCAAATTCTTCACCAGGCAATAGACATGAGGCAGACACGCAAGTCAGAGGATTTTCTGGTTTTAGTTTAATAGGTCAACTAGTCCCTGGGCACTCTAGGAGAGTCCTGGATGGGGCTTTAATATGGGCTAAATCTGTTAAAATTGAATGTTGTGAACTTAAAATGAGAAATGCCGACAAGCAATGGGATGGCAAGAGGCACCTGTGAAATGTGTCTCTTGGACTGTGCATTCCTGCAGGAGCATGAGGAAAAAGCCTTCGCTTCTTTGAGGCTGCCTGTTCTTGTGTACAGGAGGAAGCAGGCACTATTATGATTGCCCTGAGAACAAGGGAGAAGGCAGGAGGTGAATTATGCCCCCTAGAGGTACAGATCCCTTCCCACCTCAGTGGAGCTACACACCTCCCCTTACACTGGGCTTGTGGCAAAGCCTCAATTTAGCTGACGAGCCATTACTTATTTATCTGTCTATAATTTAGTTTATAATAAGGATGATCCTATTTTGATAGAATTTTTTTCTGTGAAAGCATCATTTTATGGATATTAAGAAGTGTTCTTCTAATTGGTCCTTCTAGAGTGCAGAACCTGAGGGTGAAGTTAAACAATGTTTTTCTAACAAAAAACGTCAATTTTCTCCCCTACGCCTGTATTAGTGACAGACTGAGCTGGGAGCCTGAGCTGCCGTGCTTGCAAATATCTCCAAATATTTTTCAAATTTATTTTTTATTAAAGAAACATGTCATGTCATCCACATGCCATAAAAAGGGCCACAAACCGCACACAGGAGCAATAAAATGTAATATCCAAGCCTATACATAATTTTCGACAAGACTGTGCAGCTAGTCAGAATGTGCCATTGAAAATGAATCTGGGTCAGATTTCCAGATGCAAGTGGGGAAAATCCCCTGAGGATGCTAGATGCCTTAAGAGACTGCGAGGGCTGTCTGAGATGCCTCCGTACCTATCTGAGGCCCTGATCCTGCCATCACTTAACGCAGATGCCTGACTGGCTTTTGACTTCCCAGTGAAGCTTTTTAAGGCCTCCTCCCTCTATTACTCCCTTCCTTCCTGTAAGAAGTTCCCTATGCCGCCACCACCCACATGTCTCTTTTCCACCCGCACAGCTCCCCATGCCTTTCCACCCACTCCTGCTGCTGGAGGAGCAAATGGGTAGATACCCCTCCTGTCATCCTCTAATCCTAGGTACCCAGACCCTGGCTTTGCTCACTGCCCTAGAGACACTGGCTGCCACTTTGTTTGCTGCACGTGATCCTGAGCCCAGGATTCCCCTATGCCTCCTTGGCTAGCTCTGCCGACCAAGTCCCAGCTACTCATAGCTTCCTGCTACCCTAATCGTCTCCAAGAGCTTAATTTCTCCAACCTCTCTTCTTCGTCCCAGCTAACCCATCCAATCTTTACAGTTCCTGCCTAGACCCCAAAACTTAGTTAGAACTAGTGTTTGCTGCAGTAAGGAGTGGAATCAACCAGTACCTACTGCCCTGTGTGTATGACTGCAGAAATAGGTGGGAGGCCACCTATCACATCATCCATATGTCCCTAAGCATTGGAGTGGGAATAGTCGGCCTCTCTAGCAGTGCCCCATCTCCAAAAACCTCACAGCTGAGAGAGGCTATCTGGCATTCCCCCAGAATACCTCAAGAGGGGAGCGATGGGCACCAAACCCCCATTCATCAAGACCTCTCTTGTTATGTTGTTGCTTTAGACCAAATCCACATAGTGCCTTGGACGTTTGTTTGATAGTATCCCGTTCACAGCTGAGCCAAAATAAAACCACTCACCCTAGCTGCTTTGTTGCATGTTCCAGCGCAAGAAACAAAGATGAGATGCCCTATAATACAAAGAGCAGTAAGCCTCATAGTACCATATACATTTGTAATAGCTATGAGAAGTCCAGGTCTTTCCTAATGAAATCCCTCCATTTTAACTCTGTCTTCGCCCTCCCCGTGGAATCTATTCACAAAATTTATTTTTATAGCCTTTTCCACCTCGAGGTTCTCAGAGAGATGTTTATTTGATTCCAAGAGGGATATAAAGTAGATAGAATTTCTTCCTCTCAGCTGTCCCAGTCACAATGCTGTAGTTAAGAGTCTGATTGCATTTCCATTACAAACCTCTGATTTCAAGGATTTATATAATGTCCTGAAAAGACTTGGCATAAAAACATTTGTGCAGAAGAGATTGATTTATTTAACAAAATTGGTGGTATGCTTTGCTAGTTATCAGAGATCCAAAAAAGTACCAGTTGATTTTTCAAATGCATCTTTATTTTGTTCCTAAAAGCCCCAAACCTTATGTGGCAAAAAACACTAATAACCAGACCCTTGCTTAATAACCTTTTTCTATTTAGTTCAGTAATCCCTTTCCAATTGTAAGCAACAGTGCTGAGATCTCTTGTGCCCCATCCAGCCCCCTGGCTCATTCCTATTTTTTCCTTGTTTATATTTCCTTTCTTTTGATATTTTTTTAATCTTTTTTTCTACTTGTTTATTATAATTAATGACAGATTAAAAAGTGATGGCAACCAAAGGATTAAATTAGTGTAGGAAGAAACGCAACATAATGGTGTATTGTTTTGTTTGCTTCCATGTTGATGGGGTGTACTTTTAACTAGACAGTAAATTTAGATCATATAGCAATTTCAGTGTACTCTAGGCACAGATTATTTAGATGTTAAGATCTTGACGCATACGCTTGCGGTTGCAAACATAAGCCTATATAACTTGTCACAATTTAGAGTAAAATTTCCTTCAAGGTATTTATACAGTTACAGTAATTAAGGGCAAGATTCCAAACCTTGCAATGCACCTGCATGTGAAATTTATGTGAGGTGCTTATTTACATCCCTGCATTAGTTACAACATATCATGGCTACAAGCAGGGGGAAGGGTTTTGCCACTTCAGCTCCTGTGGCAATAGGGAGTGGGCAGGCCCCAGTTGGGAATGGGCAGAGCTTTAGCTCCACCCTCACTATTGAGCCAGCCAAGGCTGCTGAGCCAGTTTGGGAAGTAGCCTGCACCAGGTATGCAGTTGGTACATCTTCTCTCCTTGGTGCAAGGGGCAACCAGACGCAGCTCTGAGTCCAGTCTGATTCCTAGTGTGAGGCAGTAGAGCTATATGCTGCTCCATAGTCAGGGCTTGTGATAAAGTCAAAACTGAGCCCTAACTCTGGAACAAAGTCAGAGAAAATGGATAAAAGAAAATAAATAAGTGGAGGACAAAATAGAAAACAGAAATAACGTGAGCTCTTCCCCTGGTTGAGCATTCCTTTGAGTGTTCCTTCATTCCCCATCCATCTTTAGCAGTCATATCTACAGGTACTAACTGAACTAGTGAATCCAGTTAGTGGGCCTGAAGAACAAATATCTAATCTCTCCTTAGGCCCAATCCTGTACCTAGTGAGGTCTATGGGAATCTTTCCATTGTATTCAATGGTCTTTCCATTAGGTCCTTCCAAACTATTCCACAGGGACTGAGTTAATCTTTCAGGAGTGTAAATTTAATGTGCTTTCTAAGTCTATCTAAAGACACTCAGCTAGATGTTCTAAGTCCATGACTATAAGATAATGTTGAAAGATCTTGAGACTGTAAATCTGGCTTCTTAATGAATAAACAGCGAGAAATTAAAGAGACATTCCTGAGAATGTCTTTACAAAATAAAAGGGTAAAGAAACCTAGAAATCCAGGCAGTCAAAATGTGATTATAACTATTGCTGACTTGCTTATACAGTTTAAGTTCCTGATCCTGCAAAGTGCTAGCGTCTCTTGTGAGTCAAATAGCATCCTCTACTCCCATTTATTTCAGCTCTTTGCTTCATTCAGAGCAGCACAGATGGTTCTGTGCCTAGAGAATTTTAATAGACACAGATGGAAATAAATCTAAATAAAACAATTTAAAAGAGAGACAATCCACAAAAACTGAACTTTCTATAGTTCCACCGAATGTTACATCTCCAGCAGAGAGAACCATCAAATTGATCCAACAATGGTGAATAATCTCAGTATCTGAAATAGGGCTGAATGAATATGACCATGAAATGAATTCACATTGACTGTATTCATGCCCTATTTGAGTTCAATTTCCATGAACATTTTAATGAACAAATTTTATTAAACTGAATACCCGTGAGAGGACAATTTTAAGCTCAAATATTCACCAAGGGTCTGTCTTCACTCTAGAGTTAATTCAGGCTCTTTGGTGTAGTTTTATCCCACAGCTTTCCCTCCTGAGTTTGGTGGTGCTTTAAACTTGGGCTAGCTGGCCCAGCTGAGATATAGACTAGAGTCTGAGTAACACTTTCACTTGGGCTGGTAATTTGCCTACTTTGAAGTGAGGATGCAGGCGAAATCACTCAAGGGCTGATAGTCCTCTTGTGCCTTCCCACAATTCTCCCCAGGTGCCCAGCAATTGACTGGGAACGAATCAGAGTGGCTCTGCTTACTAGAAACCTAGGAACCATGCTGCCTCATACAGGTGAACACAGCACCAGTGAGGGCCCAGTGACTCGAATAAGGTTTTGTCATGAGGCTGTCCATGCCAGGCTACGCTAACCCAGGTGCTGAATCCTGGGTGCTGATCCTCTGAGTTAATTCTGCAGCAAAGAGACACCCTGAGGATGTGCAGAAGGCCTGGCAAGGAACTACGCCCAGCTTAAAACCAACTTAAACTCAAAGTCAGGTTTTAGTGAAACGAAGGGGTTCATAGGCATTGTGCTGTTCCATTGCACTTAGTGAATTTAACCAAAAATGCATCAGTAACTGACAGTGTTTTTCAAATGACAGGATTCACTTGACTATAGCATTTGAAATTCTCATTGCTTTTGATTAGTTATGCAAGTCATCCAACACAAAAAGAGCAATATATGAGGTAACTTGTGTAAGCAACTAACACACTGCACATTTGAAATTTGGAATATTTTCAGTGAATTGTGTTTCAATTATCACAAAATGCTTGTAAACACAACAAACGGTAAACGAGGGAAGTTAGTTGCTGAACTTTCCATTATTAAAAAATCTCTGTAAGGTAGATATGATAACACATTTGCAATATTGCATGCCTAAAATAACTACTAATTTCTGCTCAGATATATTCTGTACATTTAGGTCTTGATTTGGGAAGGCAGCTCTGTAGTGAAGAGGAATTGGGTAATATATTGTAGTCAATCAAGTCATAGTTTGTAAGACCAGAAGGAACTACTGTCATCAACTAGTTTGTCCTCCTATATAATACAGGCCATAGGACTTCTCTGTATTAATTTCTGTTAGAAGAATATCTAATATTGATTTTAAAATTGCCAGTGATAGAGAATTCACCACAACCCTTGATTAATTGTTCCTAAGGTTAATTATCTTCACTCTTAAAAATTTGCACTTTATTTCTAGTCACAGCTTTATGTAAGTTCAACTTCCAGCCATTAGATCTTTACCTGCTAGACTGAAGAGTCCTTGGTTACCAGATTTTTGTTCCTTTTGTAGGTGCTTTTTTAGACTGTGATCAAGTCACCCCTTCACCTTTTCTTTAAGTGAGTTTGTGAGCTCTGTAGTGGGATCCCTGTTTTCCATTGTGGAAGCCCACAGAATCTAAAAGAGCACAAGTGTATATGTAGCAGACCTTGTAGGTGAGCTAATATGGTTTAGAACACTGGCATGTCCCTATGATTTTTACATATTCTTAATGTTGTGAAAAAAGCAAAGATGCAAACATTCCTATTTAGGAAAGCATTTATAGCACATGCTTAAAGGTGAGCATGCACGTAAGTGTTTTCCTAAATTGGGATAGACTTAAGCACGTGCTCATGTGCTTTCCTGAATTGGAGCCCTATATATAAACTGGCCATTTATTTGCTGGCACAAATTAAACTTGACAATTTAGCCCCAAGTCTTTTTGCTCTGTAACAATATAAGGAACACATTGCTTTTTGCTCTGCAAAGGGGAGGAAGTTGTTTTTAGCACAGAAGTGACACATGATTAGTTTTCCAAAGGCAACAAGCTGAAGTTAACTACACTGGCAAAAACTGCAAAGGAAGCTCCAAAGGCTACAGTTGTAGTGAAAGGTATTATTCAGAGTTCTATTTTGGGAGAGATGTTAAAAATCTTCTGTTAGAGAAGCATTATTCTGCCTCCATGTGTCCTATATTTTAGAGGGCAATTAGAGCTCAAATTCAGAACAGGACTCTTATTCTAGTTAATGAGAGGGCCAGATCCTCGGCTGCTGTAAATCAGTGAATTCCATGGACATCAGTGCATTTTCATCAAATTACACCACCAGAGTGTCTGAGTAAGGGCAGCCTTTTTTAACCACTTGGACAAGGCACAGACGAAGGTTGAAATGTCTCCTGATTCACCAGGCTGCCAACTGGAAGTGATGGGTACGTCTCAAACAGACAATTCAGAATTTCCACCAACTAAAATATGAGTTGGGTTGGGTTTGAGTTATACATGAATAATAATGCATTGAACTCAGTGGAGAGATTTGTATTGCGACAATGGGATCTGCCTAAGTGCATGTACTGCTCAAAGAATAGCCTAAACAGCAGTGGATATGTGTAGCTTTACCTATTGTGTAATGTATAATTAGTAAGTCTGGTTATTTGCATGCCATTGTAGTCATGTGGTTTCTTGTGTAAGGAGCAAAAGCCACACCTGGTCTTTATGCTGGTCTTGTGCATGGAGTGAATTTCACCTGAATGCATAAAGACATAAAGGAGCAGAATGTAGGCTGTCATGACGACATTGTCTCACCTGTTGTCTGAAAGGCAGAAGTTATTTCTAAACCAATAAGCTAAAGCAGATACAGTATTCTTTTGTCAGGACAAAATATAGGACCATTGCAAGTTAAAACCTTTATTCAGTTTCCCTCTGATAACCCTGCATAATAGAACACACACTTGTCAATAAGTTAGACAAGAAATAAAGTATCCTGTGTTTGTGTTAACTTGTTCCTCTCCCCAGACACGAAATAAACTAGCTTTGAAGCCCACTCATTCTATCCTTATCTCTTGGAAGTTGGGGTAAAACCAAGGATAGTAGAGTTGCATCTAAATGGAAAGTTTATCTGAAATATTAATTTCAGAGTTGTCAGACTCTAGATTAATAAATAAATGACTTATTACATGAATAATTCAGTAGGTCTATGAGTTCCACCAAATTAAAATACATTTCATTCAGTCTTAAAATACCTCTTCAATATGCAAAACAGAGGCTGCAATACACACTGTATAAAATAAAACAATCTTCTTTTTCACATGACAAATTGAAATCATTGCAGGAAAAGTGTTGTATGAAAGTAATATATCTTTAATTTATTATACCTGTTTTACTAAGGCTGAATTTTTTTCTACTGGGCCTTTTCTCTTACAGCTGGAGTGTTTGGGTCACTCAGTGAAGTGGAACATTTGCACCATGTTCTATTATTAACTGATTATAAATTAACAAAAATAAAATGGAAAGCTTGACTTACATTTATTTATGAAGGTGTGGAGAAAAGGGATTTGATAATCATATGTTACAAACATTGTTTCTTTCCAAAATGTTCAGTCATCTCAGTTTGCTTACCCTAGGGTAAGAATGAAGCAAGATCTTATTCATTATACATTTCCCAGGCAGACTAAAGCAAGATGTATTATATTTTATAACATCTTTCAGTAGCACACTTAAATCCCTTCTTATAATCTGTTTTAAATATTTCCAGTTGTCTTGCTTGTTACAAATAAATGGGCTTGGCAGAGTTTGATTTTTTTATATATACATATATAACTTCAACAGATAATATTGATGCTTATTTTTAAGCATTTTTCAATTTTTATCAATTTACATTTGCACAAAATTATGGGTTTAAGCTTTTAAATTTTTATTTATTTAAATTTTCACAGTTGCAGGAAACTGGGAGAGGATCAGGCAATAATAAATTATGAAGTGATAGCAGACACTGAGATTAAAGAAGTTAAAGCTTTATAGTTGTTTAAACACATTGTCAATGTCACATCAAAATATACAGAATACATACAGTAGATGCTCAGGGTTACAGACTGACCAATAAACCACACACCTCAACTGGAAACTGAAGTACGCAATCAGGCAGCAGCAGAGACAAAACAAAAAAAAGCAAACACAGAACAGTACTATGTTAAATGTACTGAAAAAAGCAGCATTTTTCTTCTGCATAGTGAAGTTTCAAAGCTGTATTATGTCAATGTTCCATTGTAAACTTTTGAAAGAACGTTTTGTTCAAAGTTATGAACATTTCAGAGTTACGAACAACCTCCGTTCCTGAGATGTTTGTAACTCTGAGGTTCTACTATGTGCTTAAACCAAACTCTCAAGTTCTCAAGCAGCATTTTTTTTTTTACTTTGCCTATCTGTAAATTTTAATTGTTATTGATGGAGAATTTTTGTGGATTTGTGTGTGTGTACCGTAAAATCAACATTTGGAAGGAATTGATTTTTATTGGTAAGCCTACAAATTAAAAGGTAGTCATTTAAATCTATGTAGTCAACAGAAGACAACCTTGTTGTTGGACAGTGCTAAATGGAGAGACCTTGAAGGAAAATCCAGAGTGCTACAAGAAAGTGGTATTGGTGATTTTGAAGATAATACTTTTCCTCCACAGCTGTTGATTAATGTATATCTCAGTATGGTATTGGGTGACATTGCACTGTAGGAAGTGGATGGATGGATTGTAAGCAGTGTGCTCTGTACTATTTACTTGGAGTAGTGGGCTTCTAGATACTAACTGTGATGGAGCCAGTTTGTGACATAGAGCAAGGAGGCACAGAGGACTGATTTGTGAAAGGCTTGAATGGGTAATATACTACCTGTATTAATATTTTCTATTGAGTCCTAAGGAGATATAATAAAGTAGAACCAAGCTGCAAGGTATCTGCTGCAGCAAACTGTCTGTGTTTCTCTTTCTTTCTAATTGCTATGTTTTGACATGAAGGAGACTTGGGTATCTTTTCCTGTTGGAGTAGCACATTGGTGGAGTTTTCCAGCAACTGAGAGAGGCTGCAATGTATGCTGCTAGCTTTGATGTTCTATTTTGGATTAGATGGACGGGGGCTGATTGGCCAGAACCACTTAGCGGTCGAGCTTTGGGACCATAAAACCTTCTCCAGCCTTGAGAATCTGAGCATCCAGTCTGGTGAGAAACTTACTCCAGTCTGGGAATTCAGTTACTGCCCATCGACTACATTAGCTAGGAGCGTGGCATAATTTAAAATCCCAAGCCTGGGAGTCTAGTTCAGTTCAGAAGCTTCCTTTAGCTTTAGACCCTTACTCTGCTCCTTTGAGCTGATGGTTAAGGGTTTCAGGTGGAAACCTTCTCACCCTTGGTGAGGGGACTTATCAAGGATGTTTGTTTCTTATGAAGCTCTCAATTTTTAAATTCAATTGCCCATGCTTCCCGTGGGATTTTACATTGCCATTTGTCTATATCTATAATGCACATCAGACGTTTTTGCTTTTACTCTCTACTGAACTTATGAGTTTCTTCATTCACATGCATGAGCACAGAATGTCTCAGTAATTGATGAGAGCGCAGTGCAATGCCGGTATGGGAGGGATATCCAGCCCATTATTGCTTGTCATGGAAATGATGCAAAAACTTGACGTCTGGTGGCCTGAAAATCCTGCCTCCACCCTCTCTGTCTGACCTAGATGTACAATCAATAAAGCCTTAGGATGGCAAGGAAAAAATATCCACAGTCATACAAGGAACAAGTAGCTTGCCATTTAAAGCGCTCCCTATGCCTTTGCATGACCACTACTTGCCCCTTCTCATGGGTGCGGGATCCTGGTCTCCACCCTCACCAACACCTTCCCTCCCCAGAGGAGCTTCGGGACGTGTATAGGGCTATTGCAGATAACTTCCCCACTCGGGAACAGGGAGAATTGGGAAGCAGATTGAGTCTCAGGATCACAGTTTGGTACCTGGTTTATTGCTGGGTCAGAGCAACATTGTGCCGCCTCCTTCCATGGGGCTCATTGCAAAGCTACAACGTAGTGCAAAATAAATAGCTCAGCACAAATGTGTTAACCTACAAGGGTTTTGGAAAGTGGCTGTGGGAGTCAAAAAAAAGATACAACATATTTTATGCAAATACCGAACAAAACTTCAATGAAACATGGAAGAGAATTTTATGTCATACTAAAAAAGTAAATTTAACTTGAGTGATCATTTATATCAAGAGGGGGGAAAGGGCCTGTTATCAAGGACATCAGCAGAGATTTTTAGATTGGTTTGGCAAGTAATAGATTTGAGTCAAATTGACTTGTTGGTAGAGGGCAGAATAAACCACTAAAAGATGAAAGCACTGGAATCAAGTACCATTGCCACTGAAGCTATTATTCAAGGCAAGTACATGAAAGGAACTTATCACTTCCATGCATGTAAGCAGCAGGTTGGATGTTAATTAGAAAGTACTGGACTGGTGGGTGAAACAAGGTCGGAATTACGTTTTCACTGTTTTCTTCTGGTTATTTTCTAAGCAAGCTCTAGTAATTTTACAGGCTATTGAATTGCTGGATATACAAGAGAGTTTAATGGTGTGCTGTAATTTTCAATTCAAGTGCTTTTCCTTCAAAGGGGGTGGTGTTGGTGGAAAAGGATTCGCTTCTCCTGTGACATTTTTTTTCTCTAGTCTTTTGACTCGATTTAATGTTTGTCTATTCCAGACATAAATATGATGGGTCAAATTCTCAGTTAATGCAAACTGGCATAATTCTGTTCAACTCAGTGGAGCTTTGCTGATTTACACGAACTAAGGATCTGTCCCAAGCATGGGATGTGGTGGGGTAGGGTGGATAGCCAACTAGATTCACACTAGGTCAGAAAGCTAAAATTAGAGCCCCTTTTAAAAGGGACTGAAAACCTTTGCAGTGGTGCTGCTCATAAGATGGAATTTGATGGTACATGATTAGTGAAATTACGTAGGTCTGAGCCAAACAGTCTCGAACCAATACTCCAAAGAGTGGTCATTTCAAGACTTAGAGTTAGGAGCTCAGGACCTCACTCCGAGTTATGGTGCTTGGTCTCTGGCAGAATCAATCTTCCACAAATGAAAAATGTCTCTACAAATATTTTTAAATCCTTTTCTGTGACAGTAAAGCAATTTGCTGTGAAATGTTCTAAAGTGGAAATGCCGGGCCAGATCTTCAGCTAGTGTAAATCCGCATAGCTCTGAAGTCAAAGGAGCTGTGATAACTTACACCAGCTGAGGATCTGGTCCATCATTTCTAGAACTGGTTAAGCTTAAATGATTGGTCAGATTGCAGGCCATATGCCATGTAGAAATAAGAGAATCCAATGAAAGATATGTAGGAAGGGCTGAAAGAATTAATCTTCAAGTCAACCATATTGTGCTGCTTATTCTTCAAGACATGGACTGGAAGATAAGCTGTTATGAAGCTTAGACAGGGACAAATTAAGCCGACAGGTTCTTTTTTTCTTTTTAAATGAACCAACAGTCCTGGGGGCGCTACAGACAGAGAATGCTAAGCTCTTGGGAGGGAGAAAACACCCTACATCTCAACTTCTAGCCAGTCGGTGAGCTGCATTAGGGTCTCAAGGGCAGTCATGTGACTTCACTTTGCCTAGAAGCATGGTGGGTACAATACTGAGCCTCGAATGAGGGAGAACATTAGATAGCGGAAAAAATGTGGAGACATCCTTGGGGCTCTTGCAGAGATCTATAGAATGCTGGAATAAAAATGAACATTATGAAAAATCAAAGATTGGCACCTATGTTGCATCAGTAAAATGTGTCCATAAATGTGGCTTGCACAAAACCTATATTTTTTTCCACATAAAAAGCTAAATTCTCTGCTGTTGCAAATGGCCAAACATGACCAGTGGATCTGCACCCGTTTACACTAGCAGAGCATCTGGCCCAAGATATGTAAAAGCGTGAACCAATGGGCAGTGACACTTGAGTACACAAATGCAGGGCTTGTGCATTAAATGAGGGCATGAACATTTGGCAGGTGAAACAATCTTAGCGACTTCTGCCCACAATATCTTAATGCTTAACATTTCATTGGATTGTGGCAGTGCCAGTAGTTAATGCAGAGTTGTGTTTTGCACTTGAAGCAGGGCAGAGGTGAAAGTAGTTGTAGGCACTTACTAGTATGGGGCTGGAGCCGGCTCTGGCCCCTGGAAGAGGCGAGGCCTTGGGCAGAAGGGCGAGACTTAGGGGGTCAGAGCCTCTAGCTGTTCCCAGTAAGTGCCTGTAGTAGTAAGTGCCTCTAGCCATTCCCTTTTCCCTCACTCCCCTGCCGTTGGCAGTGGGGTTGGGGGAAGGAGAAGGGATGTTAAAGGTATACCATACCAGCCCACTTTCAACCCTGAGCAGGGATCAAACTTCACTTTTATATGAAAAAAGTGTGGGTGCATTTTCCATTACTACACCTATGAAGGCTTGCAATAATGTCCCTATACTTGTGACAAAGAAGCATGCAAGTTGTCCTGCAGAATATAAGGCAATGTTTTGTTTGGCATACAGCCTGTGTTGTTTCTTGATCCATGTGGCAATGAATCCCAGATGTAAACTGCAGTACAGAACAATAATATAAACAGCTCCAGAAAAGTTATCCAGAGACCTGCAATCACATCAAAATTCTCTGGCAAGGGCCTGAAAAAATGCAAGCAAACTCTTTCACAAGAATCACCATGAGGCCCCCTCAGCCTCACATTCGTTGCTAAATTCCCTTGGGACATTTAAGAATGACACAGTGACAGGTTGCTGCCTATCACTTTCTAAATCAGAATCATTATTTCCATGGCAACTGCAAGTTTATAATGTACTCAAGGCCTTAGGGCAATCCTGAGTATTTGATGGTTATGTAATTTTGTGTCTAGTCACAACTAAATTTCACTTAGCAGATAAAATGCTAGAGGTAATTTATGGCCCCTATTTCTGATTCTTTGATGAATGACCTTTTTAAGTCATGGATGCTTAGTGACTCGATAAGTACTATGGCGCTGAGATGACTTGTGTTCCTTTGAAGTTTACTGTAAGCACTGATGAAATGCTCTCATATGTTCTTGTGGCTCTTTTCTCCTTTATAATGGATGTTCTATTTCTACTGGCTTCCATGCTTGCATCTGCCCTGAAAATTCAATCCCTTGAGTAATTCAGCAAGAGATGACAGGCTTTCTTTGTTACCGCTTCAAAAATAAAGATATCTAACCACCTCCGCACCAGTTGTACTAACCCATTTGCTTTCTTCTCCACTTCTAGTGGAATATTGCATAACAAGACTACTGTCTCCACCACAGTTGCTACTGTTGTCAGAAATTAAGAGGTTAAGATGACCAGTGATGTCCACTCAGGTTGTCAAATACACATACCTTCCAGACACGAGGGAAATTTCAAAAATTCCTGAGATTAGCAAAGATTTACCAGTGCAGAGTAGTTATAATAATTTACTATCTGAGTCAGTTTTGTGCCTGTCTTTATAGAAACTGTTGCTCTCTTTTTTTCAAATTTTCATAAGATGTATGGAAGAGGAAGAGAATATGCCAACTGACTGTATTGGCACAAGGCCATTTATATCCCGGGTTCTCAACTTGGGGATCACAAAGTAGAGAAAGTTTAGGTAAACTAGCCAAGATGATAAGCATGGGATTGAATGTACTTACATGGAGAGCAGAGGGTGGAAGATGATTCCTTTAGAGCAATACAGTTTGGTTCTCTTTGGGGTACACGAAAAATCTGGTATGGAGGGACTATGCTCTTGCATGAGAGACTGTTGGTGGTGCAGACAAACCATTCCAAGTGGTTCTCTCTTCTGTTACCTTTACTTCAGTCTTCTCAATTTGGTTTAATCCACATGGGTCTTTATCAATGCTGTTCTAACTCTCTCGAAGCAGGGGGTTGAACTAGATCACCTCTCAAGGTCACTTCCAGCCCTGCATTTCTGTTGGACAGTGCTGGATGAGAAGGCTTCATGGAACTGTGAGTTGTCAGCATAATTCACATCACTGTCCCAGTCTCCCCTTCCTGATGTGCCTCTCCCTTTCTTTAACCCAAAGCCTACCAGTATATCTCATGTATTTTAGTGATGCAATACTCCGCTAAACTATCAGGGGAATCCATTCTAATTCTCATGCAGGGTGCAAGTACCATTCTAAAAGCTGGTGCTTCCTTTCCCATCCCCCTATCCTGTACCTGCCAAGTGCTCTGAGAGTATGTCTACACTGGAGCTGGAGGTGTAACTTCCAGCTCAGACAGACCTGCCTGCTCCAATGTTTCCTCTAATTTTTCCCACCTATGTGTGGAATGAGTGTTGTTTTGTACACCGACATGGAGGTGATGTGTGACACATAGCAAAATTCATGCGGAGAGCGTCAGCGTGTGGGAGAGGCTCCGGGCTGGGGCAGTGAGGGCTCTGTCTGGGGTGCAGGCTCTGGGGCGGGGCTGGGAATGAGGAGTTTGGGGTGTAGGCTGCCCGGCGGCTATGGCGGGGAGGGGAGGCTCCCCCATTTCTCTTTCCCTGCAGCAGCACCTGGATTGCAGAGGAGGGGCGCCGCTCCCTGCCATGGCAGTTTCAGCGGGGCTGAGCTGGGCCAGGGCTGAATGGGGATGAGCCGGGCTCCTCTCCCTGACCGCGGTCGCTCCAGCAGGGCTGGACTGGGCGTGGCTGGGGGAGGAGCTCTTCTCACCAGCCACATAGGGACTGGGCCTAGCCGAGGGACCTGCACAACCACGCAGTTTCAGGGAACCTATGTCTGTGCTAGCTTTGATGAAGCTAGTGCACTAAAAATAGAAATGTAGCTGCCACGGCATAAATATTGGGAAGGCCTGAGTACATGCCTGGGATTCAGATGGGATCATATTTGGGTGACTTGCTGGAGATCAGAGCTCGAATGAGTACGTCTACATGAGCTGGAAATTATACTTCCAGCCCCACTGAAGATATAGCCTGAGAGAACTAACTGCCCAGCTGAGATAGAATGGAAACAATCTGATTACTAATGCTGGGACTTGGAGCTTGCCGTAGTTGGTGCTCAGCCCGATGTAGGTATTCAGAATATGGGCCTATTCCAGGAGCAAGACCTCTTCCCAAGTGTCTGGAGGAGCACCTGGCAAGTATGCAACTACTTCTGCTAAAAACTTGCTTAGTGCAAATCTACCAGACCAGGGAAAAGAAATGCACTCTGATGAGACTACAGGAAAGTGTTGACTCCATCATAAGCAGAGCAAAGTTCAAGAGGTATCCAAGTCATCACTTTCTCAAGATGACAGAAGCAGATAAGATCAAAGCCTCAGAGGCTGTTTTCATTCACTGGTATATTGAATCTAACTTCGCTGCAATATTATTGATATCAATGTGGTTAGTGCAGCCTGTCACCACAAAGTTCATTATAAGACTTTGATTTATTCATAGACTGTAGAAATGTAGGACTGGAAAGGACCTTGATAGGTCTTCTAGTTGTGTCCCCTATAGTGAGGCAACTCTAACTATTATTTAGATCAGTGGTAGGCAGACTTTTCTGCTCCATCCTTCCATTACTGCACATCCAAGGCTTCCTCAGCAGCAGATCTTGGGCTGATGGTGGAGCGGAGGTGCACAATGGAGGATGGGGCAGGATCTGGGGCTAGAGGCAGAGCTGGTCTGGGGGAGGAGAGGGAAAAAGAGCAGGACTGGGATTGGGGTGAGGCAGGGATGAAGTGGAGCTGGGCCTGGGGGCGGAGCAGGACTGGGCTGGAGCTGCTCTGGGGGTGGAATGGGACTAGAAGCATTGCACTCCTGCTCCTTGTGAGGGCTGGCCTGGGCTCTGCCATGCATCCCCCTGTGTGTTTATCCAGGCCTTCTCTAAGAGGTGAGTGCCCCTCAGTTTGTGCACCACTGATCTAGACTGCTCCTGACGGGTGTTAGTGATGTTAATATAGCATTTCGGCCTGTATATTTCACTCAGATAGAATTTTGGGTTTTTTTGGCTGTTTGACTTACGATATTCTTATATTCTTGCTAACATGTGAACAAAGCACAAAGACACCGTGTGTTGCATCTGACCACAACCAGATGGGATTTATAACACAATGAGAAAAGACAAGGAAGAACGTTAGTGTTGCTGATTTTTGGTGGGAGTTTACTATACGACTGCCTTGACTCCTATCTCAAGGCAGGGTCAAGCAACCAGTCAGGAAGGGCAAGGAGGGATGTCAGGGGAGGCATAAGAAACACTAAGGTGACAGGAAACTGTGACTGTGGCTGAAACACAACCTCACTCCCTAGCCCTCTCATGGGGTACAAAAGACATGGTACTGAAGCCCCCAGACTCACAACCCTCCAAAATGAAACATGACCATAAATTGTAAGGGATGGCACTAAGGATGTGCACTACAGATATAATTAAGCCTGCTAAGAAAGAGGAGGGGGACAGGGAAAAGCTCTACTGGTGTACAGAACTGTGGATTTGCTTGTTTGATTAACACCAATAAACATCACATAGTCCAAAGTGCAGGCAATCTTGTTCTTAAAAATCTCCAGTGGTGGAGATTCCATAACCTCCCTAGGTAATTTGTTCCACTGCTTAGATATCCTTACAATTAGGAAGTTTTTCCTATTGTCCAACCTAAATCTCCCTTGTTGCAGCTTAAGCCCATTGCTTCTTGTCCTGTCCCTGTTGGTTCAGGAGAACAATTTCTCACCCTCCTCTTTATAACAACCTTTTACATACCTGAAGACTATTATTGTGTCCCTCTTCAGTTTTCTCTTCTCCAGATTAAATTAATTTTTTTCAATATTTCCTCATAGATCATGTTTTCTAGACTTTTCATCATTTTTTTTTTTTGCCCTCCTCTGGATATTCTCCAGTTCGTCTCCATCTTTCCCAAAGTGTGGTGACAGAACTGGCACAGTACCCCAGTTAACACCTTATCAGTGCTGACTAGCGTGGCAGAGTTACTACTTGTGTCTTACAACATTCCCGCTAATGCATCCCAGATTGATGTTTGCCTTTTTTGCAACAGTGTTACACTGTTGACTCATATTTAGCTTGTGATCCACTATGACCCACAGATCCTGTGACCTGTAGTGCCTGGGGCAGCCCTCACTGGTAATGCCAAGGTCAGGGCAGGCTGCAAAAGGGAGAGCAGATACTCCCAAGACTGGTGGGTAACACTGAAGTTTAACCTCACGGCCAGACACAAACAGTACTTCTGATCCCCGACACTGGTTATCAGGTGCTGATTTGGGGCCAGAGACTGGAATGCAGCAGAGGACTGGGTGATTTCTTTTTTTGCTTCTTGATAACCAGTGTAGCGGATCAGAAGCACTGTTTGTGACTGGTTTAACCAGTGAAGTTTCCTGTTGATGTTTGGTTAAACTTCACAATGATACTTCATAGGTATCACTCAGCTCCAATCCTTTCATTAATAGAATATTCAGGCGGCCATCCCAGTGCAGAACTAGAGGGGAAATCGAGAGAGAAACTGATTGACTTTTATCTCCTCCTTTTTGTTCCATCATCTTTGTCCCCTTCCCGTGTTGCTATTGGCCTGCCTCCCTCTACTCCCTCCTCACCCATGCCAGCTTTGTCTCACTCACTCGAAAAGCACAGCTTCAGGTCTTAATCGAAGAAAATCATCAAGCCCCTATTGCTTTTTGGATTGATGGATGTTATTAACCTGAGTTATTCATAGCTGCATTCGTCTTTCTCTTCTGAAGCAGAAAACTTTTCCTGGCCCCTCAGAGCCAGTAGCTGTCTTGAAAAAAGATATGAATAACCCAGCAACTGAAAGGAGACATCAAATTCTAATTCCCAGAGAAAGTCTTGGTACAGCACAAACTGTACATCTTCTGTACCCCAAACCAAGTCAATATGCATTCTTCACTGTATACGTGATTGGAGGCTCAACATTCTACATGTTGGAAAGCTGAAAATTGGAATAATTGTCATTGAAAGGGCTGATTTCTTTGTAGATGTCATGCATAGGGCTAGACATTTAAATGTTCAAATTGACACAAAACCACCAGATTTTCAAAAGAGTTCAGCACATTGGGAAGACCTAGCCATAAGTGTCACTTGAGGTCTTTACATCATGATTTTAGGATTTTGGTAACTCAGACATGGGTCTGTTGCAGGAGTGGATGGGTGAGGTTCTGTGGCCTGCAACAGATGATTATGATGATCCTTTCTGGCCTTCAAGTTTATGAATCATAGACGAAGCTGTGGGGTGATGAGCAGTTTTGTAAAATCTCACCCTTATTTTAGATGTGTAAATGAGAACTAAGCTATTCTAAAAATCTGGCCCCAGTTGTGAGTGACACAATTGGAAATTAGCTTAAATTGAGCTAATTTCCAACTTGATCCCACTTCCCAGTGCAGAATGCCCATGTATGGGTAAATATGCTCTGGAAGGGAGATCTAGCTAGCTTAAACCATATCAATTTCAACTTGATCTTTTAAATGTCTAATGCTTTCCCCTAAAGTAGCTTTTTTTTAAAAAAAATGCATCATACTTTATAGCTGAATTTGTTCTTTTTCTACCTTGATTTTTATAACATGTGGACTGTTTGGAACTCAGATTTTATGTAATTAATCATCATATGGGCAGAGGGTAAGGGTATATCGTCGAGTACTAACTGCCACTAAGACAATAAAAGTGATGATAGAAGTGTAACTTCATTAGTATTTGAATTCACTTTCTTGGCTACAGAAGATGAATCTTACTTCCCTGCTTTTCTCGAATAGCTTGATCCAAAACCTGTTGAAGTTGATTGAAGGATTCCCACTGACCCCAGTAAGCTTGAGCTCAAGCCCTAAATGCTATGATGTTGAGAAGTACAAGGAATTAATTATTTCAAAATCAACTAGAGGTCTATCCCTGCTCTTGTTAATTAACACAAAGCTCTATGTGTATGCAGAATTTCACTCCAATAAGAATTTACTATTGCCCCTTTGTGGACAGAGAGGATGAAAACTCAGTGAATCTCTGTTAGGGGAGACTATGGAAGTGGGGAATGGTATCTCTCTCAAATCCTTTCCCCCCACACCTGAACCTGATATAGATTCTTTGTAGGGCCCTGGAATCATGGTCTGAAGATAGCATAAGCCTGCAGCGAGGGAACATCATCAGCCTACCAATCTGAGGTTTCCCTGTTAAATTAATGTTGCCTAGGATAAGCACTTGCCTTCTCTGTGCCGTGGGATGTCCTTAAGAGTGTTTTGGGAGAACTGGATGATGGGAGAGTCCCTAGCAGCACAGATCTCTTTGAGCCATATTATTGGAGCATTGGGAGAGAGGCACAGAGCCAGCACGAAGGCAAAGGGTTCATCTGAATGACTTGGGCATACATGGACTCCCCAAGGACAATGTGAATCCCACACGTATCTACTAGTTTTGCATGACAACGCCCTAAACATGGGTGGCTGATGCTAAGGAAACTCCATGAAGAGAAACTCAGAGCTTTCTGTCTCACTGTTGAGTAATTCCTATGTAGGAGAGATTTGTCCCGGAATATTTTGCTTGTTCAATTTAAAAAAAAAATCAAAGAAATTTTCCTGTCATTTTCTTGTGCTACTGGATATTACAATTTCTGTGACTGCCCTCTATCAACTACAGCTTCCCAAAGTCTGGGAAATATAACTATGTATTAATAGCACTCACCTGGAATGGATTTATTCAGTTAGCAGTTGAGATACAAGAACAGTTAGATCTTCTTCTTCTTCTTGGTCAGGAACAAAAACGTGGATTTTTTTTCTTTGGTTTAGTAGTAGCAAAGTAAACTGCTTTTCCAATTTCTCTGCTCAGCTTCAACTATGTTATATTTAAACCAAAGGATTTAGGGAGAAGAACTCTGTGGAGATTTTGCAGTGCCATAAATCATGAGAATAAAACTGGTATGTCTGAATGAAATCCAAGTGAGCAACAATTTTCTGGTAATGTGTAAAGTGATTATCTGCTAGTTCAGAGCTTAGATTTTGTGCCTGCTTCTGGGCATTCATCTGGGCAGGCAATATGTTCAAATTAGCATCTGTTGAGAAATGTTGGCTTTTCCCTTGATGAAATAGCTCTATTCTCCCATCATAGACAAGTTCAGTGAAATCCGGTTATTTACATGGGGCTGGATGAATCATTAGGTTCACCCTAAAAGCAAGAAAGTGTTCTGGAATTGGTCACATACTTTCCATTTGCCATTGGAAAATGCTGATTTGCCAAAATCATAACATTTTTGTAGAAAGGATTGATGTTTCTTGATTTTTTTTATGAGAAATTATCAAATGTTCAATCACTTTATTTTAACATTATTATAATACAAATGTTGCAACAATAAAGTCTAAACAACCTGTTTTGACCTCATCAAAACAAAATCTTTTGGGAATATTTTTGTAGTGCAAAATATTCTGACATTCGGACGTTCATCCCAATTTGGGATGACACCAAATTTCAGGATATTGAAATTTCCCAAGGAATGAAAATTCCAAACTTCAGCTTAATCTAGGTACTGTGTAGCCATGGCAAAGCTGCTCTGGGAAGGAATTATGTCTGAGTAACAATTTCTCCCATGACCTCTCTTGCTCTATGGTGGGCGGCTAAGTTACTTGACTCCTTTCTGGGGTGCTCCCCTTCCACTCAGCTGGCTACTCTGGGCAATAAGCAGGGGTGGAGCCAAGGATCTACCATTCCTCACTCCTCTCTATCTCCATCTCTCTCACTTGCTTAGCAGGGAAGCACCTTCCTCATCTCCCCGCCCATTGCTGGAGCTGCAATCTGGGCAGGTGGGAACTTTACTCGTAACTACTTCCCCTGCATGGTCAAGCACATGGCCTGGGACAAGCTGGTCCATAAGAATCTGAACTTAAACATGCAGAAAGTGTAGTATTCTAACACTTCAGCTCAGTTTATTACATCTCTTTTCATAGGAATCCCCCTCAGACCAAAGCTCAGTGCTGGTCTCATGAGAACTTGTGCATAGCCTGCAACGCCTACTGTAATGCCAGCACCAGAACTAGCATGACAGCTGACACAGCCTCATCTCACTCTTCCGTGTTTGTGGGCACCTCCTCTGTAAAGCTAATATCAGTGCTCATATCCTTGGAATGCAGTCTGCTCGAGCAAACAGTGTGATTTCAACCCAGGCCCTATAGCACTAAAACTCTCAGCCTCTGCTGCAAAGGCTAAAGGAGTAGTTCCCTTAGCTGCCCAAAGTTGTATAGGTATTTACCCTGATGAGGATCAGCCCCCAAGTGGCAAAAACTCAAATCGTGCTAGTGTGGTTTACACCACAGCAGCATTTTAACACCCATTTTGCACAAGGACAAATCACTACATAAGATACAAGGCAATGGAGAACCAGGGAAAGTGGAAAAACTCTTTCAAGCTAGTATAGTAAAGACCTACCAAACAATGCCTCCTACATGACCGAGAGGATGACCCCAAGTTTTGTCCCCCTTAGAAAAGGCTGCTAGTAGAGGAAGATAAAAGCTTCCAGCTGGAATCTGTTCCCACGGCTGTTCCCTGATTTTCCTGCCACTGACATGCAGCAAAAGAATCAATCAATGTCTCCATCACTTAGGAGCCTCTTAGCCAGAATATTTCCCAATAGGAAATCTTGAAACTGCAAATAGGATAAGAACATAGGATCTGATCCATGGTCGCTCTCTTTTTGATTGTCCTGTCTCCTAAGATAGTGAGTACCAGATGCTTCAGAAGAGGCTCAAGAGTCAGTTCTGGGAAATTATCCTTATACCTACTAACAGAGGATGATTTCAGTTGGGAGCTGAGAGACAAGCTCAACATGTAGAGACTTTGGAACTTCTGGAATATAGAAGAGAATCTTGAAGATTTTCTAACTGCTTTCTTCTCTAGCTGGGCTGCTTTATTTTATGTAGTTGGTAAGCTATTGCTTTTTAACTTTACAGGTTTACATTTCTTACTTGATTTTTTTTAACTTCCATTCATGAATGATCCTATATTTGATAGAACTGAGTATGTCTGAGCCCACACAAAATAAACACTACGTACTCTACGTGACAATTATCAAGTGATCCAGTCCCAGGTTCTAGCATTCAGAGGCTTAGGGACACCCAGAACATGGGGATGAATCCCTGACCATCTTGGCTTATGGCCATTCATGGATATGAACTTATCTAATTCTTTTTTGAGCCCAGGTATACTTTTGGCCTTCACAGCATGCCCTGGCAATAAGTTTTACAAGTTGACATTCTATTTACAATAATAGCAGTATCCATGATTCTAAATCTAGGGGAAATCACAAAGACCACAGTAAAGGGTCATACCACATTGTACATGGCCATTACTACATGTCACCCGCGGTGTTCATTTTAAAAGAAGAAAGAGATTGTTATGGCAGGAGTCACCAAATAATGTTACACACAGTCTTAAAAGTCCTTCTCTGTAGTGTGTGAGCATTATATGATTTTTGAGGAGATACTAAATGTAGTGGTGTTAGTTTTTGTGGTGCAGATTCTTTAAGGTGGATTGCTCTCTGACTTAGTCAATTCTTGAGGCACACTCGCTTCCTGAGAACTGGGCACTGGTGTTTTGGGCTTTGATTTCTGAAAGAGGAGATTGCCTGCCTGGTATTTGTGACCCACTCTGTTCAAAGACTGGTTTATCTAATGTAATAGCAATAAGAAAATACTGGGATTTCACTCCCAACCTAAAACTAACCTTCACAGAGTCCCAAAATTTGTTCCCATTCAGAAGAGGGCCACAAATATGAGCATCAGCAGAGTGGAAGAATAGTGAATGGGCTGGAGACAGATGAATGTACTTGAATGGGCTTGCAAATTGAGCTTTACCCTAATACTGTTCACTCTAAGCTGTGCACGTGTGTGTGCACACACAGATCCTAAACCCCGTGCACACAGCGAAATACCGCATGCACAAAAATTTGCACAGAAGTGCAAAAATTTGCATAGAAGAAATTTTTTGTGCACATGGCCTGTCAAAAATTAGAGAGAACATTGCCCCTAAGTAGTGGTTATTAGATATCAGGATTGAAGCATTTTCTCAGGCCAGTGAGAAATGCTTGTTGTACCTCTTTGAAGTCCTTTGTGTTTACCAGTCTACAAGCTTGAAACTTGGAAGCACAGAAATGCAATTAACATTTAGAGGAAACCAGCGAGTTACTAATATGATAAAAGATCCAGGAGAAAGCAAAGCTGTGAAGAAGTATTAGTAATTGGAAATCCATGGGCCATTAGAAGTGACTCCACTCTGCCAAATAGGCACCTTTTACTGTGTAAATATGGCATATTCTTAATCAACAGATCTGCTTGCTCCCTATGTGTGTTTGCAGCCACATCTGCTGCTGATGTTCAACACCTATTGACTTCTTTTTATTCAGCACTGCAAAGCCAACTAATGGACATGGATGGATGTGAAAGTGGGATGCTATTCATGTGCATACTTTCAAATCCACTGAAGACAATAGTTTTGTACAGAAATGGGTAGATAAGCCTTCTCTCTGATTTGCCCGTGAACCTCAAACCATGCCAAGTCAGGTTTGGTCAGCAAAGTATTGCACAATGCTGATAGATTTCACTAAGATATTAAATATGGGATTTTCAAATCTCTAATAGGAGATTTGGGCACCTAATTTAAATTAATTTTTAACTGGAATTAGGCATCTAGTTCCTGTTAATTTTAATAGGAATTGAGCATCCCTTAGGCAACTTTGAAAGTTGCAGCCTCAGTATGTTCCAAAGCAAGCATCTCTGTTCCTATTGACTGTGTGTGTTCCCTAACAGATCAGTAAAAATGCACAGCTTAAAACACAGAATTACAAGTACCCCCCTGTAAAGTTTCTGCATTCAAAGAATGTACACTTAGAACAAAATGGATGCTGCCAAGATATCACAAGAAACATTCCTATGCATAACTGAAAACAACTCCTTGAACTCCCAGTGCTGTTTCCTTTAGACTTTAGAGGAATGAAATTACAGATAAAGACAACGTGCCTTAGAGCTATTTGCTCCTTTCTTCTCCCAGTGAAAGGCTTCTTATATATTTTCTTTCAGGTTTAATATACCTCTTCCTTATAATAAGGTCTGATATTTGATAGCAGCCTTCAACTACGTGAAGGAGTGGGTTCCAAAGGGATGGAGCTAGGCTATTCTCAGTGATGGCAGATGACAGAACAAGTAGTAATGGTCTCAAGTTCCAGCACGGGGAGGTCTAGGTTGGATATTAGGAAACACTATTTCACTAGGATGGTGGTGACGCACTGCAATGGGTTACCTAGGGAGATGGTAGAATCTCCATCCTTAGAGGTTTTTAAGGCCTGGCTTGACAAAGCCCTGCCTGGGATGATTTAGTTGGTATTGGTCCTGCTTTGAGCAGGGGATTGGACTAGATGACCTCTTGAGGTTGCTTACAACCCTAATATTCTATGATTCTATAACTTGAAATGCCTCTTTCAGTCTTGAGACCAGCTGCTGAATCCTATTGGCACACCAATATGAACCCTAAATAGGCCAAATGCACATTATCAAGTGATAGGGGTTGGGGAGGAGGGAAACTTGTGCAATAGCTTTAACTTTAAATGCGACACTAGGAATTATGGAGATGCCCCCTGCTCCTTTGGTTGTTCCTGATACTACACTTGCTTGGCTTCCTTTGGGTTTTTCATCAAGATAAGAACCATAGACCTGCAGAAATAAGAGGAAAAGGCCTATTAAGTCATCCACCTTTTCTCCATTTTGCTTTACAAATGTACAGAGGAAGAGGTCTCCCTCCACTTTCCCTGGGAGATGATTGCACAGGCTAATATGCTGTGGTAATATTTTGTGCCATTAAAGTTTGCTTCTGCGGTAGGAACTGCACTGACCCAGTGGCAATACTAGGAAGGGTTGTACTTCAGAAAAGAACAGTCTAGAATACAGAGCCTTAGTTCCTTGGTCATAATGGTATCACTGATCAGGAATACTGGCAGCTTCTTTTGCTCTTCTTCCATCTTGTTCACTGTTCTGAAGAGCTTCTTTCTTGGGCTGTTCTCATTCTATTCCTCATCTGCTGGCTCCTCCAGGGAAGAATACTTACTGCTGGTGACTGCCAAAGGTTGGAAAGGTCACTGACTTTTCCCTACACTCCTTCTACTATGCCTACTTTGCCACATCTTCCATCTAACTTTCTTGCTTCTCTACACATATCCTATCTATTGTTTTAACTTGTGATATGTCTGAGTCCTTCCTGTGTTCCAATTGATTTTGCTTGCTTGCTTTCTCCAACCCATTTCATAAGCAGCTAAAGGCCTTGTATGTTTCCCCTGAGAGAGGCCATCAGCTTGACACAAATTCATACAAAAATTTGCATTAAGGCCAGCACTGAAGTTGCCCAGTGAAGCATTCTGAGGTTGGGAACCATCAAAGTTAGTGGTGAATATGCAGCCTTAACTCTGCCTAGTTGTGGGAATGCACTGCCGTTATCACAGTTGCATATGACCCTTCAATCTTTGGTATTGGATGTTCTTGGAGATTTTATCAGTATTATACCGCTGCCTTCTGGACTTCATTCAGAACAGCTAACATTTCACACCTTCCACATCAAATGACTCTGGTTTCCATAGTATCCGTTTCATATCCTATTCTGTTCACTTGTTGGGACTTGTCAGTGTTGGCTTCTTCCTCTCAGAACTTCTTCAGGAATTCTTGCAGTATATGGTTTGCTGTTCATGTTTCACACTGAGTCGCAGCTTATGCCAGCCTTAGGTCCATCCCTTCACTTCTCAGTTCTGGCTTGCTGTTCCCTGCTACACACCAAGCCTTCACACAGAGATCCTGAGCAGGTACAGAACCACCACGCTAAAGCTAGTGTTTATTTTCAGTCAGTTACCCAAATCCCCAGTTTGTTCTTCCATCTGTCATCACATTGAAATCGCTCCCTCTGGAGCATTGTTCTTGCCTTCACTAGTCTCTGTTCTCAGCTGCTTGCTGAATCATAGAAGTGCAACTCTTTGAATAAAGCTGATCTGAGAAATGAGGTGGGAATTTGTAACAATGCAGACAGAGGACCTTTGAGCCTATTCAGTGATTTTGGTCCTTCACTGTACTGAATGCCAGCTCTAACATATGAATAAAACAAGTAGGTATCTAGGACAGGAAAATATGCTTTTATTTAGGTGGGTTGTTATGGTCTGTGTGTGTGTGAGAGAGAGAGAGAGAGAGAGAGAGAGCTTCCATTTCACCTTGGGCGACAGAAACCCTAAGGACAACACTGACCACTACAAAGAAAGCTATGGCCCTGTATAAAGAGATCCTGTATTTCAACACCTCTTGTGTTTCTTTCATGCTTCTCTAATATTACACTGTCATACTTGTCACAAAAGAGGGTTTGTCTGCACTAAATTTTAACTTCCCTTTTTCCTATTTGGTCTATTTTTTTTCTATAATTCACTCTTGTATTTCCCAGTTAACATTAAAATATATTGTACCTATTTCTCAAAAATTAGATAGATCTCATAAAATGTTAGGGGGTTTGGCTGATATTGAAATGTTAAGATAATACCAAAAAATATTACCCATTTTTTAATTTGATTTAACTTTAAAATATAGAAAAGAGGCAGTGGCAAGGAACTGGATGTTCAAGTGACTGTCCGTATGTACTCCCCTCTTGGTGCGCATGCAGTATCCTTTGGCCAGCAGTGCCCAGTAGCTGTACCTGTCCCCATATGCCTTCACGCCTGCCCCATGCTAAGGCATAAAGGGCAGAATGAGGCCAACCATTCCTCAGCTCCTTCTATCACCTGGAACTGTGAGCACTATCTTTATATCTTGCTCTTGGCTAGCTTTGTTTGTATATAGCTCATATTATTGTACATAGTAGTTGACTAGTGAAAAGTACTTAGTTGATAGGGTTTTTGGTAGGTTTCTATCTGGGTATTTCCTTTTTTTTTATACCCAGTTACAGGCTACAGCCATAATGACTAAGAGCACATGTCCTGACTTCAAATATTACCTCTCCTGTGAGGTGAATGTCCCTCAGTGATAGGTATGACAGATGTTTATTTTGTCTGGGTGAGAGGCATATCACTGAAGTGTTCGCCTTCAGGTCATTTTCAAAACAAATGCAGAAAGTGAGGGAAGCTTGCCTAGAACACTTTCTTTTAGATAAATGGATGAGACCTGCCTTGGATCTGGACAAAGCAAGTCCTTTCTAGAGGAGTGCAATCTTCTAAGAAGTGTGGAGGGAAAAAAAAAAAAGGTTGATTAACTTGCAGTACTGTGGTTCTTCAAGATGAATTGACTACATGTATTGCATGATGCGTCCTCCTTTCCTCCTACTATGGAATCTCAGAACACATGCACACTGTACTGGTGAAGGGACTGACAGTTGCATTTGCACAATACTTTATGCCCCCAGGGTTCAGGCATGGTCCAACAGACACTAATGGCAAAAGGATTCTGATCCCAAGACCATAGGGCACATGCCCACTAAGAATGGAATCGATATGGACAACATCCGAAAGAACCATAATTACTATAAAGTAAATAACTGTTTTGCCTGTATGCCTGTTTCACAAGTATATGGTAGTTTATTTTGTCTATATTTACCCTCTTCTCTTGGCTAACATCAAAATGACTCCCATTGAAATGTTCAGTTTTACTGCTTTCCCATTACATGTGACTGGAGTGAGATCAGAGATGCCTTCCTTTGCTGCTGTTCCTGGTATATCTTTCCTGTTGACTAAGGATAATTTATTGCCATCTCTGAATTCAGTGAAATCCCTTTGGACTTTGCATATCAAGTCTGAAGATACTGACTAGACTACCAGCATAGTGTAAAATGATCGAATATTTAGTTTGATGACTTTATGATATCACCAGATCAAATTCTATGGCCTGTGTTATTCAGGAACTCAGATTAGATTATAACAACAGTCCTTTCTGGCCTTTAAAATCAATAAAATGTATTGTTACGGTATTAACTATGAATTTTATAGATTTTGGGCAGCTCCAGAATATGTGTCCTGTTCTCCTTCAGCAGATTATTCTCTCTCAATCTTATTCTCTTTATTTAATAAATTATACTGGTATCCAGTGTGACTGTTTAGAATAAACTGTAACAATTTGAGGTAAAATAGTTATGCTTTTGGCTAATGTAGCCATGTAGCTTGCTCTGTATCTGTAGGTCCATTCCTCATTTGAACCACTGAATTGCAGGATTTTTCTCCATATAGGATGGCCCGTTAGCATTGATGTTAACAGGCACAGAGTTAAGCCAATGCTAAACACTATTGAAAAGGTCGTTTATATTGTTGTCTTTAACAGAATGGGCACTTTCATTCTGTACTCTAAGTGAAAATTACAGATCATTGAAGGGTGGTGAGATACAGGAGATGGCTCAACTGTTCCAATAGTTTATTATCTACTTTTGATCATATGGCCTCATTCCCCAAATTTTTTCACATGCCTTGATATTAATGCATAAGTAGAGTCAGCAGGTTCTAACTAAAAGATGTTAGAGGGTTGCTAGCCAATATTGCCAGTGGATTATTAATATATTATATGGGTTTGAAGACCATCAATCACTCAATACAGATTAAATTCTTGTGTGTTTTCTCTACTATTGATTGTTCTAGCACTCCTGATTATGGAGTTCTTACTGTGTATCAGCAATAACTGTTGTCCAGGTATATGTAATTTGTAATTCGGAGTTACTTGTGGCTAACTATCCATAATTTCTTAATATCCAGAAGATTTGTTATATCTATATGATGTAAAGAAGTGACAGCACCACTGCTGCTCACAAAATGTAGCTCTCAAAACCATTTTAAATTATACCTCCTGCCTGGGCAGTTGATAATCTTCATGCTTCCATAAGATCTTCTATTACTCTATTTCTCCATACATGTTTGTGTATGTTTATGATGACTTCATCAGATTAAGGTGGCAAATTAACCTTTCTAATCTCGTAGACTAAAACCTGATTTACGCACACTTCTGGCCCAGTGCTTACTGTATTGTCATTAACACCAGCATTACTATCACTGGGAAACTCTTCTTCTCAGTCTTTCTCTTGCTGTGGAGTATCAGCATATGTTGCTGAATTGGGCATTGGCTACTTTTTGGAAGGACCATGTGATTCCTGCAGTGTACAGTTTGTGAGGCCTGTTGGGAACCAAAAAGGAATAGGCTGACTAAATAGGCGATAGACTGAGTTATGTAATTACTTTGCTGTTTTCATGAACAGAAATGATTTTTTTAATTAAAATTTACTTTTCATAACTTATCATTTTGACTCAATTGCTCCTTATCCTCTATGGACATTCTGAATGAAGATAATTTTAATTAAAAAACCAAATAGATGCCTACCTTGAAAAATACTAAGAAAGTATATTATATTCCTTCTTAAACATAATAATTATGGTGCTAATACTTTATACCATCCTTAATGAGAAAAAGGGAACAATTTCTGAAGGGAGTGAAAGATAGTTGCTTGCTTTAAGGCTTGATCCAAAAGCCACTGGAAAAAAAACTCCCATTGACTTCACTGGGCTCTGGATCAGATCATAAAGTTCAATTCAGCAAAGCATGTCTATACATGTTTGACTTGAAGAATGTGCTTACACCCATCTCTACTCAACAAAGCACTTAGATCATACTTGCTTAAATGTAAACATGTGCTAAAGTACCTGAATTTGGCTTTGCTAAACCAGGGCCTAAAACAGTAACCATTTTTTAAAGGAGCCCCTCTCAGTCAAGAATTCCATGTTGCCCACATATTGATCAGAGCTTTATGGGAGCCAAAACTTCTGTTTTATGGGAAACTTTGTGATTTCAAAATTTGGTTTTGTTACAAATTGGAATGAAACCAACATTTTCTTCATTTCAGTTTGGGTTAATCAAAATATTGCACCAGAAATGTCAAAACAGAACACATCAACATTATCAATATGCTTCATGTCGTGGGTTTATCCTTTACTAAATTTTGTAGACATAGACATTTCCACAGAAAGCTTCTTGGTTTCGACAAAATGGCATTTTTTGACTAAAATGAAATTCCACTGGATCATTTTTGATCAGTTCAAATATTAATATGTAATAGAGTGTTGTGAACAATAAGGGGAAGATGTGCTAATGTCAATTATCTATTATTACTGCTAATTTTATTAAAACTCAACAGTGTATAGCAGCGGTTCTCAAACTGGGGGTCACAACCCCCCGGGGGGGTCACAAGTCCTCTGCGCCACCAAAGTGCCACCAATCCAAATGCTTCCGCTTTCAGTGGTGTTTCAGTGGACATGCTGTGCGCTTCAGTGTCCACTGAAAAGCTGCCAAAAGCAGACTTTCACTTTGGCGGCTTTTTGACGGACATGCGTGGGTCACGGCAGACCACAGGGAACGGAAGAAGGGCTGCTGACCCAAGAAATTTGAGAACCGCCAGTATATAGTTTCTTCTTGTCCCATTTGAGCACATACATTGATAGAGATGAATATATTTTGAGTTACAAAACTGTTTACAAATGCAAAAATGAAGTCTGCATTTTTTTCCTTGCGTGTTTAAGGGTCAGTATTTAGATGTGTAGAAGTGCTTTAAAAACTAAGAGCTTTTTACCCAGGAGTAGTCAAGAGAATTAATCTGAATTACTGATGAAAGTGGATTAGTAAAACCACATTTAAACACCTGTGTGGATGCTCTTAAACTGAATTAAGGCCGCTTTAATTCTGAATATCTTAATTCACTCTGGAAGTGAAAAATTATCTGAATTGAATTAAAACGTCTTAATTCTGAGGCCAGGTCTACACTACAGACCTATATCAGTATAACTGTGCTGTTGAGGGGTGTGAAAATTTCCAATGCCTAAGTGATGTAGTTATACCACCCTAACCCCCTGTGTAGCCAGCGCAAAGTCAATGGATGACCTTCTCCAATCGAAAAAGCTACCACCACTTGGGGAGGTGGATTAACTATGCCAACAGGAGAAACTCTTGCAGCAGTGTAGAAGCATCTTCACTAAAGTGCTGTAGCATTTTACATGAAGATAAGCCCTACCTAAGAGCTTTAATGTGGAGGTTTAATGCAGTTTAACCAAACACTTTAAGGGCTTGGCTACACTTGCAGCTGTAGAGCGATTTGGGTTAAACCAGCCTTCGGAGAGTGCACTAGGGAAAGCGCTCTAGTCTGTCCACACTGACAACTGTAAGCGCACTGGTGTGGCCAAATTTGTGGCAGTTGCAGCATTGGGAGCAGTGCATTATGGGCAGCTATCCCAGCGTTCAAGTGGCTGCACAGTGCTTTTCAAATGAGGGGGGTGGGTTGGAGTGTGTTATGTGTATGTGGGGGAGAGAGTGGGTTTTTTGGAGAGCTGAGGAATGTGTCAGCATGCTATCTTGTAAGTTCAGACCCTCTTACCCCTCTGCCTCTCTCTCACTCACTCAGTAAATGTTTGCTTTGTCCCATTGCAGGTAAGCAGCTGCTGTCTGAAATGGAGCTCTGAAAAGGCACTTCAGCATTCCTTCAGTGATTTCACAACAAAGGGAAGAGAGACCACTTGATTTAAGGGGATTATGGGGCATTTCCAGAGGTCAGTCAGAGCGCAGTAACTTAACTCGTCATCCACACAGACTCTGAAGCGTCTCACCCAATACGTAACAGCCGTTAATCCTCTCGGGAGGTGGAATACCAGAAGCACTCCAGCCAGGGAGTCAGAGCGCTCTACATGCCTTGCCAGTGTGGACAGGGAGTAAGGTAGAGTACTCTGGGATGTTTTATTGCGATATAAAGTGCAAGTGTAGCCAAGCCCTAAATTCATAGACTTTTAGGCCAGAAAGGAAAACCATTATTATCTAGTCTGACCTCCTGCACATTGCAGGTCACAGAATCTCAATCACTCACTCCTGTGTTAGACCCCTAACCTCTGGCTGAGTTACTGAAGACCTCAAATCATGATTTAAAAACTTCAAGAAACTGAGAATCCTCCATTTACTTTCATAGAATCATCATAGAATATCAGGGTTGGAAGGAACCTCAGGAGGTCATCTAGTCCAACCCCCTGCTCGAAGCAGGACCAATCCCCAACTAAATCATCCCAGCCAGGGCTTTGTCAAGCCTGACCTTAAAAACCTCTAAGGAAGGCGATTCTACCACCTCCCTAGGTAACCCATTCCAATGCTTCATCACCCTCCGAGTGAAAAAGTTTTTCTTAATATCCAACCTAAACCTTCCCCACTGCAACTTGAGACCATTACTTCTTGCTCTGTCATCTGCTACAGTCTAGATCCATCCTCTTTAAAACCCCCTTTCAGGTAGTTGAAAGCAGCTATCAAATCTCCCCTCAGTTTTCTCTTCTCTAGACTAAACAATCCCAGTTCTCTCAGCCTCTCCTCATAAGTCATGTGCTCCAGGCCGCTAATTATTTTTGTTGCCCTTCTCTGGACTCTTTCCATTTTTTCCACATCCTTCTTGTAGTGTGGGCTCCAAAACTGGACGCAGTACTCCAGATGAGGCCTTACCAACGTTGAATAGAGGGGAACAATCATGTCCCTCGATCTGCTGGCAATGCCCCTACTTATACAGCCCAAAATGCCA
Organism: Dermatemys mawii; assembly: GCA_007922305.1. Lineage (NCBI taxonomy): Eukaryota > Metazoa > Chordata > Testudines > Dermatemydidae > Dermatemys > Dermatemys mawii. Next base: position 4,712,522 of record ML677363.1, read on the forward strand.
TTAGCCTTCTTGGCAACAAGGGCACATTGTTGACTCATATCCAGCTTCTCATCCACTGTAACCCCTAGGTCCTTTTCTGCAGAACTGCTGCCTAGCCATTCGGTCCCTAGTCTGTAGCAGTGCGTGGGATTCTTCTGTTCTAAGTGCAGGACTCTGCACTTGTCCTTGTTGAACCTCATCAAATTTCTTTTGGCCCAATCCTTTAATTTGTCTAGGTCCCTCTGTATCCTGTCCCTACCCTCCAGTATATCTACCACTCCTCCCAGTTTAATGTCATCTGCAAACTTGCTGAGGGTGCAATCCACGCCATCCTCCAGATCACTGATAAACATATTGAATAAAACTGGCCCCAGGACCGACCCTTGGGGTGCTCCGCTTGATACCGGCTGCCAACTAGACATGGAGCCATTGATCATGACCTGCTGAGCTCGATGATCCACCCAGCTTTCTATCCATCTTATGGTCCATTCATCCAGCCCATACTTCTTTAACTTGCTGGCAAGAATACTGTGGGAGACCGTATCAAAAGCTTTGTTAAAGTCAAGGAGTACATCCACTGCTTTCCTCTCATCCACAGAGCCAGTTATCTCATTGTAGAAAGCTATTAGGTTAGTCAGGAATAATTTGCCGTTGGTAAATCCATGCTGACTGTTCCTGATTACTTTCCTCTCCTCTCAGTGCTTCAGAATTGATTCCTTGAGGACCTGCTCCATGATTTTTCCAGGGACTGAGGTGAGGCTGACTGTCTTGTAGTTCCCCGGATCCTCCTCCTCTTTTTTTAAAGATGGGCACTACATTAGCCTTTTTCCAGTCATCCGGGACCTCCCCCGATTGCCATGAGTTTTCAAAGATAATGGCCAATGGCTCTGCAATCACATCCGCCAACTCCTTTAGCACCTTGGATGCAGCGCATCCGGCCCCATGAACTTGTGCTCGTCCAGCTTTTCTAAATAGTCCTGAACCACTTCTCTCTCCACAGAGGGCTGGTCACCTTCTCCCGATGCATTTCATTTAAATCTGCAAATGACCTGTGCAGAGAAGGCTTCCTTTGGAGGCTGTTCCAGAACTTCACTCTTCTGATGGTTAGAAACCTTCATCTAATTTCAAGTCTAAACTTCCTGCTGGCCAGTTTATAGTCATTTGTTCTTGTGTCCACACTGGTGATTAACTTAAATAACTCCTCTCCCTCCCTGATATTTATCGCTCTGTGATGGGGTGTACTCACCACACTGGACTTGAGAGGGTAAATTAAGCCCAATGACTGCCGAGGCTGCACCTGGAGGAGGAGCCAGGGAGCAGGGATTGATTAGACATGAGGCTCAGCTGGGCAGGGACAGGTGGGATGTATATTAGCAAGAAGTTGACAACAGAAGGGGGCTGCAGGAAGGCAGGGAAGTGTGTTGGAACTATAGAGGGTAATGCACGCAGTTGCTCCCTGGGTTTGCCGGCTCCCACCTCCCTAGTCCCAAGGAGCCAGGAAGGTAGGAGAAGGCTCAGGGGAATAGCAAGGAGTAGCAGCAGTGAAGGCCTTGGCTGCTAACCCAAGGGCCCCTGAGCTGGAACCCAGAGTAGTGAGCAGGCCCAGATTCCCCTACCAGCCACTGGGAATGTGGCAAATACCAGGCAGAGGACAGTGGACTGTCTGGGATGATTTGGTCTGGGAAAGACTTTGTTACACTTCCCCGCCCCCCGGAAGGGGAAACTAAGCTGTGAAGTGGCCAAAGGGCTAAGTCATGAAATGGAGATTGCAGTTCCTGGAGCAAAAGTGGCCACAGCTTGTGAGAAGAGATGCGGAGAAGGTGCAATCCCTGGCCAGAACTAATCCCCAGGATGGCCAGTAGGATGTGCCATCAGTGGTGAGTACGCCCTGTGACACCCACTTATGTATTTATAGAGAGAGATCATATCTCCACTCACCCTTCTTTTGGTCCACCCAAGCTCCGTGAGCCTTTTCTCATAAGGTAGGTTTTCCAATTCACACCAGTAGTTAATTCAGATTAATTTTCCTGAGTGTCCACATGTGGACAAGCACTTAGATATACATCCAAAGTGCAATTTGAAATTAACCGACACCAGTAAACCAGATGATTTAACATAATCCCTTGCCCTCCTTCCACATCTGTGTATTCTGGACTGTCCGCAGGTAGTGCTTTCATCCACATGCATTTGAAATGGGTTTGAGTGTGAAAATTCAGTTTTCACTGGAGGTGTGTGGGTCTACATGTGTGTTTTATAATGAACAAACTGAAAAAAAAAATACAGATGTGTAAAAATTTTTATATCACCCATATTATGACCCCATCAACCCCTTTCTCACATGTGCAGTTATTTCCATAGATGCTAACTCTATATGACTTACAGCAAAGAATAACCTTTCATGTGTGACAGCAAGGAATGTGGATTCATTCTGTTGAATACATGGCAACCAAGGTAGCATTCGTCCACCCTGGGTACCAACTCCAACACTTTATTTGCATTTGCTTGCTCAAGATGGCACTTCAGCCTGTTCTGCAGGCACCATACTGTGTGTAAGTGTTCAGCAGACAGATGTTTGTAATAATTAACTGATTTCTACAGCTCTCCTTTAGGCACACAGCAAGTGACGCATCGAACACTGATGTTCAATTGCCTACTAACCTTGGTCTAATGGCCCCTGCTGAGGAGACCTATATAGCTATGTTATCAGATGAAATAAGATTGCAATCCTGCAGCCTTTTACTTTATTGATAGCAATTTTAATCTGGAATATGTCCCTTGATTGCAAAATTTGAAACATCAAATCCCTGCCTAGCTCGTTGCTGCCCCCATCCCTGGGCTCCATGCAACAGTGTAAGTCAGGAGTAAATCCATTGTCACTGACAATTACCTGGAATTTACACCAGTAGAATTTGGTTCTCTGTGGTCAGGATTGATGGCGTACAGTGAATGAAGCAGGGATGCACCTGCCTTGAAATACCAGAATCACCCATATAGTTGTTGTTGGAGCATTTAGTGCGCTGGAGGAGGTACACCACAGTTGTGATAGACATATGTAGGACCCATGGATCTTGAAAGCTGTACTGCACGGGGTGTTGATCATTGTAGCAGTGGAGATAGATCTGCAGGCTTTGTATCTGTTGTTCTGGCAGGGTCTGGAGCTGCTTTGAATTGTTGTGTCCTGATCTGTGGGGATCTTGCTTCTGATGACAAGCTTGGAAAGGTTGGATGGCTGTTTGGAGGCCAGAAGAGGGGGTTGAGGAAAGATTTCTTTTAGGGTGGGGTCCCCATCGAGTATACAACTCTAGTAACTATGTGGGTGGAACCAGACAATAACTATGCTCTGAATGAACTCTCACAGGAAAATGATAAAAGACAAAAATGCCCTGTCACTGTGGGTGAAAACTAAAATCATAGACTGAAAAAACATGGGATCTATGGCTTGTTAGGACAATTGTAACCCACTAATAATGCCTGCCCTCTTCTCCCCGTTCCCCCCTCCCTGCCCCCAGCTGTTTCCCTCTCTCTTCCCTATGACTGAAGGGGTGTTAACAGGACACTTCATCTTGAATGGTCCCTTGAAATGTGTTAACTACTTATGCTAAACAATCTCTTCAAATCTTGTATTTAGCAGTGACACTTTGAGTTTCCCAGACCTGTGTAAGCTTTGGGAGTGTGTGTAAATTGTGTTAGTTTCCCAGCTCTGTATAAGCTCCAAAGCATGTGTGTCTAACCAACAGGGAGTTAGTCCAATACAAGATATTATCTCATTGTCGCTAATATCCTGGGACCAACATAGCTACAACAACACTGTATACACCAATCCGGATATATTTAGTGCAGAGAGCAATATTGTTTGCTTTGTTTTTCTGATCACTGTTTCAGGACTAGCATTTATAAAATGCTAGAGTCCTGAAAGCTTTTGTACAGATCTGCAGAAGTGTCCTGTGTTTCTACAGCTCTTGGTATCTATAGGCAGGAAATACCAAATCTTACAATCATATCATTCTGATTACTGCCTTGATTTTTTTTCTCTCATTTCAATTCTAATGTGAATTTATCAGTTAATAGATCATATACCACTAGATTGTTTGAAAATTTGGGATCTTGGCCTAACATTTATGCTTCAATGTAAAGCATTAGTTGCTAACTATAGCAGATGTCAAGGGAACAATCACTAACTAATCTTATGAGGTTAAAACAATATATGGAAAGCAGATACGTGATTTTAAGCTCTATTCTAACATCACCTGCCAGTAATAGAATTAAATGCCTGATGCCATTGGAAAGATGGGAAAGTCATATTTCTTATAGATCTCCAGCAAGTTGTTAAGCAGAGATTCAAAATGGTGAATAAACACCTTTAGACTAGCACAGAAAATCTTATGAACTCATTTGTCTCTTGAATGAAATACAAATCTGAAAACTGCTGATGTTTCGACTTTTGATTCAGTTATTTATCTGAGAGTGCGACCAGCTGACTTTTAAAACTTGGACAAGATGGCAGATTTAAATGCTTTTTATTTTCTTGGAGATTTTTCTGTTGCTTTTAATTGCATCTCTGAGGGTTCATTTGCTTGGCAAACTTTGAAACAGAAGAAAAAATAGTTTAGCACCAAGCAGGTTTCTGCAAGCTTTCACTAATCCATACTACTTCATACTAGCTTTATCAGTAATTGGTTTGAGTGTGTTGGCAGGGTTTGTACCGTTAGATACATTTTCATTATCTAAAAGGAACAATATTCTGTAGATCTTGTTTGTTCTTTTATTCCAAAATAACCTACTTTAAAGAAACAATGGAATATCCAGTGCTCACATCATTATCATAAGAAATTCATATATTTTACAGAGTAAAAAATGATACATGTTCTCTAATTGTGTCTAATTACAGAAAGCTGTGCTAGGTGCTGCCCTGACACTGTAGAAAGCAATCCAATTAAGAAAGGAGGAATCCTTATGAAGACGACCCATTAATGAATGTTGTTTTTCTTTTAACTGATTCTTAGTGAACTTGAGTCCTGGTCCAACCCTCTTTGACATCAATGGGAGGCTTTGCATTGGGCACAAGATTGGATGAAGGTTCTTAACTAGCAGCACTGGAAAATGAATTGGCACGGACAGCAGAAGTGCTGCTGCCTTTCCCTTAGCCTCCCACTTATCTGCACATGCCCTATCCACATTCTGAAGAGAGGACAGCTCGGAGTAAGACGGTAGTTGAATTCTCAAGTTCTTTCTAGCCTTTGCTTCTGCTGAGTGCTGATTGGCATGATGGTTTGCAAGACTATATGTTTCAGTTACAAAACCACCATTGAAGTCCCACTGGAGTTGCACTTACGAGGGTGTTCGAGAGGTTTCCTCTTCTGGGTTTTGACTTTTGCACAACTACCTGGGGGTGACTAATAGTTTAAATTGTTTAGGTCCCAATTCAGCCAGGTACTTAAATATATGTCTCACTTGACATATGAGTGTCTACCCAGAGTCAGTGGAACTACGCTCATACTTAAAGTGAGGCACGTGCTGAAGTGGGACTCTCATAGCATCTGCTCAGAACAGCTACATAATGGCACATCGTTGCTAGTGATCAGGGCTGTGTCTATGCAGGCTACCAAGATGTGACACATTCTGAGTACCATTGCCAGTTCATTCAGCCCTCATAATGATCATCCTTACTTCTCTACAGAAATATAAATAAATATCCTTGATCCGTAGCAGTACACGTGCCAATTAAAATGAATGACTCCTCTAATACAGAATACAGCTAGCCCTGCAAACTAGCATAGCTCTCCCAGTCTTGGCAGCACTCTCTTTATAGGATTAACTTTGCCCAGTATAACTGAGAACTATTGTGGAACATTACCATCAAGATGTCAGGAAGGATTAAACTTGTCACTATATGAATTGACTTTAGTTACTTAACATCATTACTAAGGTTAGCCTTTACAGTAACTAGCTAAAAATAATCTGTAAAAAGCTTCCTTTTTGTAAACATTCTTAAGCTAACAAAACTCTTGCACTTCGCTCAAAAACATTTCATTAAAAAATATATCCCAAAAGCAGAACTAAATATGTAATTAATCTTGTACTGTATCACAAGACTCATTTTGGCATAGATTAATGAGAAGAGCATTCCAACATCACCAGGCTTAAAATCTGCTCTCTCACACACATCTGTGTAAAACAAGTGATGGAGTTAGCAGGAATGTAGACGAGTGTAGGTGAGACCAGAATCTGGCCTACAGTGTAACCATCCAATGGGAAAAATCTTTCTTCCTCTCCCCATCCTGAGTTAGGACCGAGAAGGCTGGTGTTATGTTTAATGCCTTGACAGAGACCCCGGACTCCATTCCCAGTTCTGCCACAGACCTTCGGGCAAATCACTGAATCTGTCTGTGCCTCCTAATCCTTACGATATAGACCGAGCTCCTGCTATGAACAACAGCTCAACAGCTAGAACAGCATCAAAGTTTACCATTCAGCAGTTGAACTTGAACCGTTATCTAGCTAGCAGTTTGTGTCACATAAAGTCCTGTCCCAACACCTGTGGCTGCTTTCACCTCCTCCCTTTCACAATGTTCTGGCTGTTCCTGAGGTCGGATCAAGAACGCTGCCTTCATAAACACAAGCTCCATCCAATTTTAAAGGCAGCTGTTCATTTTCTGTAAATACCAATATGGGGTGGGATACTCCATTAGGGAACAACTGACCCTTCCAATGTCCTATCTGCATTAAGGAACTTTACTGATATAGTTATTCCCATGCAGCACACATCCCTAACATAGATGGACAGTGGAAGTGGAACTGTAGCAAGTCACTGGTCCTTTGGGTGCATGTGTAGCCCAGCATGCTGTCTGGGAGCTAGACCTCTCTCAAATTAGGAATTTGTAGCCTACAATCAGCGCAGGACTAATCGTCAGCTGACTGGAGATCAAATGACTGTAGGAACCACAGTGATGCTTTAGGGGTCAAGCCAGACCCAATCACCCCCAGCCTGAATTTCCCCAAAATGATCTGTCCTGTGGTGTCCACCAGCACTCCCGCTGAGCCCTTACAGAAGTTAAGTTTGCTGTTCCTAAAGGAATGCCACCCAGCAGCTTATTACTTTAACTGAGGTTAACAAATGGTCTATTTTAATCAAAAGCACCAAATTGGTTTATAATAAATGTGGCAAATTGCCAGTACTATTATAGTGGGTCCCACGCTTTCTCTTCTTGTGGGGGGTTCAGGGTGTCATTTCTTGCCTCTGAACAGGGTATTAACTTCCCCACTAGTATCCTAGAGGAGGGGAGTGGAGAGGGAGGGACCCGGGCCCACCCTCTACTCCGGGTTCCAGCCCAGGGGCCCTGAGGATAGCAGTAAACCACTAGAACTAGCTATTCCTTCCCCTGGGCTACTTCTCTCTCCTACCTTTCATTTTGTGGGGCTTCCTGCCCTCTCTCTGCACAAGCCCTTTACCTAGGGTCTGGGTCTTCTTAGTTCACTGTGGTACTTCTCCATACTCTCCTCTGCTTTTCTCCAAACTCCTCTCTGCTCCAACACCAGTCCACTCTGCTTCAACTGCTCTTCGCTCCAACACCACTCCAATCCATTTGTTTTTTCACTCTTTGTTTTTTTAAACTTTTACCATTTCCCACTGGGGAGGAAGGACAAAAGGTTAAGTGCAATTTTTTGATTATTTTCAAAACTTTGCATTTTTTGAAATGTCAGAATGAATTAAATGATCTTTTTCTCACAAGCTACATGGTCTAAGTGTGTGTGTGGGAAGACTTGTAAAAAACGTTGACCAGGTAAAACATTCACTTCTATGCTGAGGGGGTGACTTCCCCCGCTGGCTTCCACATTTGATGTTTCAGGCCACACTGTTGAGCTTGGACCATGTTCATGCTGCCAACAGGAAGAGGGTTTAGCCCTGTGTCTCTTGAAATCACTTCCATTGCAGGCCCATGATCAGTGTTCATTGGCACACTCGTCCGTAGCATGAGAATATTTCTATTAAGGTCCCATCACCATAGAATCCTTGTCTTTGCAACAACCCATGGCATTGGGGAGGTATTATTTCTATTTTACAGCAGGGGAACACAGGAAGATTTAGTGGCATTCCAGGATCATGCAAAAAATCTGTGGCAGAGTCAGGAGTCGAACCCACGTTGCCTAAGTCCCTTGTGCTCTTAACAACAGAACCATGTTTCCTTCCTGGAGATTTTACATGAGATTCACTCTCTGATCAGAATATTGTGGAAGGCCAATTGGCTGCGATGTAATGTGTATTGTCATGGAGACTGAAGCAGTGCTGGCCTTTGGCCTCTGCAGTGGCATAGGACTTCATGTGCTGAAGGCTCCTGAACATGAAGGCTACATTTACTCTTGGAGCTGGAAACATACTCACACTCGCTCTCACTGAGCTAGCATGCTACATAGAGAGTAGCTGTGGCAGGGGAATGAACTAGCTGCCCCAAGTACGGCCCTATAGACTCCAAGACTAAGCACTCGAGACAGCTAGCCTGTCTCCCCTCCTGTGCTGGCATAGCTATGCTCTATTTTTTTAGTGCACTAAACACTGAAAGCTAGTGGGAGGAGGATGCCTCCTTGAGCTGGGATCACACCCTCAGCACCTAGTGTACACATACCCATGCATTTCACCAGGCCACTGCTGAACCCCAACCCATCCTCAATGGGCTGCTAGTCATCATGTAGGTCATCAGAGATCTTAGATCTTCACAGAAAGGTTCAAGGACATGAGGCAAATATGAGGTGGAGGGTGGGATGGTGGGAATGCTGAAATAGTCCCAGGTTGTGGGCAGCTGGGTGGGGTTTATTTAGCTCTGGAGATGGTTAACTCATAAGCAAGAAACCCCCTCAAGTTATGTTTTAAATAAAAGGGGTAAAACATACATAGCCTGCAAGAAAAAATATTTGCAGCAAATCTACCAGCTGTCTCTGTATTTTACTAAACAAAACACGGTTTTTTTCCTCCTATCATTTCTCTTTATATCAGACCGTTTCCATGAATAATGTAAATGAGCATTTGCCACCTGAGGTGAGGCTAATTAAAATGTTAAATGTGACTTTAAATGGAGTGTCTACTACTACTTCATCATGTTACATATTATGAGCATCACTTGTTTAACTAAAAGCTTGCTTCCCGCTGGTTAACAACCATCTGTGAGAGCAGAGACAGAACTTTATGTGCCCATGATTTGAGCTGCATGCCGTGTTTAACAGTGATTAATGGATGCAGTTATAAATAAGTGTGTGTATGTGGATGGTAATCTTTTGAAGAAGGTTATAAAGTGAATGTCAAAGTGAAAAGTCTAACACTGGGATGTCTCTGAAGAGGTACTGATCCCCTTTAGATTCTTTCATAGTCACTTTTTTAATATCATCAGCTTCCATTTCTCCTCTGCCACAATCTTTACATGCTAATGCATTTATAGGAAAATTATGCTCAGTGGGAGACTTTTTAAAATGGTGCTTATTGTTTGGAGAAGATTCACATCTTCTCAAAGGGAACTGTGCAAATCCATTTGTCAATACGCATGAAATTAATGGGAAGGCAGATATCTTTCATGGATTGCTGTGTAGATTGTGCATATAGTTCCCTTATGAGACAGATTGTCCCCAGACTATGACTACTGTTGGGGCTTGGTGATTCATTTAAAGAGCAGTGAAATAAAATGAATAACACTTTCAAACTTCCAAGTGCTTTTCAAACACCGGGCATCTGGAGGTTCAAGTTGCAGAAGGGAAAAGACACTTTAGAGGCTTGTACCCAGCCTCTGGTCCTCTGCCAACCCCACCTCTCTCAACCATGCTGCCACATGGAGGCGTCCTTCCCTGTTTCCAAGGCTGCAGAGATTCTCTTGGCAGAGGGACAGTTGTGGTTCTGCCTCATGCATCCCCTAGGCCACACAAAGGATCCCCTGTAGGGGCCCCCCTGCATGTCTGTGCAAGGAGGGCAGGGCGTGGATGCACCGGAGAAAGAGTTGGGGGATCTGTCACTGCACAGATCTTTCATGTAAAGGGAGATTCATGTAAAGGGCCACAGAGCACAGTGCAATCGTTGGGTTTCCCCCTGCCCGTTTGAAGATTTGCTCTGGCGTGTGCACAGATAATAGGCTGTAGTGTGACTGGTTCTGGTGAGGTGCACTGAGGGACCACACAACCTCCCTATCTTCGTGTGAATAAGGGCACTGCCCTTTCACAGCACACATCACCCCAAAGTGGGTTGGGGAGAGCACAGGTGCTGGAACTAGGCATGCTGCCACATCCCTTGGCTTGAAGTGGTTTCCACTGTATGCAGGGTTTCCAGTTTGGTTCCATGGCTCTCAGCACCCCCACCATACAAATTGTTCCAGCGCCCCTGGGGGAAAGGCAAGTCCATGGCTCCCATCTCCACAGCAGCCTGTGGCATTAGCTGGGAGCAGGCAGCCTCAGCCCCCAGGATAATTACTGTTGTTGGGTTAGCACCTCGGTGCCCCGGTCAGGGTCAGGGCCTTGTTGTGCTAGGTGCTGAACAAAGACAGTCCCTGCCGCACAGAGGTAGAGCATGGTTCAGTTTGTGCAGTCCCACCAGCTGCCCACGGGGATGCTTAGGATGGGGGTTGACTTCTCTGGCTCCTCCTGTGGTAGGGCAGCTCCATACTGCTCCCAAGATAGCCAGGCTGGGATTGTCTAAGGCACCTAAGAGAGTGAGGCACCCTCTGGCCTTTGGGTGCCCTTTGTCTCCCCTGAGAATCAAATTCCAGAGCCTAAATGGCTCCAATTGCTTCCTGTTTAATAAGGTTGCTCAGCCTTTTGCATACAGTGTTCAGTAAACTGACCTCTCTGTGCATTTCCCATGAATGTCGAGACCTTACTTATCCAGCGCAGAAGGAAACTATTAGACCCAAATGACTTGGCAGCTGAGGCTCACATTTTGTCCTGTGAGTAATATGGAGCCCAGCAGATGTACTAGTAATGAGCTGAGCATTTGAATGAGTCTCATCTACCCATTGAATTATAAGGCTAGGATACTTCTGACTGTGTGATGACACTCAAACTTGGCTCATCCTCATCAGTGCCTCTGATATACTGTGCCTCTATTTGCAGAATCCTAGGGGACACCAATCAAGGTGTCTTCAAATATCTGAGCTCGCAGCATTTTTGAGGAAGTGCTAGTGTAATGCTTTATCCTGTCATTTTTCTTTTCTATTATTTTAAAGCTGAGTGAGTAATCTATTTGTATATACAGTAGCTGTGACCATAGTCCCTGTTATACCATCAAGCCAATAGTAGAATACCAAATCCCCTGAGCTAGCTAAATTAGCACGAAATAGGAAATCTATCCATTTCTTAATTCCCAGAAAATTGAATTAGCAGATACTGAGCCAAATGTCTCCTGCTCAAAGACCTTAAATCAATGATTAGTTGTTTTGCTAAGAGCCAACAGAGGCTAGCACTACTCCAAATATGACCAGTGGTCACCATCATTACCATCCTGCTTGCATCTGCTGTTCATGCAAATGTCCAGCACACATTAACAGCACCCATTCCCACTATCTGTCACCACTACAACTTGGCAAACATAAAGGCTTAAGATTTAGCAAATGCATTGAGGAAGCTAATGCAGCAGTGGCTTGCAGTCACAAATTGCTTTGTTTGTTCCTTGTCTGGAATTAGTGAGTTTCTCATGGAAACGGCACGGTCTGGGAATTGAGGACAATGACTCCGAGGAAGAGGATTTGCTGGGAGGAAGGTTCACGGTGTGAGGTGGGTAAGTTTGAGGGAATGATAAAAATTTCTACTGGGATTGGAGAGTAAAGAAGATAAGAAAACAGCTAAGGTTTGCTAACAAGACAGAAAGAATAGGAAAAGAGGCAACTATGATGTGGAGATAGGAGAAAGGAGGAGGGGTGGGGAAAGGTAGCTCAGGTGGTCTTTCCTGTGTGTTCCCATGTATGCTGTAACCATTTTGGTCAGAGACATGTTTTCTTTGTATGTCTGAGGCAGGTATCCAGGACACTCTTTATGCCAAGACAGACAGACAGCCTGGTTCTTTGCCCCATCTCAAAGCCTGTGCAGCTGTGAGATGTTTTCCATCAAAAGCAAAGTTGCTGCAAAATCCACCAACCAGCTGTGGAAATGAATGAAGTGACTGTGGCATTAAGAAAGAAAGAAAGAGAAAAATAAAGAAAAGGAAAATTGGATGATACTGGGCCTCTGACAGTAAGATTTTGCCTTAGAGAGTGGTGCTAATTATCAGAGTCCTAGGATCTGATCCTGCAAACACTTTCAAAGTGCTTAGCTTTCTACCCTTTGACTCCCATGGGACTACTCACCTCGGGGAAGTTAGGCGCATCCATGAGATTGTAGGACTGGGGCCACAGAGAGCCCCTAATAATCCCAGTGTGATGTCTTGACATTAAAGTGTGAGGTTTGTGTCCTACTGCCCCAGCACCAGTGTAGGGTGCGGTAATCCCATCAGAATTGTCATGAAGAAATAGGATAGGTCAGGAGAACTATTCTGTGCAGCCCTGATTCTAATTGATGGTATATGTCCTCGCCTACCCACTTCTGGTTGCAGGGCTGGTTCCCTGTGCACTGTCCCTTTTTGACAGAGATAAGGAAATGCCAGGCTGATTAGTCAGTGTCCCCCATGCTGCCTTGCACTTTTGTGGGGAGTGCTCTTCTGATCTGTTCCCCGCCGGCTGTGTTTCACGCCATGCAGAGCGAAGAGTTCCCAGTAGACTTGGAGTCAGCATGGAAGCCTGGGATGCAGTCAGGTGTGCTGCTGATCTCCCTTTGCTCTGTACGTCATCAGCAAAGTACACCACTCAGCCCTTTAACTTCAGGTTGGGAAAACAGGCTGGGGAAAGTCAATGTCCATGTGCAGAGTCCAGGACTTTATGGCACTGGGTGTTCCTTATCAACAGATTGGTGTTTTGCAGCGGCAGCCGATTTGCAAAGTGTAGTGTGGGTAAAAGTGGTGTTCACACCACTCGTCCCCCTTTTGAAGAACAAAAAGATTAAATAAAGGCAATCCCATTCTTCCACTAAGTTCCTGCTGTTCCCAAGAGATGCCTATTTAGGGCAAGATCGTGGCTTCCCTACGCATCTGTGCCAGAGAATTAGGAGATTGACTAGTGTAGGGAAGTGAGGGGCAATCTCACAAAATACAATATGGGGTAAGAGAAGCAACTTCTAGGGATCCACTACTTCCCCGCCCATGCAAGAGTTGGAGGGAATGGGCAGAGCCTTGACTACCCCATTAGCGCAGCCAGTGGCAGATAATCCAGTGGGGCCCATGCCCAGGGACTCTGGAAAAATGGGCACCCTAGCAGAAATCCACCACAAAGCAGCGGAAGCCCTGGCAGAAGCCACTGGGTGGGTAGGGGAAGCCCAAGAACCCCGACCCCGGTTGCTGGCAGCAGCACCAAGCGGGTGGGCAGGGAAGACCCAGAGCTCCAGTCCCTGGCAAAAGTGCAGGGCAGCAGGGGAAGCCCCAGCTCCGAGGCCCTGGCTGCAACCCTGGGACTGCAGAAGCTCTCACTCTCTGCTGCAAACCCTGGCCCATGGCAAGGAGGTACAGAGTGTCTCTGGTTCAGGGGCTGCAGTGGGTGGGGGGAGTGGAATGGGGCGGGACTGTGGGTGGAACAGGGGAAGGGCTTCAAGGGAAGGGGCAGAATGGGGTGGGGCCATGGATGGGGCCACAGGCAGAAGAGGTAGAGAGGGGGCCCGCCCACTTGCTCTGGCCAGGGCCCCAGGAGACCTTAATCCACCTCTGAGCACACCAAGCAGCATAGCTCAGCTGACAGAGTGGGGCTGTCATGTACTACTAGGCAGAGACCAACAGCAGATTCCCCTTGATCTGCATCTCTGACAGTGCAGCTACACACTGCCCCTAGCTGTGGACCCTGAGTCAATGCTTCATTTAGCTCTTCAATCAGAGCCTCCATTGCCCATCTCTTACCCAGAGCTCATGGTTTCTTAATACAGCTTTCAAGCAATTCCTTTTAGACCCCATCTTGTACTTATGCTCCAAAAGCTTGGATGATTCATAAGCTTTCTGTAAGCATTTTAATTTAGTGGAGCTGCTCCAATGTGAACTGAGCCTTTTGAACTTCACCCAGTGCTACTTAAAAGTACTATGCGGTGTGGCCAGCCATTAATCATCCCTGAGCCTTAAATGATGGATTCTTAATGAGTGCAAAAGGAACAGAATATAAATGAAAAACGGGTTTCATTTTAAAACAATTTAAACCTCCTTTTCATCTCTGAAGATAATAGGGTCTGATTCTTCTATAATGGAAATTAGCTATGAATCTTAATTATTAGCCTGGAATTATTAATTTCTATTCCTCCAGTTCACAAAGAGCGTACTCAAGGCTTCCGGTTCCACTTTGACATCACTTTAAAAAAAGGAAAATGTTGGAACTGTTTTCAAAATCTAATTTTGAGAGTCACATTTTGATGGCCTACTCACCCTGAGTAGTAACGTACTCATTGAGTAGCCCTTTTTAAATAGGGGTACTCACAGCAGGAAGCACTACTCCAGGTAAGTAAAGCTGTAAGTGCCCTGGTATATTTGAAAGAGTTTGAATTGGAGCATGAACCCCTTTGTGCTTCTTTTGAATAGCTACCCACATATGAATAAGTCCCATAGACTTCATTGGGACTGCTTGTGTAACTACTCTTGAGTGCGAGTAAGGGGCTCATATTCTGGTCCGATATTTATTTTTAGTACATAACAGAACTTGCGTTCCATTTATTAGATGTCTTTAAACATATTTTAGATGTAAGAGTGACAATAGGTTTATTATCTTCACTGCTGTAATTTTTGGTATTTATAGTTATTGGATGGAAACCACTGCATGGAAAATACAGCACTCTGCAGTGTTGGATACATATTCAGATTTATCCTAATGAATCCTGCCATTTTTCTCTGCTGTAAAATAAAGGCTATGAAAAAGAAAAGAGCCAATAGGACAGGAGAAGTTATAGAAATGTATGAATCAGGGAGTAGGTCTAAAGTAAGAAATAATTAAGCCGACTTGGCTGTTCTAATAAGGAGAACTCAAGGGGGAAAATAAAAATGATAGAAAAAGATAACAGGAGATTGTAGCAGACCTTCAGGGTGGAGAAGGAGGGCAGTGAATGTGTAGAATGTTTATGCAGGTTCATAAAGAACCTAGCACGGTGATCCGGGAGAATTTTAATGACCCTGCTATTGACTAGAATAAGGTTTGCAGAATGGTTGGGAAAGGATATTTCTGGTGGTTGTTTCGGGACAGTTTTCTTGCTCTTTTTCCTCAGAAATCAACAAGATCAAAAGCTGTAGCTGTAGGAAATGAACCCGAAATGGCAAATAAAAGGTAGTCATCTTCCGAGGTGAACTGATCATTATGCCATCAGATTTGTACGAGGTACTTGGGAGGATATGTTCAAAGGCAGCAGCACAGAAATATTGGATTTTAAAAAGGCAGTTTTGAGAGAATGTGAACGGAGTCGAATGAAAGTGATTGAAGAGAGCTATTGTCCAGAAATTTTGCTCAGGAACAGTGGGAGGTACAGTTGGTGAAGAGGGTATACTGATGCTGGAACTGTTTAGTTCTAAATAACCTCTTACTGTCAATAAGAGCAATAGAAGCCGCCCTTTTTCAGCAAGAAAATTACTGTGTGCCAATAAACAGGAGCCAGGTCAATTTGTACTGTGGGTGGGAAGGAAGGAATTCTGGTAAGGGGGGAAACTTCACCACAGAGTTTCATCAGAGGCATTGCCCCCACCCCTCTCCCTGGAATAGCTGGGTAATTTGTCCACTTGCCCTATGGATCCCCCAGGATCTGTGAAGATCCCTGAGGATCCACAAGAGGCCAAGGTCATCCATGTGGAGAGGAAGTTCCCTGTGTCTCTGCACTGGTCTGGGACCCCCTCCCTAGCTTGTCCCTAAGGCTGTGAGGGCTTCCTCTGCCAGCAGAATCATAGAAATGTGGGCTAGGGACCTGGGAATGCCCTCCAGTTCAGCCCTCTGCACAGAGGCAAGACCAAGCGCACCCCTGTTCTTAGAAACCTCCAGGGATAGGGATTCCACAATCTCCCTTGGGAAGTCTATTCCAGTGCTTAACTATCCTTAGAGTTAGAAAGTTTTTCCTAATATCTAACCTAAATCTCCCTTGCTGCAGATTAAGCCCATTACTTCTTGTTCTGCCTTCTGTGGACGTGGAGAACAATTGACCACCATCCTCTGTATAACAGTCCCTAGCGTATTTGCAGACTATCATGTCCGCCCAGTCTTTTTTTCCCAAGACTTAACATGCCCAATTCTTTCAACCTTTCCTCACAGGTCAGGTTTTCTAAACCTGTTATCACTTTTGTGGCTCTTCTCTGCACTCTCTCCAATTTGTACCCATCTATCTTAAAGTGTGGTGCCCAGAACTGGACACAGTCCTCCAGCTGAGGCATTACCAGTGCAGAGTAGAGCAGGACAGTTAAGACAGAAGACATATCTGACATTCCTGTTCGTATATACAGAATGATATTAGCCTGTTAAACAACTGCATCACATTGATGGTTCGTATTCAGTATTGATCCATCATAACACCCAAAGCCTTTTCAGCAGTCGTACAGCCTAGCCAATTATTCTCCACTTTGTAGTTGTGCCTTTTGATTTTTTTCCTTCCTAAGTGAAGTACTTTGCGCTTGTCTTTATTGAATTAGGTCATCTTGATTTCAGACCAATTCTCCAGTTGATCATGGTCACATCAAGTGTTATAGATGGTTATAAGTCACAGTTATGAGCAGACTTTTGGACTCTATAACAACCAATTAAGTATTTTTAAAAAATCTATTTATTTTATGAACCCTTTATGAACTATTTAAGCAGAACTTTAATATGGAGTGTGCCCAAATATTGATCTAGTTGGAGATGTGTTAAGAAGGAAGATCTATATCTCTAATAACATTAAGGCAAATCTTGTCACTCTCATGGCCAAAAAAGCAGCGGAACTGCCATGTGTGGTGGGGACAGGCTTTAGGTATGCTATACTTTGTCCTGCAATGGCATCACAAAGCTATTCTGAGTGCTAAGTGGGGGTAGGTGACAAGCATGGAAATCGGGTCTGCAATCTACACAGATTCACTGACTCAAATCCCATTGTAATAGTGGGGCCCAGCAACCACAGGTTACTCAGCAATAGATATGCAAGTTGAAAAATTTCCATCAGTCTCTTCTCATTGGAAAATGTTCTCAACAAAATGGATGTTTCCATGAAAACCCACAAAACATTTGAAGAAAAAGGTTCTCAGCGCCTGGCTTTAGATTTGGTGGTGAGGAGTAGGGGCGTATGCATGTTGGACAAGAAAGGGAGAAAAACACAAGGTCTGTTCTCAGTAAGCAATGGGAAGTGTCTTCCATTCCAGAAGGGAAACACTTGTGGTTACACTGGCATTTCCAACTGACTTGCATTGTGATTTTTTGTCCTCCAGGGAATTCTCCTTAGCGCTTCGCATATGTAGGGTTATTAGAACTCATTTCACCATTGTCTTATAGGCAGAAAAGATCTGTCCCAAGTCTCCTCTTCTGCCTCCATGATGTGCTCCCTTTCCTCGTATGGAAGAAGGAGCTGCTTGCGAATGAGAAATGCTTCCTTCTTCTTTCTTTGCTATGTTTTTGGGTGCTTTAATTTTTGTCTTGTAGTGGTTCTCAACTGGAGGTCCATGGACCACTGATGGTCCATGGTGACTTTTTCAGTGGTCCACACGAATATTGTCCAGCGTCAGATAGTGTGAGCAGGTGCTGGCATTAGGCTGTTTTACGCCGTGTTCACAAGCACAGAGCGTGTCATCCATAGCATTATCAAGTACCACTCCAAACACTGAAAAGCTTGTCAGTGAGAAGAGAATCCAAACATCTAGTAAGAAAGAGAGAAATTTCAAACCAAAATGTCTGTTCTTTTTAATCATGTCTCAAAAAAAAAAAAAAAAAAAGGAGGTGGTCCATGAAAATTTTTTTATTGGCCTGGTGGTCTGTGGACTGAATTGAGTTGAGAACCAGTATTAGAGGAAGAGCAACTTTGGAGAGACTAAACCTTTTTCTTTTTCTTTTTCTTTTCAGCTCTATTGAGATCCCCCCAGAGCAGTGTAGAAGCTTACAGGACTTTCTCATTGTTCTGAATTTTGTTTCTTCCCTTTCCTTAAAGGAGGAATTAAGGCTCTTTTTCACTAGCTTTAAGGAACATGGTCTCTCATGCTCCAGCAGACAGCTCCACCATCTGTTCTGCAATTAGCTGTTCACACTTAAACACCGCTGCTGCATCCTCCCTGGGGGTTGGGAGTCTGTTCTTTAGCTTCTTTTGTGTTTGGCTCATTTCTCCTGTGGCTTGTGGAACTGTTAGACCTGCAACTGTATGCGAAAATGGTTGTGGCGGGGAAAATTTATAACAGTCACATACTTATTGCTACAGATTGTATTTGCAGCAGGAAAAAAAAAGAGAGAGAAACCAAATACAGGGCTACTAGTAAAGAGATATTGGATCTAGTGCTGTTGTTCTGTACAGTTTGATATGCAGATCACTGATTTGTGACACCTTCCCTTATGCTTCAGCACTAGATACAACAGCATATGTGAGAAATGTTTTTCTCTACTAAAAATATTGGGATGCTAAAATGTGCTAGGTGGTCCTATTGGTCAGGATAACTTTCTATCTCCACTTCTTGCTGCAAAAAAGAACCTTCTAAAATCCCATCTCCACTCCCCAGGCCAGCGCTTAACCTGATGTAGATTGGCATAGCCCCATCAAAATTAATGCCAGCTTACAGGAGCTCAGGATTTGGTCCAGAATCTAACAAATCTTATTCACTGGGAAGGAAATAGTGATGAGACCCAGCTATGGAGAAAATCCTGTAGATTCCCCCAAAAAATGTTGGGGCCCTCAAATAACTTTCCTAAAGCCTGATCCTGCAAATGGATACGCTAGTGTAATCCCCTGGTCCTGGATTTAAGTCATTGGGACTCATGCTAGCACAGGGGTCTGCACAAGCATATCTTGAAGAGCTGGGGCCTTAGTATTTCTGGAATTTGCATATGGATTATCATTCTAACAACACAACATTTTAATGGCTTGTGAGCTTCCACCCACTAAATCCTCTTTCACAGGACCTGAACACTCATGACGGCATTAGACTTGTAAGGTTTTGTGGGCCCAGGAGAGCCCTGCATTTTGTGGAAGCTGCCATATGTAAATAACTCATGTTACCACTGTGCTTATTGTACGTAATTTTGAAAAATCAGATTTTTTTTTTTTAAAAGGGGATCGTTCTGTCAAATGTTCGGATGGCTTTAAGATCCCCACCGACTGACTATATAAAGGTAACTAATCCCTGTCCTTGGACAGATTTCTGTACAACAGGCATGGTCGTTAAACATTTAAAATGAAACTACAGTTTGGTGGAGGAGCTTCCAGGAGAGTCACTAACCTCACTTCTGTTTATGCAGCCCTTTCTCTGGGTAGTTCTTTGTTTATTTTATTATTATTTGTGATATGTTGTGGAAACTGAGAGGCCTAGCACAAATAATGGTCTTTTAACCCCCATAATCTTTTATTACATATTTTTAATTCTGTTCAACTGCTTCCCCGCAACCAGTTCTAGGTTTTAATGTGCTGAAGATGGTTTAAAAAAAATGGTAAGGACCCAGATGTGCAATATTAGGCCTCAAGTAATGAAATCTTCCACAGATTTTGTGTAGAAAAGAACATTTTTTTTAACGTAACACTTTCTATACCCACTGTAGTTTATAAAGGCATATCTTAGATATTGAAAGCATGGTGCAAACGAACAGAAGCAATTGTTTTTTACACGCGCACACACACAAACACACACACACACACACACACACATACCCCTTTTACCTAGAAAGGAGAGTTGAGAAGGATACTGCTGATGATTTACCCGTTATGCATCTAGCTCATAATCCATAATTTTTACCTAGATAGGCACCAAAGATGGGCCAAAGGGGTTACCTAGGGAGGTGGTGGAATCTCCATCCTTAGAGATTTTTAAGCCCTGGCTTGACAAAACCCTGGTTGGGATGATTTGATTGGGGTTGGTCCTGCTTTGAGCAGGAGGTTGGACTACTAGATGATCTCCTGAGCTCTCTCTTCCAACCTAATCATCTATATGATTCTAGCAATCTCACCTGGAATCCTGCCCTGTATTTCACTGCAATGTCATTACTGGCTCTGAGCCTATGTCCCGTTGCGGGAAATGAGGCTGTGACCTTCAGGCCCCTAAGCAAAAATTCTGCCAAAAAGATTCTGAAGAAAATTGCAGAACATAGCATGATGTGAGAAATGGTGCAGTCACGGAAAGTTTAAAGTGGCAGCAGAAAATGTTTCACTGTTTACAATTCTGATTTTTGTTTTCAAATAGTAACTAACTATCTGTGTTTATATATCAAGGCCCAGGATTTAAGGTATTTAAGCACTGCTGCAGTCAGCGTTGCTGTGCCTAGTTAATTTCGGAGTCTACATACCATTTTCAAAAAGGTAGGCACGTAGGAGCCAAAATCCCATTGAAAGCTGATGGGATATTGAAAATGGTATGTAGGCTCCCAAATAAGTTAGGCATAGCAATGCTGAGTGCAGCAGTGCCTAAATACCTTGAAACACCTGTGCCCAAGAGACCAAGAATGTTGATCTAAAGTTCTGTTGATATGATTCTTCAAGGGGCCTGATCCAATAGCCATTGACTTCAGTAGGAGTGTTTCCATTGACTTTGAGGGGTGCAGGATCTGGTCCACAGAGAGAAGCTAAACGTATGTTACATTAGATCCTACAATGTTACTTTAAACATCAGTTAATTATTTAAGCCCCACTTCTGCTCAGTGAGATTGTGACTTTGGACACAGTCTAGAGCAATGGATGGCATGAATATTTCTCCCCTGCAGGTAGCATGAGGATAGGAAGTGATCATAATTTTATTTCTGGCCTATACAAGCAGCAAATTACAACTTCCCCAGCGCTCTCTTCAGGTGATGGACCCAAGCTTTTGCCTATTTCCCACCCTTCCCTGCCATCCTGTTCCAGGAAGGCCGTGCGCAGGCATGTAGCCCAGCTTTACAACATCATGCCTGCCCCCCAAGTCTGGGGAGACTGTACAGGAGAGCGAGGGAAGAAGGCTGGGATCAGTCCAGGAACTGAGCTGAGTGTCACAGTGCCTAACTTTTGGGGTTCTAGGTCCAGGACATCGTCGGAACACACGATCCACGAAGCCTGAGTTCAGCGCCTAGGCTCCCTACACAAAGAATGGTGAGAGATAGGACCCTTAGAAGGTGATCAGCAAAACCCAGCAAGCTAGGTGGCTCCCTGCCTAACCTAGCCAATGGGAGATGCCAACAAGAGGTGGGGTGTCCTAAGCCCCACCCCTTCACAGAGATAGGTGCCTAAATGCAGGCTGCAGGGAGATGCCTATCTCTGCTTGTGACTCACAATGTAGGTGGAGATCAGAAGTGAAAGTAAGCCGGTACGCCCCGGTACGGCATACCGGCAAGAGCCGGTGCCCCGTACCGGGGCGGATCAGCTTCCCCGGGCGCAATTTGAAAGGCCTGGAGCTCCCAGCAGCCCTTTAAATTGTTGCCAGAGTCCCTGCTGCGGGAGCCTGGGGGAGGCTGTGGCGGGGCTCCGGGGCAGTTTAAAGGGCCTGGGGCGGTAGCTGCGGACCAGCCCCAGGCTGAGCGCTACTGCAGGAGCCCGGGGGAGGCTGCCACGGGGCCCTGGCAGCTATTTAAAGGGGCCACGGCTGGGCCACCGCTACCGCCCCGGACCTTTTAAAGTGTCGCCAGAGCCCTTGCTGCGGGAGCCCGGGGAAGGCTGCGGCGAGGCTCCGGGGCAGTTTAAAGGACCCCGGGCGGTAGCTGCGGACCAGCCCCAGGCTCTTTAAATAGCTGCCGGAGCCCCGCCACAGTCTTCCCAGGGCTCCGCGGGGACGGGAGCCCTGTTGCCGGAGCCCTAGGGAAGTGGCGGCAGGGCTCCCGGCAACTATTTAAATATCCTGGGGCTGGTCTGCAGCTATCGCCCGGGCCCTTTAAACTGCCGCCGGAGCCCCACGGCAGCCTCCCCAGGGCTCCCGCAGCAGGGCTCCGGGGGGACTGGAACCCTGTTGCTGGAACCCTAGGAAGGTGGTGGCCGGACTCCGTCAGCTATTTAAAGGGCCCGCGGCTGGGCCGCCGCTACCACCCTGGGCCCTTTAAACTGCTGCCAGAGGGTGGGGGGGGAGGCCCCTTACCGGTATGGGGGCTGGGCTGGAGCTGGCTCTGCCCCAAGCCCTGCCCCTTCCAGCCAAGGCCCCGCCCCTTTCAGGGGCTAGAGCTGGCCTCAGCCAAATCCCCGTACTGGTAAGATGCTTCAGTTACTTTCACCCCTGGTGGAGATAAGCATTTCCCTGCCTAACTCACGTGCAGGATCTGATCCCGTGGGCATGCTCAGAGGCTGCTTTACTTCACACAAAACAGGCAGGAAGGAGAACCACCTCTGTCATAGCTTTTGACCCACTGGTTAGGGTACTCACCCAGAATGTGTCCATGGGATAGTCTGATGTGGGTCTTTGTCAACATCTTAGTGAAGTTGTTCCACTTTAATTGGGCCAATGAAAAAGTGAGTGACTCGAGAGCCCCGTGGCTAGGGCACTCACCTGAGCAGTAGAAGATCTCTGTTAAAATCCCTTCTCCTCATAGGAAGCGGGGAGACTTGAACTGGTGGTATTCCAGATCCTGGGTGAGTACCGCTGGGCTAAAGGTTATAAGGTTCCCACCACACACCCTGGCTCTTGTATGTGGAATTAGATGGCCTCTGAATGCACCTACCTGATCAGGCCCCAAAGACAAGCTGCTAGGTTGACAAATGCTTTTCTTCCCCCTGTTCCTGGATTGTTCTGAGGCTTGGATAGGAGATAAGCATCTGGACACCAAGAGTGAAGCAGTTGTGTGTGTGCCCAGTGGCAGGACCATGGGTATCTCAGGAAAATCTTACTCGCTCAGTGAGTTAAGGTACACCTCAGGCTTAGGTGGCAGCTGTGCATGGGTTTCATGGAGGCTCCTAAATCAGCTTAGACATCTACGTACCTTTGTGGATCTGGGCCTAAGTGCAGAGGCACATACTCCAAGCTGCAATCTGGTCTGTAGACTCTTACACTAAAAGCATAATAGAACTGAAGAAATTCCCCACGTCCTCATAGCGAATGAGACCAGAATTTTCAGAAAGGCCTGGATCCCACTCTTGGAGCCAGACTTTCAAAGGAGCTCAGCTCCTACTTGGACAGCTAAGTGAGCAGGCTGATTTTCCAAAAGAGTGCTCAGCAGTTCCCTGGAGAACTGCGAAACACCTGGCCCTGATTGTGGGGGTTG
This sequence comes from Dermatemys mawii, assembly GCA_007922305.1. Lineage (NCBI taxonomy): Eukaryota > Metazoa > Chordata > Testudines > Dermatemydidae > Dermatemys > Dermatemys mawii. The sequence goes on from ML677363.1 coordinate 4,735,870, forward strand.
CGCACACTTGAAAATCTGGTCCTAAGCATGGGCGATATGATGACCACTGTTGTCGTCCTATTTTCATTAAAGTGTGGTCTCTCCCCAACCCCTATATAGTCTAGAGGAGGCTAGTTTGCTAGTGTCCGATTCTCTTCCTTATGGCTTATCACTGTCTCTCTTCACTAATGGCAGCACATGAGGCACTGCTCTCTCCAGGAAAAGCAGATGAACAGCCTCTCCTCAAAGACCACAGCAGATTACCTAGCAGAGAGTGGTCAAGTAGCAAATGGCCAACAGCCAAGTACCTTGCCTTCAATATTTGCTTGTGCTCCAGCAGGCCAAAACCAGGCAGCTGCTCTCAAGACACAAGGCTGGCTTTTTACTCTTCTAACCTTTGACACCTGGGACCAGATCCTTAGTGGGTATAACTTGCCATTGTTCCACTGAGGTCAATGGAATTACGCTGATTTAAACCAAATGAAGCTCTGGCTTAAAGAGCTGAGATTTGCTAACAGGCTGCTAATGGATTTTGCATTAATGCTAATGAAAGAAGTTGGACCTGATCCAACATAAACCGCAGCAATTCCATACGTGTTTTGCTTTACAAATATATCCTTCATGAAAAATGAATGATGTAAGTTTGGCTGAGCCAAAATAAGTGATTCTTTCTTCGGTTTCATTCTTTGTATAGGTCTGTTAAATCAGGTAGTTACCATATTCATGCAACTAGCTGACAGCTCCTGGGACAGATTAATCAAGCGGAAAGAGAAATTCTCAAGGAAAATCATTCTACTTCAAGACTGCATCTTTCTTGAGTAATACCTTGGTAGAACTCAGATACTGATGCTGCTCTGTGTCTAATGTAATCTGTATTGTGATGTATTTGTAAATAATTGAAAAGTACAGAAGACATTAACTCTAGAAAATCCTCCAACCTTTCTGAGCAAAGAATGCAAGTTAATCTAAATTTCTTTTTGTTTCCCAATGCACATAACTTCTGCCTTCAGAATTATAACCAAATGGAATAACACTGCTGTAGCTAAAAGGACACATTTTGTTAGTTTCACTTTGTGTTACTCTATTTTTTAAAGAAAAAGAAGGCAACACAAGTGGATGATTTTGAAATATTACTGGGCATCTGTCAACTAAAGAATTCTGGGGAAGGAGTCCTAATGGATTGGAAAGTTCTTAGTGGCATTTTTATATATTTTTAATTTATTCCAAAACATTTCACATAATAACAATTAATAATCTAAAGCCTTTATTTTCTGAGCATCCAGAGCAATGTGATAGGTGCATGACATGAGTTGAAATATACCCAAACTAAAGTAAATTGATTATAACCAGAATTTGGGGAAATAAGTCCTTACATTTTGAAATAATCAATAACTCTATTGTGGTGGTTACACATCATTGTTATTCTGGGCTAAAAGTATTAGGGTTTTCTGTTGGCCTACCCTGTGTTATCAGGTGTTTGGAATCCAGTACTGAAATATCAACCCATCCCTCCTGACACAGTGTAGCTGTTGTGGCTCCTTTTCCCACCCTGAACATAAGGTTGGGCAGGGATGGCCCTCTGAATAGAGGGAATGCATGTCTTGGGGAGAGAGAGAGCTGATCTTGGGCAGAAAAAGATGAAGCTGAGTTCTAGGTGATGCTCTTACAAGTGCTCATTAAAGAACAATGCAAGGAAAGGGCTCATATTGGGAATTAACTCACAGTGTATGCTGTGTGCTAGAGCTGCATAAAGAATCAGCCTTTTCCTACTGTTCTGCTGAAATTGGAGGATATTAATGTGCTGTCTCTTTAATTAGGGTTAAATTCCTGGAAGTAACTGTCAAGTAAAGTTGCTGTAATGTGCAGTGTGTCTCAGGCGTGTGTAATGTGTCTGTATGCATAGGCCTGGATCCACAGAGGGACAAAACCATTGCAATACTTGGCTTTATAATGCCTGCAATTTAGGTGCCTAGATAATCACTGGAACAACATGATCCACAAAGCCTGAGGTCCAGAGGCAGGATCATAGGTGTCTAGGGAGCCTTTACTCTGAAAGGTTTAAGATTAGCAGCCAAGTTAGTGTAATGAGTGAACCATTCACAAGTTCTATTTAGTCCTTGGTTTATTGTGTCCAATTTGAAAATTAATTCCAGTTCCTCAGTTTGTCGTTGGAGTCTATTTTGGAAGTTTTTCCAACGAGAAACTGAGGAACTGGAATTAATTTTCAAATTAGACACAATAAACCAAGGACTAAATAGAACTTGTGAATGGTTCACTCATTACACTAATTGATTGTATTTCCCTAGTTAATTTACCTTCAATAGTTGTTATCTCTCCTCTCAGACACAGATATCCATTTCAAAAAGTACTTTTTTCTCCTGCTGATAATGGCCCATCCAAATGAAACAGCCTCTTAGAACTGGTATGCTAATGTACAACCTTTTTTTTTTTTTTTTTTTTTTTTTTTTGCTTTCTGTGTGTATAAATGCATCTTCCTCCTGTTCCATTCTATGCATCCGATGAAGTGGGCTATAGCCCACGAAAGCTTATGCTGAAATAAACTGGTTAATCTCTAAGGTGCTACAAAGTCTTCCTCGTCTTATTTACCCTGAAAGTTTAGGTGCCAAGTGAAATTAGTTGCCTACAGGGTTTGGTAGCAACTGAGCAGTTCTGTGGATCACAGCAGCACCTAAAACTGGGACAAGACAGGCATCGAAGAATGGGATCCACAAAAGCCAGTATGCTAGATGGGCAGCTGCCTAAACCACCCAGTGGGTGATGCCAGTGAGAAGGGGGGTGTCCAAAGCCCCTGCCCCCGAGTGAGGTGCCTGTATCTCTTTGCAGTCCACCGCTGGAAACCCTTCTCCAAGTCGTTTCTCATGTGACTGAGATAGGCGCATGCCTCACTCCACATGCAATCTGTTGCTCTACTGTCCCGAATTTTGATATTGACTGAAAAGAGCATTAGTACTGAACTACAATTTGACAGAGTGGCCAGAGGAGGTGCTGGGGCTACTACCCACCTAGTCCAGTGGTTAGTGCACTCACCCGGGATGTAGGAGACTTCACTTCAATGTTGCCTTCAGACATGGGGGAGGGAGGGAGAGAAGAGTTGAGCAGGGATCTCCCACCTCCCCAGTGGAATATGGGATCTTCTGATCTGGGTTCCCTCCTTCTTTCTATATTAATTAGTCACCGACAGCAGAGGGATTAGACTCTGGGTCTCAGATCTCCCAAGTGAGCACTCTAACCACGAGTTATTCTCTCTCTGGCCCAATAACTCTTCAGTTATGTTCGTTCTCCATGCACGCCATCGGACCCAATCCAATAGGCATGTCAGAGGCCACCTATCAAATTGGGCCCCATGGTTTGGATAACCATTCTTCCGCCTATTTCCCTGCTTCATGGTTTGCATTGGGGCTCAGGCATGGCAGGCATCTGAAAACCTAGATGGAGATAGCAGTGCACATGCCCAGAGGCAGAAACAGGTGTCTAGGAGCCTTACCCTGAAAATGTAAGATGCTAAGTTAAATGTTAATAACAGTTAAATTTTAACAGTTATCTGTACGGTTTGACGGCAGCCAAGCGGGATCACAGGAGCACTTAAACTGTTGTCTTTAAACCTATGTCTGGGGTTTAAAGACCCAAGTACCTTTAGTTTCTATGGCCCAGATCCACACTTGAGAACTGGAGCCAGAACTACTAACCATGTTCTTCCCACATGTGTCAGTGACCCGAAATAAGTAATGAAGCCAAACTGTTAATTTCCATTAATCTTAATAAGACATCATACCCAAAGGTCTTCCCAAGGCAAGCATTCTGAGTCTAATAATGATAATTTGCCCATCTATGGTGTCTTCCAATCAAAGATCTTTGTTTTGCAAACATTTAATTAAGCCTCCATTGACAACATCCCTGTACGGTAGGCTAGTAGTATCCCCATTTTACAAATGAGTAAATGGAGATGATGTGCCACAGAACAAGCCAGTGGCTGGGTGTTGGATACACCCCAGAACTCCTAGTGTTCTGTTCTCTGTCAGATGACTAGGAGTTCCGGGCTGTATCCAACACCAAGGCCTCTGGCTTGTTCTGTGTCACTTAGTAACCTTGCCTTCACCTTATCAGGTGCTTCCACACATTTATGTGCAGTGTATATGCCATTTTATCCTACCATTGCTCTGAAATCTCACTGAGTTGCTGTGTTTAAAGAAATACCTCTCCTTCATGTTCAAAGGCTTACTGGCATTTATAATTGAATATGATTTGCATATAGCAATTATATCTCTTATTAGCTGTGATTGCAGTTTCACTTAAAGTAAATACCCTGCAGATCTGCTAAAGCTTCCATATCTGCCTTTGCAGCAACAGCAGACAATTTAACAGCTATCTGTAGAAACAAATTACATTTCAGTTGTAAGTCATGACAGACATTATTAAACAGTAAACGGAGATGTTTACCCTATGATTTCCTAGGATACTATGTCTATCTGTATTAACAGCCTTTAGAGTTGTTTAGTGCTAATTTTACATATTCATTTATGTAATTTTAGGTTGTATCATACAATCAGACTCCTAAGCAAAAATTTACAAATGAAATGGTTTTGGTTTTTTTTCTTTTTGCAATTGACATGGTTCACCTGTAGCATAATTAATTGGAGTACAGGAAATTGACAAACTATGTCTTTCTCCTAGAGATGGGACATGTGGGGGGACTTTGAGATTGAGGATAGGGAGGGGGAAATGATAATTCAGAAAGAAAGGTATAGAGATGGGGAGACGAGAAAGGAAATACAAAGAAGGGGCAGAGGGAGGTAAGGGAAGGAAGAAAGAAGGATGAGAAACAGATGGAAGAAGAGACAGAAAAGGAGTGGGATGGGAAGATGAAATGTAATAAGCTGAGAAGAGAAATGATCTCTTCACAGCAAGGTGTGGGAGCTGGCACACAACAGGGGATGGAGACATTGCTTCTCAGAAGGAAGGATAAAGTGGTGAAGAAGCAGCAAAAAGATTCCTTGCTTCTTCTAGAAAAGGGACGAGAGTGGTGTCAGGGATATCTTTTCCCTTTCAGCTGGAAAAAGAGAGCAGCACATGTATCACCACCAAGAAGAGATATTGGAAGCACACCACAGTAGTAGTACACAGTATGTTTACTGCTCTCTACTGAAAGGGATGGCTGCAGAAGGTTCAGGGGTGGGTTAGGCCTTGGGGAGAGACTCACGCTGGAGGTAACTGATTGGTGGACAGCAAGGGGGTGGATACACCAGAACATGTTGGGTGGGAGCCTGACTGGGTGGGGAACGCATGCAGGTACCATATGAGAGGCAAGGATGGAAGGGCAGTCAGAGCATCAGGAGATGAAAGGGGACAATATATTGGCATGAAAATTAGAGCTCCCCCTACAGTGATAATATACATTACAAGTTACAGGATGCTTTTTTGCATTGTTAATTAAGATAGTTGCAGGCTGGCTGGCTGAGTGTCTCACCGTGCAGCTTTCACTCAGAAAGGATAGTCGATCTGTGTTATCACTACCGTACTCGCCAAAGGCAACAGGGGAGAGAAGCAATTTTAGAAAGCCTTATTGTAATCCAGTCTAAAGATCTTTTGGGGATGCAATGGCTGGGCTAACTGGACATCTCTTGATATTAATAGTGTACGCTTTGAGCCTCATAAGAAATAAAAAGTCCTGGACTGGTACTTTGTTCACACAGGTGAAGCCAAAAGAGAAGCCATTTACAGAGGATAGCTACTTTTCCAATGCATTTCTTCAAACCTTCTTGTCACAGTGGAACATTTCTGGTTCCACATGTAGAAGCAACAGCTTATGGGGCAGAAGTGAGGAAGTTAAGGCAGCAATGTGAATTTGGGAGAAAATGTGGAGGATTGTGATAGGGCACTCTGTATCCCTCAAGACGTTGTTTGATTCTTTGGCTTTTTCCATGAAGGGTTTGGGTAACTGTCCTGTTCTGGGACAGATGATTGGGCGAATGGATTATGAATAAGGCAGGGAGTCTGTCATGAAGCTCATAGATTCTGTGACTTTCTGGGACCTCAGTAACTTCTGTAGCGGCTGGCGTGACTGACCCTGGGCTGGCCGCTGCTGGGGCAGTCTTGGGCCACTGTGGGTTTCCCCCATCCCCAGCAGTAGAGGCAGTCCCTGGCTGACCCCAGCCCCGGAGCAGCCACAGTGCCCCCTCCCCGCCCCCGGAGTCCTCTCTCCAGAGCACCCAAGATTTAGTCAGGAGTATATAGTACAAGTCATGGGTAGGACATGATTTTTGTTTACTGCCTGTGACCTGTCCATGACTTTTATTAAAGATATCTATGACTAAAACGAAGCCTTAGTTATGAATGAAGTGTGAAAGGCAGTACAGCCTTCTGTTGGTTGCTGCAACATTTTGTCTTCTTCCCTCCTTATAAAATGATCGAGAGGCAAAAGGCAAATTGTTGCACCTGTGGGAAAGTTAGTGTTTTACTAATGACTGGAAGTGTCAGATGCAACAAATTAGCAGTTAGGAAGCTGAGACCCAAAAAACTATATGGGGGTGGGGGGCGGGACAGGGACAAAAATCTCAGAAGGGAGGAATGAGTTAGTTTGGAAAAGTTGCCCTAGAAGTATCTAGTGAGCTGACATCCTTGTGCTGTTTAAACTGCTGTTGATAATACCCAGGGTTGTGTAGTTTGGAAGATGCTCAGGGAGTGAGGGGGGTTGATTTCGCCAAGCTGGAAAAGCCCAATAGATGCTATTTTTTTCGCTGTCTGGTAATCATTGGTAATCTCCAGCTGCTTTGCTGACCTTGCATGCTCAGAGTACATGGATTGCATCCTCCCTTTCCCCAGGAGGTGTATCACCCAGTGTCGTCAGCTGCCATATTTGGTGTGTATTCTTAAAGCCCCAGCTCCTGGAGTCATTTGATCAAGATGAATGTTGAGATTCTTACATAAAAATTCTAGAGCTCCAGGTGTGATTAGAAGCTTGAAAATGCAAACTGTAAAAGCTCAAAAACCAAGCAGCAAATAAAAAGTCGACACATTTTTTAAATCATGACTTTTGGAGGAATTTCATAACTTGGGAAGGGGGCTTACTGATGATTTTCTTAATGCTCTGGGCTGGCAGCACTGAGTGAAGTAACTTGCTTATAGTTGCACAGCACATCAATGGCTGCATCTTAAAAATAATTGAAAATGTACCAAATTCTGCCTGCCTTTACACCTGTGCAGCTCCTAAATTTTGCCCACTGAACTTAGAGCAGCAAATGTTCTAAGATGTAATAAGTCTCGTCTTGTGCAGTTTCGCACTGGTTTGGCAGGCAGTAATCCTTCTGTGTGGGCCTTTGCAAGGATGATCCTCACATAACCTCATATTAATTAAAATTGGGGATTATGCAAAGACCACTATTTCAGGGATTAGCCTGTTTTTTGAGTTAATGTTATTTCTCCTGCCCCAGCTGATGTTGTTTTGTTTGTTTAAATGGTAATTTTACACAGTAAATTGATTTGTAATTTTGCTTGTCTTAACTGTCTATAAAAATAAACATCTCCAAGGATGCTTCATTCAAATATGGTTACAATCTTATCAGTATGGGTGATCCTACATGTTTGTTTTCACATGCCTGTTTTGATCCAGCACGTGTCTATACTGTACATATGCAAACCATATGGAGCTGCTATCTAGATTCTAAGTCAACCAAATACAATGAACAGCTGAACAACTTCTGTGCCTGACTCTCTGATCTGTCATATTGGCTATAGGCTGATGTAACTCTGGTGTAAAACCAGTGTGAATGGAGCATCTACCTCTTTTATGATTAACTTTATCATCTTCTGAAGAATCATGCTGTGTATGGTAGGCTATGGTCAGTTACTCAGATCTGGTTCTAGTTGGTCCAGAGGTGAAGGTAAGCCAGTACACCGTGCTGTACTGGAACGGCTTCCCCAGGCTGGCGATTTAAAGGACCTGGGGCTCCTGGCAGTGTCTGGAACCCTGGACCCTTTATATTGCCACCAGAGGCCTGCTGCAAGCCTCTGGGTAGCAGAGGTGGCTCAGGCGGTGATTTAAAGGGCCTTTTAAATCACCACTGGAGCCCCCGACTGCTGCTACTACCCCAGGGACTCTGGCAGCAGGGCTCGGGCAGTGATTTAAAGGGCCCAGGGCTCCAGCCACTGCAGGGAGTCCCGGGCCCTTTAAATCGCCATTGGAGCCCTGCTGACAGAGCCCCAGGGTAGCAGCAGTGGCTGGGGCTCCAGTGGCAATTTAAAGAGCCCAGAGTGGTACCAATGGTTAGAGTCCCAGGCTCTTTAAATCACTGCCCAAGCCCAGCTGCAGGAGCTCTCGGGTATTTAAAGGGTCTGGGGCTACCAGCCGCCGCTATCACAGTGGAGCCCCGGGCCCTTTAAATCTCCCCCCAGAGCCCCGAGCCTGGGGTAGCTGTGGCCAGAGCCCAGGGCCCTTTAAATCGCTCCCGAGTCCCAGAGCTCCCCGCCACCTCTGCAGCCGGTAGCTCCGGGGGGGGGCCACTGCTACTGCAGACGGAGTCCCAGGGCCTTTAAATCTTGATTTAAAGGCCCTGCCTCTTCTGGATAAGACCACGCCTCTTCCAGTTGAGGCCCCACCCTCTGCTCAGGACTCCGGCATACCAGTAAATCCTTTAAGTTACTTTCATCCCTGATTTGGTCAAAAGTTGCATCCTTCAGTTTTGGTATTCTTTTAGTACTGGCATGATTAGTAACAACCCTCCAACATATATTATTCAGCAAGGTAAATAAGAAAACATTGACTAAATAGATTATTGAAAAGTGATATATGAACACATTGACTACACTGTCTATGAATATAAATGTATGTACATCAAAATTGGAAGCATAAGGTGAAAGTATCAATCTGCCTATCAGTGAATCCTCATTGTGGGAGGTAAAGCCGTTATCAAAACAGTGAGATTGCAGTGCCTAGTGGACAGGGTACTAGTCCGGGACTCAGGACACCTGGGTTCAACCCATGACCTGCTCTGTGACTTTGGGTAAGTCACTGCTCCCTTGCTGTTTGTTTTGTCTGTTTAAACTGGAAGCTCTCCAGAACCTCTCACTGTGTGTTTTTGCTGCACCTAGCATGATGTGGCCAAAATGTGACTGGGGTTTACAGGTGCTACTGTATTACAAATTACATAGCAGTTCATTGGTATGTGTTATGACCAGGCAGATAACCACTATAAACAGCAGTTAAAGTCAGGCTTCTAAATATGATATGAGTGAGTTATGATAAAAATTAATCAGCTATTTAAACATTGTCTCTGCTGTGGGTTAGCAGAAAGACAGTCACAAAATGTCTCCCAGGTTACTACTTAATTACAATTACTATTGTTACAAGGTTGAGCAATAAACTCTCATTTGATACTTCTGATCAGAGTAATCATTAATAAACTCTCAGCAAAGCCTGGCCAGCTCCCGTGCATAAAAACCAATTAGATTGATCATCCCAGGCTTTACATAGTTTCTCTCAGCTCTTGGAGGTTCAGCAGCATGGATGGCAGGACTCAAGTCTATAGTCAGTTCCCTGGAGCTGCACAATCTTTCCTTCTCCTTTAGAGTCCAGGCCATGTTCCTTCTAGTCCAGGCCTGACTCACTGGGCTCCCTGTAGAGAGCAGGTTGTTAGGGGGTTGACTCTGTGCATGTTTCAAAGCAAAACTGCCAACTTAAAAATACAGCAAAATGGTGTTTGGTTTGCTATATAAATAAGGCAATTAGCGATCACACAGGACACAATTTAAAAGTAATATCAGTTATACATTTTAAAATGCATGTGGAGTCAACAGATTCAGTTCCTGTGGGTTAAAAACCACAATATCCTTCTAGATGGAGATTGAAAATAGACTAGCGAAGGTGCAAAGCATACAGTGGAAGGCAGTGTTCAGTGTCAGCCAGAGTGGAGCATTCATAGGCAAGTTATTCATTCCATTATTAAAACTGTAGCCAACCATGGGAAGTGGAAAGCAGATTTTTAAAGGACAGCTGCACATCTGTATAGGAATGTATAGTAAAAGATAAGAATGAGTTTGGGTTCAGAGGGAAAAGCTTTTACTTCCATTGTAGCAAGTAGATAAAAGTCAGAGCATGTTGTCTTTTGTCTGACAATGAGCGCAAAGTGGAGCGGATCAGAATCTACAGCATTTACCTGAACGTTGGTAGATAAAATTATCTGAACAAGATGGGGGAGGGGACCAGAGGCACCTGTTCTTGGAATGCTGCCCAGTTTGAAAGGAGCATTTTGAGTACTTTTTAAAGTAAATAGGGTTTGATTTTTAACTTTCCAGTGTTGTGGAGCTATACTGAACTCTCTCTTTCCAACTACTGATCTGTCCTTTCATATGGCAAACATCAACTTTTCCCCCTTCCTTTGGCTTGGGGAGAGCAATTTCTCGTTGCTCTTCCTTGTTTGCTAGACTCATAGACTCTAAGGTCAGAAGAGACCACTATGATCATCTAACTTGACCTCCTGCATAACGCAGGCCACAGAATCTCACCCACCCACTCCTGTAATAAACCCCTAACCTGTGTCTGAGTTATTGAAGTTCTCAAATCATGGTTTAAAGACTTCAAGATGCAGAGAACCCTCCAGCAAGTGAAGACTGCCCTATGCTGCAGAGGAAGGTGAACCCACCGCAGGGCCTCTGCCAATCTGCCCTTGAGGAAAATTCCTTCCCGGCCCTAATATGGTGATCAGCTAAACCCTGAGCATGTGGGAAAGACTCACCAGCCAGACAGGAAAGAATTTTCTTTAGTAACTCAGATCCTACCCCATCTAACATCCCAACACAGCCCATTGGGCATATTTGCTGCTAATACGCAAAGATCAATTAATTGCTAAAATTAGGCTATCCCATCATATCATCTCCTCCATGAATTTATCAAGCTTAATCTTGAAGCCAGATAGGTCTTTTTCCCCCACTGCTCCCCTTGGAAGGCTGTTCCAGACCTTCACTCCTCTGATGATTAGAAACCTTCATCTAATTTCAAATCTAAACCTCCTGATGGCCAGTTTATATCCATTTGTTCTTGTGTCCACATTGGTGCTGATCTTAAATAATTCCTCTTCCTCCCAGGTATTTATCCCTCTGATATATTTATAGAGAGTAATCATATCTCCCCTCAGCCTTCTTTTGGTTAGGCTAAACAAGCCAAGCTTTTTGAGTCTCCTTTCATAAGACAGGTTTTCCATTCCTCAGATCATCCTAGTAGCCCTTCTCTGTACCTGTTCCAGTTTGAATTCATCCTTCCTTGTCCTCCAACCTTTAGTGACTATCTGCTGTGCCCATTCTTCATTTTCCAACTCCACAAAGCTGTTCCTGAGCTCTATTTCTCCTTCACTACCCCATCTTTTCCTCTGCCTGGTTCTCTTAGTCACATCCTTCCACTGTCCATTTTCTTCACCCAGCAGTCTCCCCTCAGAGTTCTTCGGTCCTGCTTCCATCTGCAATTCTGAGCTTTTCCCTTCACCCTCGTCATGTCTTTGCTCCATCATCTTGAACCCACTTCTAAACTCAACCAGAGTTTCCACCTGCATCTTCAATCCTCGGATCTTTTCTTCCATCAGCTCTATCAGGTGGCACTTCATGCAGACGGAACACTTTTCAGGTACCTCCACCAGGATCATGTACATACTGCAGCTTCCACATCCAGTCCTCTTCATTGTGTCCTCCACTGCTGCCTCTGTATCTATCATAGCCTTCCCACCTAAGTCCTATTAATCCAGGAAACACAAACCAAACCAAAACACCTCCACCCACAATAGAACAAACCCCTCATGAGCATCAAAACTCTGCCAGAACACCTCACACCCCCTTCACTAGCCTGTCTCTTCCTCTGCCTGGTTCTCCTAGTCTTCCCCCTAAACTCCCACTCTGACTCCCCTGTTTACAGCTCTGTTTGCTGGCTCCTGTGCCACTGCAGCTGTCTGTGCTAGGTCTGTGTGAGAACACTTCAGGGCTCAATTTGCACTGCAGGGCTCACAAACTGAGTCCTGCAAATTTGGCTCACAGAGGTTGTACTAAACCAACCCCTTCATTTTCTGCATGGAGGTTAGGATTGGACAAAGAAAATATTGTTCTCCTTCTATCACCACAGCTGATCCTTCCCTACTCCCCCATTGTCCACTCCACCTCATAACCTCCAGGAATCACATTTTACCCTTGATGTTTCAGAGCAACTTGGTGGCCTGCACTCCCTCCCTATTCTGAAGCTTTAGCTATCACACTGGAGATGCGGGGGGGCGGGGGAGAGAGGATCAGCTGCTGGTGGCCATGTTCTGATGAACTGTGCAAAGGGTTTGCTGAATCCTGCCCCAACAGACATATGATGGATTAAGAGGGCATGGGTTAGTGCCATTAGGCCTGCCACATACTCTGCTGGGGAGCATTGGCCACAGAGTGTCATCTGAATGAGGCCTTTTAGTCCCAGAAATCAGCAGGAGACTGTAGGCTACCCACACCCCATGAATATATCTAAGGTACATCAAGATCCACGTCCTTGTGGAACAGAAGGGCAAGCTGGCTGTGGGAAGGGGGACAATGTGAACACAAACCCATGCTGCTTCTGGAACACATCACTAAGGTGCTTGAACCATAAGCTGAGGTTTGTGAACAAAATTAACCTCAAAGCCAGCGCCTGTTCTACTGAGCTTGCATCTTCCCTTCTGTGGACGTTGGGCACAGTTTGTCGGACAGTTACAACCTTAATACCGGCACTCAATGAGAAATAGGCTTATTTCACTCTTCAGCTCATTGCCTTTTTTATTTTTGCAGCATCAAAGCAATGGCTTAATGGAGGCAAGCAATCCCTACCACTTTAACCAGTGTAGGGCCTTTACACAGGCCCATTATGGTGCATGAGAATTGGGGCCTCTTTATAGCATTTAGATTTTGAGTGTGGCAAGCCATTGTACTGGGGGGAGCAAAGGGGAAAACACAATAGTTGCTTCCCATCCTTGTAATTCCCCCAAGGAAGGGCTGGTCAGACATAGTCCCTTCATTCTCCAAAGTGCACACATGACTCCGCCTTGGTGCTCCTGGTGACAAATGACCATAATAGATATAGGAGGACATGTGGATATGCTTCTCCTCCTCTTCCTTCAGACCTACTGGCTAGCTTTCCAGAACTGACCTGAGCAGGGATGTCTGACTTAAGCGCCTATAATATTCTGAACTTACATTGTTTGCCAGGATGAGTTAAAGTATAACTAGTGAATTATGAAATGTTTTCTAGCCTCTATCAGTGTGTTTCTATGCTCAAACTAGACATCGGTTATGCTGTATAATACACATGAGACTGTAATTATCTGATGATTTTCATATTCAACCATAGGTCAGGTGAGGGCTTGGGGTCAAAAAGTTGAATTTTTGAATGTTGGTAGCCCTTAAAGACCACAGCCTCAATAAGGCTGAAACACCAAAAATTGTCCCAGTGCAGCCAGTTGTCCAAAAGCTGATGAGCTGACAAGAAGATAAGTATCAGAGTAGGGAGAAAAAGGTTAATCCCACTTCTAGGTGTCAGGTGAGACAGCAGCTCCTCATCCTTAAAAGATCAGGACAGCATTTCAGATTTATAAATGTAATTATTTCTACTAAGCAGAGGAAGCAGACAATGGCAAAGCTATAAGGGAAGATCTGCTACTTGCTGAAACCTGCCAAGAATATTGCACATTATAACTGCAGTTTTTTCCATCGGGTGTAATAGACCATGAGTTTTCAATCAAGAGGTCATGAACAGATGACAGGCTCCTGCCCACTCTGCCTTTCCTATAGTATTAGATGGAAGGCACTCCAGGGCAGTCCTGGTTTGGAAAGGGTAAGAACCACTGTAATACTCTCTTCCACTTCTCTGTAGAAGAGCCTCATCTTGTAGTCCTTACTTGGGCAACGCACCCACTGATTCCAGTAAAGAGCTCAGGGCTTTGAACAGCTGCCACTGTCTTCCAGATGCTTGGCACCTCTGAAAATTAGGCTATTTAATAAGGTGCCATAATATGGATTTAGATGTCTGACTCCTACCACTGAGGTTGGCCTTCCTCTTTGTCTCTCATCCTCTAACTGGGCATGTGACTCACCTACTATACCTCGCAGAGATGCTACCAGGATGTGAGGGATTTGGAACTGCCTGTAATTTAAGAATACGGAATCTTCACCAGGCTATTGTGTGATGTTTACTTTTGTGCATTCAATAGCCAGATTGTCATCAAACGCACATGGGAAGAGGGAAGTATATCTACATCTCAGCAAACACCTAGAGGCCAAAGTGAGAGACATTTGCTTTGACATTTTGGTAGGCCTTCTGCTGGGCCTGCCAGACAGGTTTCCACAAGAAATGAATCAGTCCCTATGAAGTGTGGGGAGGGAATTAAAAGGCATGGGGGGTGGGGCTTAAAGAGATAGAGACTTCCTCAGGGAGAAGCACAAGATTTTGAATGACTACGAAGTGCCACTATGAATGACAGAAGCAACAAAGAGTCCTGTGGCACCTTAAAGACTAACAAACGTATTGAAGCATAAGCTTTCATGGGCTAATACCCACTTCATCGGATGGTTATGCTTCAATACGTTTGTTAGTCTTTAAGGTGCCACAGGACTTAGTATGGATCTGCAGAAGCGACAAACACAGCTACCTCTCTGAATCTGTGAATTACAATGATTAGTCAGTGGACTGGAGAGCAAAAGTGAGATGATCTGATGTGGGAGTTAGAGCATTTACCTAGGATGCAAAGCCCTTCTCCAATGACTACTTAATTATTTATACAAAGTGGATCAGCTCCCCAGGAAAGATTTGACCCAAAATGGATTTTTTGTAATTTGTGTCCCCCCCACCCCCTCACAATTGCCAGCTAATGAAAATATCAATTATTCATCCAGTGCTAGTAAGGAATCCTTTCTGAATGTGGTCCTCAGCAATCAGGTCTCCTTGAAGTCCTTTAGATTTATTGTCTGGGCTCCATCTATTTAGATAGGCAAGCAGGGAGCACAAAAAGAGAACTCTGCCTGCCTGAGGGGAAGAGAGATACTAAGGAGTCAGTGAGGAGTTGAGTGGGGATAAAAGCAGCTCTCCAGGAGTCTATAGACGATAACGTGGTCCATGAATGACGGCTAGTAGTCTCTGAATATCTGTCATTTCTAGGTGTAATGTTATAACACCAGACTTCTGGAATAAATTATTTCAAATGTTGACGAGGGGAAGAGTTAACTATGAATGAATCTTTGAAAGTTAATAGGACCTTTACTCCTAAACCCCTTATGTACTTTTTAAAATCTTCCACCTATATTCCCTAGATAACTGGACTCCAAGAACATAGGGTATTTCTGTCTTTTATCAACACTTTCAGACCATGTATTGCCATCTAGAACAATAGCTTCTTTTGTGACACTTAATAAAGTAACAAGGAGTCTGGTGGCACCTTAAAGACTAACAGATTTATTAGGGGATAAGTTTCTGTGGGTAAAAAGCCACTTCTTCAAATGCATGGAGTGAAAATTACAGATGCAGGCATTATTATGCTGACACATGAAGGGAAGGGAGTTACCTCACAACTGGAGAAGCAGTGTTGACAGGGCGAATTACGTTAAGATGGATGTGGTCCACTCCCAATACTTGATGAGAAGTCAATTCCAGGAGAGGCAAAGTTGCTTTTGTAGTGATCCAGCACTCCCAGCCCCTATTCAAGCTCATATTAATTGTGTTAAATTTGCGAATGAATTTTAGTCCTGCAGTTTCTCTTTTGAAGTCTCTTTCTGAAGTTTTTTTGCTCAAGTATAGCTACTTTTAAATCTGTTATAGAATATCCAGCAAGACTGAAGTATTCTACTGCCTTTTGTATATTGCCATTCCTGATGTCCAATTTGGGTCCATTTATTATTTTATGTAGAGACTGTCCGGTCTGGCCAATGTACATAGCAGGGGGGCATTGCTGGCACATGATGGCATATATAACATTAGTAGATGTGCAGGTGAATGAGCAGGTGAGTGTGGCTTATGTGTTTGGTGGATGGTGTCGCTAGAGTAGATACGCGGACAGAGTAGGCCACGAGATTTGTTACAGGGATTGGTTCCTGGGTTAGTGTTTCTATGGTGTGGTGTGTAGATGCTGGTGAGTATTTGCTTTAGGTTGCGGGGGCAGGGTGGGAGGGAGCTGTCTGTGAGGTCTGGCCTGCTTCCCAAAGTCTGTGAGAGTGATGGATCATTTTGCTGGATAGGTTGTAGATTGTTGATGATAGCTGGAGAGGTTTTAACTGGGGCTGTACGTGATGGCGAGTGGTATTCTGTTATTTTCCTTGTTGGGCCTGTCCATTAATAGGTGACTTCTCGGTACCTGTCTCGCTCTGTCAATCTGTTTCTTCACGTCCCCAGTTGGGTATTGTACTTTTAAGAATGCTTGATAAAGATCTTGAAGGTGTTTGTCTCTGAGGGATTAGAGCAAATTCGGTTGCATCTTAGGGCTTGGTTGTAGACAATGGATCGTGTGATGTGTCCTGGATGGAAGTAAATCTTCCTTCAGAAACAAAAGGAGAAAACTAAGTAGCCAAACAAGCAGCAAAGTGCAGAAAAACAGATATGGCCTTGATGACATCACAAAATCGCCTGATTGCCAGACAAGAGAGAGACCACTAGAATGATGCTCTGAAATCTGTGTGACCTACTCTTAGGAAGAAGTAGTGAGTGTAAAGTAGTACAGATGCGTGGACCATCTCCCCTTGGAGAGGTGAGACAGGGCTTAAAGAGAGAAATGGAAAAGCAATTTCTGCTCCTTGAAGCAAATCTGAAATTCCTGTCAAGATAAATGAGAGGGAGATGATTTGCATGAGGCCATTGATTTGAATTGCCTGTTGGGACACCAGGCTTGCAAAATAGTGCTTACCTAGGAAGCCATGGTCAGAGCTAATGGAGCCACAGAACATTTCTTGTGAACTTTTCTGATCCTCTTTTGAGTCAGTAGTAATTCTGTTGATCTAAGGTTTGGTGGATGGATCTATCTTTTCTTATCAGGCTAGAGAAAAGGTGTGTTAAATATGGAGCTGTATGTCATACAAACCGTTGTCTACCTTTAGCTGCCAATTTTGTTATGAAAAAGAAGAACTCTTATTTTAACAAATTGGCTTGGCTTGTTCCAAGTAGGTGAGGGGCTTAACTATGAAAACAATCATACTGTGTAGGTGGAAGGTTTTCATCAGTATAGAACTACCTGCCACATTTTCTTTCTTTCTTTCTTTCTTTCTTTCTTTCTTTCTTTCTTTCTTTCTTTCTTTCTTTCATTTAACTATAATTATTCCTAATGCATTTAATATGGAGAAACACTTGAATAGAGATATTAAAATAAGTTTGTTAAGCCTGTCTTCTCAAAGACTTTATAATGGCAATACTCATATTTTCAGGTCCCCTACTTTGTATTTGAATAAAAAATTGCTGTTGCTACCCTTTGAAGGACATAGGCAAGTAAGCAGCAAAAGAAATGACATATAGTAAATTTAACACCAAGAAAAAGCTTGACTCCTTTATCATTATGAGCCAAGATGTCTAAAAGTATCTGATATGCATAAATACACTTTTCTGTTGTCTTTTTAGCTTAAAGAAGATTTTACTTGGAAGTCAGATATTCTCTCTTAATGCTCGTGATTTTGCTCTGCTGGTTTACATTAAAAATAATGAAGTAGCACTGCCATTTCAAATTTTCTTTGCCATTCAATTGCAGTCTGCATCTCTTGAGAATGACAGCTATTAGACTGCAGGTGTGAATATAATAGAGCATTCTCGAAAGATAACATTTTAAATGTGCAAAGGAAAAAAACAGTTGGTATAAAACTTGGTTTTCTTGTCGTCTGTGTTGTAGCTCCTAGCTTTGTGAAAGGGGTGGGGGAGCAGTGCTGAGAATGAGAAGAAGAAAGGAGACCACAATTGACAAGGTCTCAAGAAAGTGCCACTCAACTATGGCACAATCCTCCTAGGGAAAGTCGTTTCCCTTCCAAAGTATTCCCAGAAGAGAGCTTTGAAAACTTGCATTGACAAAAGTGACAAAGAGTCTTGTAGCACCTTATAGAATAACAGACCTTAGGGATCATGAGCTTTCATGGGCTAAGACCCACTTCATCACATTCATCTGATGAAGTGGGTTTTAGCCCATGAAAGCTCATGATCCCTAAGGTCTGTTAGTCTATAAGGTGCTACAAGACTCTTTGTCACTTTTGCAGATCCAGACTAACAGGGCTACCCCTCTGTTGCATTGACAAGTTACTTCAAGGGTGTGTCTTATCTAAGATCTAATCAAGGGTGAACATCAAAAACTTTATAAATTCACACTCATTAGGCCCTGTGAATAGCTACAGACTATCTGCTAAATATCCCCATTTAAAAGTAAATGTAGCCATTCCACTAGATTGGAAAGAGGTTTCCCAGGGAAACACCAGGAAGGAAAGTGAGGGTTAAACATTGAGGGCCAAAAACAATCAGGAGTACTTGTGGCCATGTCTACACTACCCGCTGGTTTGGTGAGAGGTGCAGGTGGAGTCAACGTGGAGCAGCAGCAGTCAACTCAGCGCCATAAAGATGCTGAGGTAAGTTGCCCTGAATACGTCGACTTCAACTATGCTATTTACGTAGGTGAAGTTATGTATGTTATGTCGATTCCACTCACCCCCGCCCCCAGTGTAGACCAGGGCTAACAAATTGATTTGGGCATAAGCTTTCGTGGGCTAAAACCCACTTCGTCAGCTCTTTGGAGTATAGTTCCATTTAGTAAGTGAAGGTAGGCCACTTTCACCTTTCTGGCTCTGTTCTACACTGCAGCCAATAATCACTTTCCCAATGATTTCAAAGAGTTTGGGACAGGTCCTATGAAAGATTTTTTAATTGATTCCTTAATAATGGCTGCTTCCTCGTGTTTTCTTTTTGATGAACTGTCTAAAAACCTGAGATGCTTTAAAAACGACATATTGCTGTCATTTATTTTTCTAAAGAATTCAGAACACTGAGGCCTAAAATAAATGTGCATGAAAGGGAAATTTGCATGTGCAACCACTGATTATTTATTTTTAAGAAGGTGGATTGTGAACTAGTAACGCTTGTGAAATGCCCCCTGGCACCATTATTTTCCCCCTCCCATCCAGGACTTTTTGGGGTAGGGCTGGCTCTTTTAGTTCCACTGAGTTGAAGAATATTGACTCTAAGTTAATTCTTGAAACAAGCTGTGGGCACCAAAAATCACTTCCCTTCCAGTTACAAGTAGATAGAATATGGGAGTTTTTCCTGTGCAAGTACTGAAGGATGGGGTTCAGTGGTGTTAAATACTATCTGTATAACAAGATTCCAGGATTATCACTCTGTCATACTGAAGTCTAGAATGTCTGAGTCAATGTGAAGCAATGGAAACCATTCCAAACATGGGTGTACTCTTTTTGGTTAGAATATCACCAGCATTCGTGATCTGTTCCCATGCAATTTTTAAGTTCTCGGCCATTTGGGTTTTTTTCACACACCTGACTATGAATTTCACATTTACCACAGCGCGGGCTTTTGGCCACTAGTTTGGAAAGCTGTTAAGGGCAAGGAATCCTGAAAATAACCACATAAAAGGAAAAGTTCAGTGATCCAGTGGATAAACTGAAAATGCAAAAGCTACTTTTCGTGTATTAAAAAAAAACACATGGATCGGTTATCATTCATTATTTGTATTGTACTAGTGCCTAGACAGAATCCTTCCTGAGACTGCAGCCCCATGGCATTAGACACCGTCCAGCCATTTACTAAGAGACTGAGGAGCTAAGGTTTTATTTTTGTAGATCTGATTGAGGAATATATTTGCCCTCGGCTATGATTCACTGAAAAAAGCCTGAGCACAATGACTGTGGGCTTGAGTCTCCTCTTATTTACAGTAATAGATTATAAGGCAGTAAGGCCCATTGTGATTATCTGTGTGGAGAGGGGAGGTCCAGGGCTGACCCTCGCTCCCTTCTCTTGAGACCTCTCCCATTTTAGTCCCATTAAGCTGAACTGATAACACATCAATTCTGAAAGGACTGTACCTCATGAGCAGCTCCTTCAAGAGGCACATCAGTAGAAGCCATTTCTTATTCAAACAGAGCAAAGTTACTTTAATACAGTATTAATTAAAAACACATCTGGCCCCATGAAATGATAATGGTGGTTTGAATAGTCATCACTAGCTCTGCCAACCCCACAAATAAGCCCCAAAACTGTACTGAAACATTTGTTTTGCCATAGCACCTAGAGGCCCTGTTCAGGACCCTGTTGCAATAGGCCCTGTGTGTGAGACAGAGACAATACACTTCACATATACACATCAGTCCCTACACTGAACAGTTTATTGGCTGACTATATGCTGAGACAATAGCCTGATTAAAATAATTAATGAGCGGCGGTGGAGGGACAAAGTGAGCAGTGAATCAAGCCTATTAGCTTCAAATGTAGCAATGTTCATAATACAGTTCTACTCTCCCATTCAGTCTGAGACTTGCACCTCTGTAAAGGAGGTCAGATTATGTGGTGGCCCCTAGAGGCCAACAATCAAGGATAATAGCACTGAGCACTGTACACGCATAGACAGTCCCTGTCCCAAATCAGATAACCCATTAGCAATCTTATGAGTGTCATCATAGGAGAATATCAAACAGTGAAGCTTTAGCAAATCTTTTGTGTGACATGATGAATGATGCCATAGTGCAAAGTTAATGGATAGAATACAAACTGAATCGTGGAATCAGGTTGAATCTGATAGTGTCCCTCGAATGATGTCAGAGTATGATAATAGTTCATAGAACACAATTAAAGCGATCCCTCTGCCAGTGTTCTGTTTGCTGAGTTCAGGGTTTATTTTAAAAGTGCTTTTTACAGGATTAGAAAGACACGGAAAATTGTCAATCAAATTTTAATAAAAACCTTGTTGTGTTTTGATTCCTATGTCAAACACCCTTTTTATTGGTGTTAATCAACCAAGCTGTACAAAACTTAATTGTATCTAAAATACCTCCTCTCATTTTCATTAGTTCCAGATTTTAAACTTGTCTGCTTTCTTGCTCATTGTTAAACAAAAGCTGCTCAGCATTTTGGCTGAGTCAGAGCAAAGCTGCTGCTTCTTCTCGATAAACTATATTGCATAGGGTCGTTGTGGTAAAAACACAGTACATACCGTCTCCTGAGCTAAGCTAAAATGATTTGGAAATTAACTCCGCTACGCACCAACTATCAAGCTAGACAAATGTGATTCAGAAACCATATTTCATAAGCTGTCACTAGGCAGATGTTCCGAAAGAACTGTATGATTAACTAGAGCTCCTAGCAATAGATGTTCTTTCCAGCACCTTCTCTTAGAGTGGGGAGGTGACAAACAGTGTGAGCTAGCTCCTGGCTACGAGTGAATCCCTTTTTGTAGGACACAGAATGGTCCAGTCCAGTACTTTGACCACTAAGAATCAGGAGACCTTGAGTCTATTCCTAGCTCGAACACTAATCTGCTGTTTGACCTTGGGGAAGTCACTTTACTACGTTTACTTCATATTCTCCGCCCACCCCCATTAGTCTGTCTTGTCTATTTAGCTTGTAAGCTCTTTGGGAAAGGGCCTGTCTTGCTCTGTAATGGTACGACATTTAGCAATGTGGGGCTCTGATATTAACTGGGATCTCTAGATGCTACCATAATATCAATATATCCTGGCATCGGGGGAGTATGAAGGGACAACAAAGCTCTATGCTGTGGTCTTACAGAACCCCACAGTGATTTCTTCCAGCCCGCCTGGCAGCAGGCTGCCCTCCCAATGAATTTTTCCATAGCAGAAAAATGTGGATGAATATTTTTTTAAAAATATTTTCCTGGAATTAAAATTCAGTGCTAGCAATTTACTTTAGGTTTAAACTTTGCATGTAAGGGATCAGACAGCAGTACTTCTTTAATGTTAAAATTACTTACAAACTTTATTGCTGTTCGTTTGTTTGTTTGTTATCGTTGGGCCACCTTTATGCCTGATGACAGTATGCACAATTCACTGCTAGGAGGATATATGTCCGTAGAGGTAGATGGACGAAAGGTGCGTCATTCAGCCTCCAATTCTGTGGAGGTACAGCTTCTATCTTCTCTGTTCTTAAAGTGGACAAATAATGGGTTGAAAAATCACACCATAAGTCTGGTACAGTATTTTTTTTCCGTAATGTTTAATGCTTTTCCCTATTAATAGTTCAACACTGTGGAGTAACATGGTACATAGGGTATTATATCATAGCTAAAGGTGATGACAAAGAGTCTAAATACAGATGTGTGTGTGAATAGACTGCCCAGCACTGCTGCCCTGAAAAGCCTTCATTTCAACTTGTTTTCAAGTAATGCTTTGGGATAATCTAAGGGTAGGTCTTCACTACCCGCCAGATTGGCGGGTAGCAATTGATCTTTTGGCGATCAATTTATCATGTCTCATTAAGACGCGATAAATCGATCGCCAACGGCACCTCTGTCAACTCTGGAACTCTAGCTTGTGAGTCGACGGGGGAGCGTGCCACTGCCCTGAGGATGGCAGGTAAGTTGGCCGAAGATACGCTGACTTCAGCTACGTATCTTCGATCGATCTCTGCCCCGCACCCCCAGTGTAGACCAGCCCTAATAGTGAAAAAACAGATGTACCCCTCTTTCCATGCCTCCAAATACAAGATTTTCACACTAGGTAGGACTCGTCTACAGTGGCCCACCAGTTCCACTGTGATATCAACAGTATCTGAAATATCACACTATGCTTCTAAAGCTAGTACAAGATATAAGTGAGATAAAAGTTGACCACAGAGAATTTAAAGCTTCCTTAGTCTATTTAAAAGAAAAAATAAAGCAAATAAAAAAAACAAATGGTGCAATTCAGGGGAATTCAGTAGGCAGACAGAGGGCCAAATTCAGAATGCCAGATGCTTTTGAATGGACCACACAATCTTTTTATTTACTTATCACTATTGTTATTGCAGTATGGAAAATATTTCTCTGGAGTCTGAACCTTGACTATTTCTTGACCAAGAAATGTGGACTTTGATAAAAAATAATTGTTTACCCCAGTGTAAAGACCTAAGGCCTCATCCAAAGCCTGTGGAAGTGTTTCCATTGATGTTAGTGCGCTTTAAATTAGGCTCAGTCTTGAAATCTCCTTACTGTGCCAAAAACTTCCATCTGATTAAAAAGGAATGTCCCAAGTGGTGACAGACTCCCTATCCCACTACCAATTCTGAGTAATCCAGTCTCCTCACATTCATTATTAAAGGGAGAAACCACTTTTTGGAGCACACTAGAAATATAAATAAAACTGTAGGACACGAAGTCTGCTGAAGGGAGGGTTACCTTTCATATAAGCAGTAAAATGAATTGCTACCTGTGAAATTCTATGAACTCCTTGTTTTACAGCCTGGTGTAAGAAAAAGGGTGCACAAGTAGGGTCCTGGGGATTTCATGATTAAAACCAAGCTCGGTGGGCTGAAGCTGTTTACGAATTATAGCAACTGTGTGATATCGAAGCCAAAGATTTTTTTTTTGTTTCTTCTGCAGAGCTTGTCTCATAATTTATGAGACTGAGGGAAAAGACAAGAGAGTACTTCATGCAAACAAATGTATCATTAAATACCTCTTTTATTTAACGTAACAGTAAAGAAACGGAAATAAAGTTCTGAAAAATGATTCCTGAGCATTTCTCCCAGCTAGGCGCTCTCGTGTCAGCACATCAGCTGAACATCACATAGGACAAGCTAGGTGGAGGGTAATATAGGTGCGGGGGTTACTTGCCTCCCAAGCAGCAGGCATATTGAATCATCCTCAATATAGCCCCTAAGACATCTAGAAGACTGGGCTGCAGTTCATTTTTGGTAAATAAAAGTATGTATGAATAGGTTTCTCTGTGTATATTTTGGGCCCGTCTCATAAAATCTTACATCAAAAGATTGGAAAAGACCTTCACGGTCACCTAGTCCAGCTCTCTGTGGCTAGCAACAATAAAAAGTCTGCATGACTCTTTCCATATATGTATCTCTGATTTCAGTGTCTCTCCTGAATTGGTTATGAACACCTCATGAGATAAACCACTTTGGTCAGATTCTCCTTTACTGTCAAAGCTTTTCTGACTGACCAAATTCAATCTAACCTTGTTCAACTGGTGCCCCATCACTCCTTGTCTGTCTTGTAGCACTAGATTTAAAGTGTCCGTTTTCATTCCTTGCATTATTACCAAACATTTATTACATGTAAAAAAAATTACAATTGACATCTTACTTGCATGAAAAGCAGGTTCTTCAAATGTATGATTCCCACCAGGGGCACCAGAGTGGGCAGTAAGGAGTCAGGGGCCATGGCCCCATGACTTTTAAAAGTGGAGGACTATGCGCCTTCCCACTTTTTACTGTCCTTAAGGGCGAGCAGTAGGTGGGAAGATTGAGGGGGAGGGTGGGATCTTGCAGGGCAAAGGTGATATGAGGGCAGGGCCTTGGGGGATATGGGCAGTGAAGGGGCTCAGGGTGAAGGGGCAGTCTGGGGGTTGGTGTTGGGAGAAGGGGTGGTGGCACTGGTGGTCTTCCACTTTTAGGGAACTTCAGTCATTCCTGAGTCCCACTGTAGCCAGATTTTTTTGTTCTTGCACACAGAAATTTTTTTTTATATTATGGTGTCATGGCCTCAATACAGGAATTCCAGGGGAAAATTTTGTACCACGTTTTATGGAGAAGGTCAGACTAGCTGATCACAATGGGCCTTCTGGCCTTTGAATCTGTATTATAGATGTTTTCTGAGAATTATGGGCACAGGTTTAGCCTCTAAATCCGTACAGAGTACAGCCCTGGCACTTCAGCGCATAAACAACGTCCATGGCAGTCACAGTTTTCCACTTCACATGGTCGGTGTAGGTAACAGCATCTCGAATCATGTTTTCCAAAATACCTTCAGCATTCCCTGAGTCTCCTTGTAAATGAGACCTGAAATGCGCTTCATACCCCCATGACGAGCCAAATGGCGAATAGCTGGTTTTTAATGCCATGGATATTCTCTCTCAGTATCTTTCTATGGCACTTGGCACCTCCATTTCTGAGACCTTTACCTCCCTTACCATGACTAGACATGGTTTCTAGGGTTACAGACAGAGCTGTGTTGCATAGTGAATTTAGGAACAAGCTGTAGCACTTCACTACTAGCCTAAGTAACATGCAAAACAATCTTGTGTCAAGGAATGGTTGCCTCCACCCAATGATTTCCGAACTCCCTAACGCATGTAATATGATTTTTTTTTTTTTTTTTTTTTTTTTTTTAAGGAGAAGCAAAGTGTACGTGCTGATGAGCCATTCTGCCTTGCAGTGGTATGATGGCTTGTGGATTATGCCAGTACTCTCTCCCTAGTGTGATTCTGTGTGAGGGTGGGATTTCACCCTTAATATCTAGGGACTATGAACTAAATTCTCACCCATGATCACTGAGTGCCCAACATGAGACAGCTAGGGATTTTCAATAGTTCAGAAAACGCACTACTCTAGTTGCTATCAATGGGCATTGAACTCAGGTCAAAGCTATCTCAAGCTGGACATCCAAACATTGCGGCACCCACAATTGGTAGGCATCTTTGAAGCTATGCACCCATTTGCCTGAGTTACAATGTAATTGCTTTGGGAATTATAACTTTGACTCGCCCAGTTTTTGTGGGATTAAATTCTTCACTTTTCCACCAAAGCAAGTTTTTTTGCCTATAATTTGTTTATATATATTTTTTAAATAAAGAAATAGATTTGAAAATTATACATCCAGATCAGATGGTTACTCAACTTTTTCATTATAGGGAACCACTTTCCCTACGAAAATTGAACGTTACCCCCTCTCAAGCAGAAATCCTTAACATTGTGTGTCACTCTTGTCAACCCAAATCTTGGACCTTTTGAATTCTCCCTCAGATATGTGTTCCCTCAAACCCTGCCTTTATTGCACCAGTCTTGAAAAATCTGAAAAGAACAAGTCATGAGGTAATACACATTTTTTGTTTATATGGTGGTTTATAGTAGCTTCTCGCTTTTTGTCATAAAACAGGAGTAATGTCCACGACATTGGAGTATAAGCACACTAAACAGCTTTGTGGCTATCAAATGCCTCAGCTTTGCTTCGGCGTTTATCGCCCACACAAAATGTTTACAGCCTTGCACACTCCTCAAACATTATCCCTTAATTATACAAAGTTGTACTATACAAGACATACAGCACAGTCTGGATAATAAAATCCAGGTAACTGTTAATAATGCAGAGAGAATGCTATAACTCCGTCTATTTTTATTTTATAGATGTACATTTGAAATGGAGCTCCTTGATCTGCAGAGGGTCCCATTAATACTGTCTGAAGCCCTACCCTGCACCCCTACTGCTGCTTTTTCTTCTTTGATCACTTATTGCTTCCATTGTCTGCACCTCCCCTTCCATGGATGATTGCTAAGGCTACGATTTTGTCATGGAGGTTGGGGAAATCAAGGAATCCATGACTTCCAAAGACCTCTGTGATTTCAGCCCCGGTGGCTGGAAGCTGCAGGGTCCTGCCCTCCCTCCTGCAGCAGCAGGGCACTGTGAGGTACCCGTTACTTGAGGCAGCAGAGCCCCCAAGCTGCACGCCAGCATAGGTGGTGGGGGTACCCTACAGCTCCCCACTGCTGCAGGAGGACCCCAGCAGCTCCCCACCACCACAGGATGTAGGGGGACCCTACAGCTCTTAGCACCCTACAGCAGCCAAGCCCCTTTTCATTTTGTTCTGGACATCTTTATTAAAAGTCAGGGACAGAAGACGGGTTTCTGTGAATTTTTATTTATTGCCAGTTATCTGTCCCTGACTTTTACTAAAAATATCCATGACAAAATTTTAGCTTTAATGAGTGTAGTTGCTGCTTATTCTCTTTGCCCTGGCCCCTTACTATGCCAGGGCAACTTTATTTCCCTGTCTGCCAGTGGTTCTTGCCTACCACTGTAGGGTACTCTTCTACATTGAGAATAGTTCTGGCCTCCCACTGAAGTGGCTTTGCCTTCAGCATTGGAAGGACTCTTGCCTCCGGCTTTGGTCCTGGAGCAGAATGCAAGATTTGCTTCAATACTTTTGTATAGTTAGGAAGGTAGGCATCAACAAACTACTGGCTGTATTTTGTGCTCCAAGAGTCCCCACGCACCGCAAATCTCATGGGCAATGTGGCTCTGCACCACGCCCACTTAGCTCTTTCCCTGACTGGTACAGTAGAGCCCTGGTGGGAGCAAATCAGAATGCATTGTGCATTTTGCTTCAACAAAAGTATGTGCAAGAAACTTCCAATGTTTGATGCCAGAGAAGGAAGCTCTGTGCAAAAATACAGTAAAAAATGTTGCAGCGCTTCATCTTGTCAAGGCAGCATTACTCATCTCCCACCAGGGTCAGCCCCATGATGACAATACCTGCTCTGCCTTTTTAAATGGTCCTCCTGCTATCACCCGTTCCACAGATGAATGTATTATGTGGCAATAGTAAAACTACAAGATACATCCAATCATTTGTGACAGCAATGAGGTCCAACGTCCTAGCATGTATGCCAGAGCCATGTTCAGAGGGACTGAGGATATGTAAATAGATCATAGCAGATGTTACAGTGTTGACAGATTCTTTAAGAAGCCTAAACCAGTCAGGAATTTTAGCTTCACTGTCCAGCTGCTCCATACGGTATAGTTGATTGTAAAAGGGGAGCCAAGCCCACTGCAGTCAGAGTGAGGGGTGCAGGGTCAGACTCTGCAGAAACAGGCTTCTGTAGGGCTAGATTCCAGTGCTCTTATTCATTATGGATAGGGAGCAAAGCCCAGTTGACAGTAAGAGTCTGAGAATCTGTCCCCTAATCTGACACTGTACCTACTGTGGCTATCTGTAAGAATTACACACAGGCTTCCCTTTCTTTGACCTGTTGAATGCTAGAGTCTTGTCAAACAGTTGCCTTTTACATTTAAAGAGGGGAGAAAATGTTTAATTTAAACTAAGGGAACTCTTCTCTTAAAGTTCTTAGTTGTGGAGTTCTCTTAAATAATATGGATCTTGTAAAGAAAAAAAATTGGCCCCTGTAAAGAGACATACCAGCAGGAGGACGACACTCCAGGAAGCTTGTTGCGGCCTGTCTCTGGATGCTCCTCCGAGGCAGGGGCTGATCAGAGGTCCCGCTAACTTCAAATCCTGCAAAATCTCAAGTGTCCGTGGGGAGGAGAAGCTGCATTGCTGGGCTCCTGTTCTATCCATGGGGTAGCTTGGCTCACTTAGTGCAGAGGAGAACTCCATGCAGTCACTGCTGAGTTCTACCTTTCCATTCAGCCCAGTTCTGCTGACGTCAGCGCCTCGCTCACCCTGCTGAAGGGAAATGTGTAGTCTGAAACATCTCCTGTATTTCACCCAGACCAAATATGCAGCAACACAATGCACTATCTTGCTGATCCATTTATAGACAAACCTGTAAGAGAAATGGCATCCTCCACATTATACATCTTCATGCACAGAAATTCCATTAGCTGCTTCCTGTCACAATGCAACAGACATGCCGTCACACTATTGCCTGGACTCTACATCAGTATAAGTATCTCTTCCTTTGCAGAGTGACAAAGGAGCACAGACTGATTTTTGCCTTGCCCTTCTGCCTCTCTTTTTTGCTCTCCCTGTCACACACTGGTTGAAGGGGATCATGGACTGTTAGACAATTTGGCCCTGATCCAGCTCCTTTTTAGCAAGATCACACTCACTTTTTCTACCAGGGACCAGCTGTGTCATGCCTTCCCTTACTCCTGTGGGATTGCACTTCATTTTCCTGGTCTAGTGTACATGCTCTGACCTAATTAGATATAATTGGCACCACATGTGTCCAGTTCACACCATGCACCCAGTGGGATATTTGGACTGTATAACTTTGGTTAACAACCAGGTTTAATTTGAAGTTCAAACTGCTCTAGCGGGTCCCCTCCTTTTCGTTTCCATAAGACAGCTTTTACAGACTTTGAAGATCAATAATAGGATGCCATGTGGAGGTATAAAAAACAATGACTCCCTAGGAGAGGGACAGAACACTAATGTGCATCAAATGGCCTAGATATTGCAAAGAAAAAGAGCAATGCATTTCATATTACTCTTTTTTAGCAATCAGGGCTCAGACAACTGCTGTCATTCCATGATAGCTCTTTCAGCATGCACCCAGCAGGCATTATCCAGTAATGGAACTTTGTGTGGCCGTGCACTTATTTTATACATACGTTAGTAGGGCAGCTGGAAACTCTTTTTATATTTAGCAGCAGGTGTGCAAGGATGAAGAAAAATGCCTGTCAGCTGGT
Source organism: Dermatemys mawii (assembly GCA_007922305.1). NCBI lineage: Eukaryota > Metazoa > Chordata > Testudines > Dermatemydidae > Dermatemys > Dermatemys mawii. Next base: position 4,765,185 of record ML677363.1, read on the forward strand.
GCTGTTCCCTTGACGTTTGAGTTTGTAAGCGAGTCATTTTTTTATTTGGGTAACATTCTTTGTATTACAGTAACCTGTATGGATCCTTCCCTCCCCCCAGCAGAGACTGGGAATTCATTGTGCTCGCCCCTGTGTGAACACACAGTAAGACAGCCCCCACCCTAAAGAGCTTTCAGTCCAAATGGATCAGACAGACAAAGGGAGTTATATTCTCTCCTGCTTGCAGAAAGGAAACTGAGGCAGGGAGAGATTAAGCAATTTGTCACACAAGAAGGCCATGACAGAGCTGGGACTTGAACCCAAATCTGCAGAATCCCCAACCAGTCCCTTTACCACAAGAACATCCTTCTTCTCTGAACTTATTTGTAGCCGGGTCAAGCCAATCCCGGTGTCCAGATATGTGAACTGTAGGCCTGATTTTACTTCATCTGAAGCCAGTGTGAATTTCACCATTAATTTCAATAGGAACAGCACTATGCCCTTAAAAAACAAAGGATGTTTTCTAAACTAACCTAACATGAAAGCAAAACAGACAGGCATGATTCTACTTACACCTGTGTAGCTCCACTGACTTGACTGGAGTCATTCTTGCTTTACACCAATGTACACAAGAATCAGGCTCTAAAAATTCATCCTTGATTCCAGATCCTAAAGGCAGATCCTGAGTTTCTCACAGGATTATGGCCTGAGAGGCATTATCCACAGACTTACAGAACACTCCAGTGGTAAGATCTCTGATAGATGTCTTTAAGTTTAGTTCCATTTTAAATTCAGAACAAAAGAGACTAAAACATGCAGAAGTCCTCACCCTTTGGCTCCAAACTCCATATTTTATAAGACTTCATGGCGTTATACTATTTCTTCAGGACAAAGAGAGAAATCTGAGGTGATTAAATCCTTCTGTCCACTATTTTTAAATCAGCTCTTACACTTTATTCTCTGCAGTGGCTGAGAAACTGCATGTGGCAGTTTTATAGAAAATATTCTCACCTTCAGTGGTACTTAAAGAAAACGTTGGTACCATCTGCAGTGATGTCATTACAGCCAGCTTATGGACAGGTGGGCTGTCTAGGCATCCACTCTGCTCATTAATCCCCTATTCCATTGCGATAAACTTCTGCAATGATGGCAACACATTGCAGATGGATTTAATCCACTATGGCAGGAACTAATTAAGAGAACAAATCTGAGGCTGTGCCTTATGGCTTTAATTCTTTTTTTTTTTTACATACGTGCGGGGCAAGGACTGTTAAAAAATGAAAAGACTTTAAGCATAAGCCAATGCTGGCATTAACCATGTCTAAGGTCTTATTGCTGCTGTTCATTCCGCAAAGTCTAAGATCACGCGTTTTAAAAAACAAGCACACAACCAAACAAACTATCACAGAAATCAGATAGCATTGATAAGGCAAACAGTTTTCAACAGGAATGTTAAAAAAGCAAATTGACCATTCTGCTAACCACTTATGATTAATGGCACTTATGATTAATGTTGATGTCAAACTGGTATTTGTATGCTGTAGCACATCCCTCTGAATAGGCATGGCTGGCAGGGTACCAAGAGCTAGTCTGGCTTAATGGAAGATGTATAAGTGATGATGCATAGGACTTTCATACCACATGGCAATGTTGGGGGTAGAAAAAAGCATGATTGGTTTCATTCACCTGAAGGGGAACTCTGCTTGCAAAAAAATTGGAAAACAGTGGCTTCAATCCTTGGCATTCATGATCTTTGACCATAAAGATAATTTTTGCAGAGGTTAGTTATCCCTCAGTTTCCCATGGCTAAAGCCAGGGGAAAGATCCACTGTAAGCCACTGTTTTCTGTTCCTCAGGAATACTGGCATGTAAATAACCAATATCACAGGAAATGAATACAATTTCCATACCGTGTCTGGAAAACATTAAGGTTACTGATGATCTCTAGACTTGTGCCAAACTAGCAATATTTATATGCAAAACCCTAGTGGTTTGCTGAATCAGGGCTTTACAGAATGTGCTATATAGACTCTAAATCAGCAAAGCACTGAAGCATGTGCTTAACTTTAAGCACTTGCTAAATCCATCTCTATTTAGCCCTACTGAAGTCAATGGCACTTATGTGTAAACTTAAAGTTAAGTATCTACAGAAGGCCATCCCTAGTCCAGCCAGCACTTAAGCGCTTTGCTGAATCAGGGTCTGCCACAATATCTCATGTCTCATGGCATATCTCCTAATAAAATATCCCACAAAAATAATGCAAAATGAGCAAAACTTAGTAACCACCAGTCTACTGCTGGTAGAGGCATTTATCACCTGCCATGCTTCCAGGTCTTGCAATAAATTAGACTGATGTATTCACAGATCAAAGTGATAGCCGGTACTAGACAATTAAGATTGATTTTATATATGGATCCTTAGAGTCTAATACCTTCACAACAAATTATACAGCCTTCATTTTCTGAACTGTACGAATATTTTTAAATTGGCTTCTGGATTATTATTGTCCAGTTGTATGTGCATCTAAAGAGGGAGACTGCAATCATTTTTTTTAAATGACTTCTGAGCCTAGGTGCTACGAAAATACTTGGCTTACTGTAGACCTTTAGGTCACAAAGTATTTCCAAGGTTCAGAATGCCTCAAAGTGAGCAATTAAATCTGAACTGCTAGATTGAATTTTAGAATTGCTAAAGGGGGAGGGGTGATTAAATAACATGGAGCTTTTGGCCTGTGCTGCTTGGTTGTACTTTCAGGAAGACTGGGAAGTTATTGATCTAGGTTTGCAATTTCAAATTGCCAGGAAAGATTGAAGATGTAATTTTCCTCAGTGGTAGGCATCAAGACCCTGATCCTGCTGCTCTTTGTACGTGGCTGGCCACATGTCTCTGCCCACACAGAGCCCCACTGATTTTAATTGGCCTCCACCGGGGTGCTGCCAGTCTGCCTGTGACAGTATCTGATTAAAATATGACCATAGAGATCAATGTTGCAACCACTGTTATAAATTTGCAGCAAATCTTGCACAAAGGTTGTCAAGTGAGGTGTCTATGAAAATGTTATGATTTGCTGGTTATGATTATTTTATCTCTATGCATGTATCATTTTTGTATTTAAAGTTATAAGTATTGGCTTTATAGCTGGATTTCAAATGTTTGCTCCTAGGGTAATGCCCACAAGGTAGCTAGCCAACACATCTTGGAGGGACTATTGAAATTGAATGACCAATCAAAAGAACATTTAACTCACAATGGACCATGGGAGACGCCCATCTACACTTAATGGAATTTCCTGCTGTGACTAAGCCAAATGCATGGACATGTGACTTGCCCATGTAATTCCAAACTCCATCTTTTTGCTGTAATTTTCCACAGCAAGAACAATGGGATTCCCTCTCCATGGCAGAAGCTATAAAAGGACCTGGAAACTCCTCCATTTTGCCTCTATCCTACTCCAGCGTCTATTCTGAACAAGCCTCTGGACTATGAACTTATACTAAGGGGAGCATTCTAACCAAAGGACTGAAGACCTTCCAATGATTTGGAAGCAACCAGAGACTTATCAAGCCAGCAGTTTATTCCATCACTGCTACAAGCCTGAACCAAGGACTTTGCAATTACTGTATGTATTTGATTCCTTTAACCAATTTTAACTTTCTTTCTCTTTCTTTCTTTCTTTCTTTCTTTCTTTCTTTCTTTCTTTCTTTCT